>JASDDO010000001.1:447226803-447720719 GCA_030015575.1 Agapanthus africanus | reverse complement strand
GTCGAGGCCGAACCCCCTCTTCCTCACCAGTGAGTTTTAATTTAAAATTATTTGTTTGAAATTAATGTAATTTTGGGTTTTTAATTAGTAGGTTTTGGGTTAGGGTATTTTATTGTTAGGGTATTTTGGGGGTCGGGATTAGGGTAAATTATGGTAATTTAGTATTCGGGTTAGGGTAATTTAGGGTATTTTAGTGTCAATGTTAGGGTGATTTATAGTATTTTGAAAGTTAGGGTATTTTGGGGGTTAGGGTTAGCGAGTGTTTGGGGTTAGGGTATTTTGGTGTTAGGGTTAGGGCATTTTAGAGGTTAAGCTTAGGGTAATTTAGATTAGGCTATTTTGGGGGTTAGGGTAAGGATATTTTGGGGTTAGGTATTTTAGTGTCAGGGTTAGGCTATTTTGGGGTTAGGGATAGGGTAATTTAGGGTATTTTAGTGTTAAGGGTTGGGTATTTTGGGAGTTAGGATTAGAGTGATTTAGGGTATTTTGGAGGGTTAGGGTTAGTGTATTTAAGAGGTTAGGTTTAGAATATCTTTAGGGTTAGGGTGTTAGTGCATTCTAGTGTTAGGGTATTTTTCGGATTAGAGTTGTGGTATTTTTAGTGGTTAGGATATTAGTGTTATGGAATTGAATGTTATTGTTGTGAATGGTGTAAAGTGTATAAGTTTGTTTCTTGAGTTATCGATAATTTCATAATTATTATAAATATTAGGTGCGAAGGCAAATGAGAATGCTGTGTTGATTTGTCATTATAACGGCACCTTAAATATTGAAACGAATGGAAGACTGAACTACGTTGGTAGGAAAAGTAAATGATGAGAGTTAATAAATCGTGCTCATACAATGAGTTAATAAATCGTGCTCATAACGAAAGATTTATGCAATCATGCGGATAAATCCGAGAGATTATAAGATCGAATTGGTATGCAAGGTTCCAATCACAAGTCAGGACTACACAAGCGTTTGAAATAGCTAATGATGACATACAAGCATGATGCTTAGCTTATATCATGAAAATCCATCAATACAGGTGTTGGTGGTGAAAGAAACTGTACAATCGTATCACAAAGATGTGCAATTGCCTCAAGAAGCAATACAATCACATCAAGCTTATGAACAAGGGGAATTTACACACATGCTCAATACCGCTATGTGCAGTCCCGGAGAGCCGAACGTGCATGATGACGCATTCAATTCCATGCAAGTTCCATTCCATGACACACAGGTTGACACGGATATGTATAACTGTAACTGGAATTTGTATGGCCAGATAATGTCAAATCCATACAATACGGATTGCACAATAGGGATGGCTGGAGCGAATATGTAATATACTACATTAAATATAACCGACGATACTCATCGTATATCGAATCATAGTTAATTGATAATTGATATTTGAATTATATGTCGCGCAGGTCTTCATTTTTTGTACTGGAGCATATGCGAACACAAAATTCAATGCAAGGAGAGTTTGGTGCCGGTGCATCTTTAGGAGTTGGAACACCTTATGCGGGACCATCTTCATCACATCATATTGAAGAAAGAGATGACCTCGAAAACGAGAGAGATGGTGATGATGCAGATACCGATCGTGAAGGAGATAGTGCCATACAAGAAGATAGTATACAGTGCGCAGACCAAGATGAAGTGGACGATCAGTGGGTGCATCAAGTATATGCTAACAACGAATATGTTGAGTTCGAAGAGCCATATCCTGATGAGGCGATAGATGATGCCATGGTAGAAGCATATGCTACCGAGGATATGATCATTGATGACACTCGTTGGGCAATGCGAATATGAACGATAATGTCGGATTTCAAGTCGGATAAATATCTGCGACGAAAGAAAAATTGATTGAAAAAGTCAGTGCATGGTCCATTAAGAGGCGTGTGTCATTCAAAACAGCCAGGAGTACTAAAACAAAGTACACTATGGTGTATGCTAACAATCTAGGTATGGGCCCTGGACAATACCCTTGGAAACTTCATGCAATAATTTCAAAATGGTGGGCGCATTCGACACCCTTCACTATAAAGGAATATAATTTGGAATATCGGTGCCGAAATACTGTAGAGGACGTGGGGCACAAACAAGCTACATCAACATTTATATGCCAATGCATCTTGTCTTGCTGAAGAGGCGGCTTGATATGAAACCGGATGTGTAACACCCTAGCACTGTTATACATATTTATTTGGGGTATTTCAAATTTTGCAGTAAAATTCTTTGCTACTGTTGCTTTTGGGTTGTGAATGATTCAATTAGTAACCGTGGTTATTATCCGACCTGACCTGCATGTTTGAAACCCAACAATGTTCGAGATTATATCAAATATTTTATAGTACAGAGCATCCATGCAAATCTAGATTTTATATACGTATATAATATATTTTGACTCTAAATATCTTTTTAAAATACAAAATAAAATCAAATAATATATTTCCTTATCTAGCCTTGCATATCATAGTACCCCATATCATGTGGTTGCGCCCATATATCATGTTCATATCCTAATTGTTAAATAGACTAGTATTTGATCGCTACATATATTTACGTAGATCTGTATTTGGGGGTATGTGTTTTTATTTACAGGATATCGCATCATGATTTAAATTCTTATGTATAATCTCCATATTTAAAAACTAGATTTTGAATGGATACGGGTAATATTCGGAGCAATTTGGTATTATTTGTAAAATCCTATAATATATAATATATATTATTATAGCTAGTATATATATATATATAATACTGTTATATATATATATTAAATTATTTTAAATAATAAAAACTTTCTTTCTCTCTCTTCCTTTCGTCCCTCCCTCTGTGTATGTGTGTGTGTGTGTTCTTTCTCTATAATATATATATATATATATTATAATACATAATAAAATCCCATAACACCCTCTCTCTCCCTCGTTTCTTTTACGTCCCCGTCGCCCTCATGAACTCTAACCCACGCCCGTCGCCGTCCCGCCGCCCCCCTCACCATCACTGTCCCTCACTCGTCCTCACCTCCTCTTCCTCACCTCCAACACCTCCACCTCCTCCTCCTTTTCCCGACGACCTAAGCTCCGAACCCGACTTCCCCGATGCCAAGAACCCACTCCCCCATCGCCGACAACCCCTCGTCGCTGGAAACCAATCACCACCGGCCACCTTCATCACCTCCTTGTCTTTCCAGCAACCCCTGAACACCATACACCACCACCACCAACCTCTGATCTTTTCCCGATCACATCAAAACCCACACCCACCTCACTGCCGACGATTTCGCCTCGTCGCCACCATCACCTCTGCCACCATCTACCCAGAACCCAGCAGCTTTCTCCTCTTCCTCTTCTTCTTCTTTCTTTTATTTTCCGGTCGATCGTCGGAGTTGCGCACGTCGCCGACGATCCAGACGACCCAGTCACCGTCGTTATCTAGACCAGTCACCACGTCACATAGCTGCTCAGCCAGGTCCAGTCTTGCATGCGTAAGTTTTGCGTCGTGACTTTATTTCGACGTCGGAACATGACATCCGTATCTCAACGTGAGATCCATTCAGGCAAGTTCTAAACTTGCAACATGCTATTTAACTATATCAATATTTATTAATAAATGATAGTGTATGTGTTTTACTATTCAACAGAAAATACCAAGTTACAATTTTATACCATCCATCTGTATCCGTACTGATAATAGTTTACCTAGTTGCATGCCGAAACTTTACGATGTTATTATAATACTATATTAGTTCAATATGCTATCTAGATTGCAATATACATAGTAATGGACGTATAACGGTTATTATAGATAGATACATATACATCCTGGCATTAATTGTGTTTCGATATTGATCACAGTTTTATATTGGTATCTATTTTGGTTAATATACAGTACATGGTATATTCACGATACACTACCAAACTTGTTACTTGGATCTTATTACTAATGCCAACAATTCTGATTGTTGTCCTGATGGACGTAACTTGTTGTCTACATAGACAAGACATGTACCTGCTTGATCCTATGTTGGCATTAGATTTATATCGTCAATACCTGACTTGAACACAAAACCTTAGGGGAAAAGGGGAAATCAAGAATGTAATCGAAATGTAACTCAAGAGGATATTATTATTGTTTGTCGTGATCCGGGTGTTATGGAATAATCATGTTTATTGTTTGCCGTGATTCTGGGCGTGACGGAATAATCATTGTACTGTGGTCCCGTGGAGGTTTGAACGGGATATATACTGTTGAGTTATGATGAGAATTACATTAATTGATTTCAAAGACTTCTAGAATAGATAACCTAGAAGCACAGACTTTAGAATACACACAACATGCATGTAGCTCACTATTTATACTTGTGTTTATTATTTATATTCATGTTTAATAATAGCATCATATCCTGCTTATTACTATTATTGTGGTATTTATGACGCACCAACGTCTGGGTTTTGCATGGCCCAGTTCCTCTACCTTTATCGCAGGCAGATCAAGAGTACTTTAGCAATCAAGCTGAGCAATGAAGAGCTAGCTATTTAGTTTAGAGACTCTTAATTTATTTATTTCAGCAGTTTTATTTCTATTGATGTGAGCCCATATTGGGACGTGATTCAAATACTATTGTTTGTTGGATATTGATTCGTTTCCGCTACATCTATTTCTTGATTTTATTTATTGTGGCAAATGGACATGTGTTAGCTAGATTTTATATTTTACTGTTCTTGATATCCGGTTGACAGCCGTAATGTGACTGTGGAGGGATGATTCCTAACCACAGACAATAGTATTTTGGGAAGCGGGGCGTGACTGGGTTTGTTTGGTATATTTTATATTTTGCATGGTTGGCTTTGTCACGTACCGTGTTTACGTATTTTAGGAAGCGGGGCGTGACTGGGTTTGTTTGGTATCAGAGACATAGGATTTAGGGTTAGTCGGGTTTGGTTCTTTTGTAGTTGGGTATTGAACCCAATACACTAACCAGGAAATCCGGAATTAGGAGCATGTCCTGCCACATTACTATCTTACTAGTCTTGAATCTATAGTTATCAATATCCTATTTATTGAACCTTGTTTACCGTTGCTAATCCTCTTTAGTGTCTTGGCTGCAGAATCATGGCGGATAGAGATTTGCAGGTATACCAAAGGCGTGTCGATAACGCCACACTGCTTGGAGTTGTACATGGTATGTTTGAAAACCAGAAGTGGCAAACTGAGCTGAATCAGCGGCAGGCCTAGACTTTTCAGGAGGGTTTGCGGACGGTCTAACAGTCCGTAGTTGCTGCTGGGTTCGCTTAGCACCCCGACACGGTTTCGGCAAGTATCAAGTATGCAACTTTAAAAATTTAGGGTGCTGAGCGAGTCCGAACCAAGGATCTAACTAGAGAATTAGGGTACAACTAAGCAAGTAAACAACTTTACTCTAAGTGAACAAGGAATACAACCTTTGTAGACCGGTCCTTCACTTCTAAAGCTCTGTGTAGTAGTCCCTTTGCTCCAAGTAGTGGTCTCCCGGACTCTCGTTAGACTCCACTAGGCGAAAGGAACGAGCTTGCTCAAGGATCTTCGAGGCCGAAGATGATCTACGTCGAAAAATCGCTAACTCAAGCTACCTCTTCACTAATTGATGAATTAGTGAATGCAACAACCTATACTAAATGGCTAGTTGGTATAAATTGGTGAAGTAAGAATTTTGCTCACTTTAGAATTATTTTTCTCTTTTTCTTTTTCTTCCCACTTGAAAGCTAGAGAGTAAGGAAGGAGATGAAGAAAAATCAAGTGATCAAGTGTTGAACCATGGGTGAGAAAATATCTTATATCAACTCATGTAGAGACTAAACCAAGGTTAAAGATAATGGTTAGATTAATAAATATCTAGAGTAAAACAAAATTAGTGGACTTAAGTCAAAACTTCTCCATGCTTCCACAAGTATCTCAAGCCTTGCTAATTTCCACCTAATTTTGATTTTTCCCTTAATATTTAAAGACCCAAATTATCTTAAGTTAGGTATGAGTCTCATACAGCCAAGTCCTATGTATCATCTAGCATGACACATAAACAAATACATTAATATATATCACACACATATATTTAAATGTATTTAGAGAAAACATTTTCTTAAGTGAGCTAATATTAGTTAATGTATATTAATATATCAAATATATAATTATACATTAAATTATTAAATCAACACTTGATTTAATAACCCGGCTGTATTGCATACAACCGACTAATATCATGTAATAAATTATTGAATCAACACTTGACTCAATAATCCGGTTATATCACATATAACCTATATCGCGAGATTAGAATATGGTATCACATACACGTATCAATCTCGGTCCCGCACATACAACATATGTGCCCTACTTCATTTCGCTTAAATCAGGAAACCTCTGTGTAGGACTCTAAAGACTCGTCAATACGCCGGCAGCAGGTAATGATCATATCAGTTACCCACAAGCCATCAGCGGTACTAGCTGGACGTAACAGCTACACGGGTATTGAGTGATCAGAAGATCAACAAACAAGCTTGTTCATACTCCTGTGAATCCAATAAGTAACACTACCGTACAGTCCGGTCTCTTCGTCTGATATGTCGCATATCGAGTCTGGGGGTGGTAAACGTCAGACCCCAATAACTTGATAAGTCATGCCGATGTGAGGCTCATAACGGGTTGAGAAACTACTGATAATACTTACCAGTAAATCTCAGCATCAACCCTGGCCAGGGACTTCCTGTTATGGCCAATCGAGCACATCGCAACATCAACCCCTAATACCGGGAGAGACGAAACCCCCCTATCGCTCATTGCCTCCATGTGACTCGGGACTGTACCCAAAAACCACCTGTTTGTACGCTCTCTTGAACGTGATAGGGTGGAAATCAAAGCACAGTGGGAATCACACAAGACTCTATGATGATCTCGGGTCTACAGAATAACCTGTACCAGTGTCACCAGAGAACTGCAATCTGACGATATGTATAATACCAGTTAGGAGTTCTCGGCAAGTCCTGTTCAGTATACCCAGTCTCCACTGAGCAACCGTATACCATCTTTGATGTCAAACACCAATGGATATGGGATCATCTATCGCCCATCAAATGGGTCAAGAAGCGTATACGATAGTCTACTTTGGAATATCGATGCCCCGTCTCGATACACCCACGACTAGGAATAATTAAAGGATGAACTTGTAGACTATCCTGGCCCCACTAGTATGATCTACATCATAATCCTGGTAGTCAAGTACATCCTAAGGGCTTTACCAACATGTGAGAGCAAGACAATATCACAATACTAGTCTACATGTTAAGATAAAGTGTAACCAGATATCATACTATCATGTCGAGCAAGAAAGTCCTCCCTATATATGTCCAAGCATCCATTATAATATACAATCATGTACAATAATGGCCTCTAGGGCATATATACAACTGACAATCTCCCACTTGTACTAAGGCCAGTTGTTGTAGTATCTCATACCCAACATCCCAAAATCTCTCAAATTGTATCTGGGATTTGACCTAGGTGAGTGGATCCACCGTGTTATTCTTTGTCTCAACTCCCCTAACCTCGATCGCCCGGAGATCAACCATCTCCCTGATCAGGTGATACTGCCTAAGAATATGTCTAAATCACTAATGGGACCGGGATTCCTAGGCCAAAACCACAGCTCCTTTGTCATCACAATGGTAGGAACCAAGTTCATCTCATGAACTCCTTCATCCAGACAGCCTCTTTGGTAGTGATATATTCAGCCTTCATCGTCGAGTCTGCCACGGTATCTAGCTTGGAACTCTTCCAACATACCATCCCTCCACTAAGGGTAGAGACAAAATCCGAGACTGTCTTACAGTCGACCTTATCACTCTGAAAGCTCGAATCGGTAAAGGAATCCATCTGGAGTTCACCGTTACCATACACCAAGAACATTTCTTTAGTCTTTCTCAAGTACTTAAGAATGTTCTTCACACCAGTCCAGTGTTTCTTCCCAGGATATAAGAGGCATCACCCAAATCCTTCATGGAGAACCATTATGATAAGAAGATCTTGACTGAGTGTAGCATAGGAACATCATTTCCTATCAAGAGTGTTGGGTTACGGCAGCGCCATCAAACCGTGGCCAAATGATGAATAAATTTTTTCTAAACTAGCGCTACCATTACCCGATGCCCGGATCTTCCCTAAACCCTATACTAGCAAGCTATAAAAAGAAGTTAGAGTGGTTATACCAAGTTGATCCGTGTCCTTCGGTCTTCAACCATCATCCCCAAGCTCCTAGTGGCTCCTTGATCGAATTTGGTTGCCGGTCTTCCTCCATCTACGATGATCCACCCGAGAGAAACGGTGCAAGCTTCAGCCTCGTCGCGCGAGGCAACCGATGCGCCAAGGTTGCTAGTAATGGAGAGTGGAGGTGTACGAATGTGTCACTATAATTTTCTCTCATCATATATGCTCAATGAGCAACCATAGAAGATGAAGAAGGAGGTGAGGAAACATGTGGCATGAGCAACTCAAGAAAGTGTTAAGTCTTTCTCCAAGTGAAAAATGTGAAGAGAGCAAGTGAAGAATCAAGTGAGGAAAACAAATGAGCCAAGGAGCACAAGAAGTGGCTGCCTCTCTCTCTCTCTCATGCACAAAAATATCTCATATCAATTTCCAAATAAACAATTCCAAGCCATAACTCTCTACATGCCATGACCTATGCTCATGCTGCCTCACTCCTCCACCTCATTTGTGAAACAAATGATTTTCTATAAAAGGAAAATCATACAAATGAGGTATCCACTTCTAGAAGCTATCCCGTATAAATACGGAATACAACCCGGTACATGTATCGAAATACATATACGCGTATTCGTACAAAAATACGAATAGCCAAGAGAGAAAATGAATAGTGAACAATAATACTAGAATACATATATATAAATACATATATAAATTATTAAATCAAAATCTGATTTAATAATCCGGCTTAGTCCTAAGCCGCTAGTATTATCAACCGTCTGATTAAAGTCTATGCAGCTTGTACACATATTTAATCGGACACCTGTATGTACAAACATACGTCATCTACACCATATCGCCTGAACCGTGAAAACTCTCTGTGTGGGACTCTAAAGACTCGTCAATACGCTGGCAGTGGGTTTAACCACAAGCACGTCAGCGGCACTAGCTGTACGTAACGGCTACTCAGGTATTGAGCGAAAGGGAGGCTGACGAGCAAACTCATCCTGAACCCCTACTGAGCCTGACAATGACAATATCCATATAGTCCGGTCTGTTCGTCTAAGAGAATCGCATATCGAGTCTAAGGGGTGGATAAAGTCAGACCCCTAACAACGCGACATTTAGTGTCGGCATGAAACCCATCACCACCTGAGAAACTATCGATCCTGGATCGGTAATTCTCGTCCACCGTGGCCACGGATTTCTGGTGATGGCCACTCGTGCATAACACGACATCAACCCCCAATACCGGGAGAGACGAATCCCCGACGATCCGTCCACTGCCTCCATATGGCTCGGGACTGTACCCAACTAAAACCTGTTTGCACGACTCCTTTGAGCCGTGGTAGGGTAGTAATCAAAGCACAGTGGGAACTCACACGAGACAAATGACGATCTCAGGTCGACAGACTAACCTGTACACATGTCACCTGGGAACTGCTATCTGACAATAGGTATAATACCAATTAGCAGGTTCCCGGCGAGTCCGTCCAGTGTACTCATAACCCAATGAGCACCTGTATACTATCTTAGGTGAACAAACTAACACCAATGGCTTATGAGACCTGGCCACCGCCCCTCATCGGGGTCTCGATCAGTATACACTAGTCTACGTTGGAGTATCGATGCCCAGTCTCGATACTCCCACGAGTAGGGACATTTAAGGATGTGCTTATAGACCCCCAGCTCCTACGTATATGATCGCCATCATAATGCTGGTAGTCAAGAAAGAATCCTATGGGCTCTATCAACATGTAATAGTGAGGATAAAGACAAACCAGATAGCATATTATCATCTCGAGTAAAACTATTTTAGCGGTATTGGTCCTCCCTCAATCATCATAATCACCTACCTGCGACTACGATAATTTTCTTGAGGGCACTATAGCCAACAATCTCTCACTTGCACTTAAGGCCAATTATTGCGGTGTCGCATACTCACAGCTCGTGTGATACCGAACACCCAACTTCTCTACTAAGCAGTTTCGCAAAGCTCGTTTGTGAAACTATTGTGTTTGAGATATACCTCAGTGAGTGGATCCGCTCCAATATTTCTTTCTGTATCTCTCTATATCTCAACTTCCCGGAGAAAACTATCTCCCGAAATGAGCAATACCTGTCTTAGAATTTGTCTGGATATCTGATGGAACCCAGTTCACAAATGAACTCCAAATCCAGCAAATTTCTTAGACTGTATCGTCCACTGAATTTAATCAGTATCCTGCGCCATGCCTTTCCTCAGTATCCGCTTGGACCACCTGCCCAACACACTGTCCCTGAAAAGATGGAAAACTATAACTCTGACAGTCACTCTGTCATTCAGGTCACCTGGGAAGCCTGAAATGATAACTGTCTCCCGAAGGAGGCTGTCATTACCATATCCCTAGAACATCCATTTATGTTCATAAACTGCTTCCCAACGTTTTTCCAGGATTGGATTAATATATCTGCTTATTGCAGTTAGTGCAAAAACAACATCTGGTGTGGTACTTGACATTTCATGATTAACTCAATTGCCTAAGCAAGTGATATGCTAATCATGCAGATCCCTTCCCCCTTTAGTCTGTAATACACCTTTAGAGAGGGTGACTCCATCACCTGCAGGTACACCACCATGCCAGGAGTCGTCCATTCTAAAATACCTTTAGAATAATGTCAAAGTACCCAGATTAGGATACTTTCCAAATTTAGATCTAAAACCATAGATCTAGTAACCAGAAACCCTGATATTATATCCATATCTTATGTGGAGAAACAACTTTGTGACAACCACAATATAACCGATCGTAGTATATGAATATCTCTTCCTATCAAGTGCATGTCATCCTAATACCTGGACATCACTCTCTACTACCTTCTTAGCAGATCCATCTCCTATTCTGATGAAATCAAAGCCTATGACTGTCACATTAAAAATAGATGATCTATTTCCGCTATACCTGCTTTAGTCTATAAATAGACATAAGCTACTTGCCCACTATGCTTCCGCTGCTCCCACTGACTATAACAATCCTCTGGCAGAGTCATATACACGTGCACTTCCAAAGCTAGTTTAGAACGACTCTATACTCATCCTTCTGCCGGGTCTTATAGTCTAGAACAACAGCAATGGCAAGTCTGGGTAAACAAGAACCTCCCTATCACCATCTCTGAGAAGACCGAAGTACCTCTTGGGTCCCTGAGATTACCCACCAAATCTGCGGAGTGGCTAATGGAATGTCGAAACTAATTGAATCCTTAAGTTCTATTAAATCTTCAGTGATCATTTGTGGTTCTGGTATCACTTCTAGTTCTACCATACTCCCACTTCTGTTTTTCTGAAAAAAAAATCAATTTTACTAAAACTGTGGCGAGTCAAGAATAATATAAATATTGATCTTCCTAATGGTAGAAAGTTAACCCTCATCAAAGCCCGGAAAAACCCACAAACAGCTATTACTGAAACGTGCATCGAGTTTATCTAGATTCTAGTTTTAAGCATCAGCCGGACAACTCCCTATACCTTAACATCGTTAAGAGATAAATTGATTCTATATATATATCTAATATAGAAACAAAAGCACTAATTTAATTGGAACCAGATTAAAAATCATGTAGCTGTCTCCAGTGCATATCAACTAAATGGAAAGAGACCAATCAACATTACTCATCTAGGAGTGCATCCATATATGAGTAACTTGAAAGAGAAGCAAGTTCTCAAAACCATTACTATCAATGGAATACCAAACACAAGTATCTATATCTTCGACTTCTTCCAAGAATCCTGATACTTCCAACAAATAGTTCTCTACTTTATTCTTATACCTATAACTTCTCAAAATCTGAACCTTGTATTTCAACGAAATACTTGTCTAGAACTAGAGAAGTTATGAGTAAACAAAATATAGTACGAGTACCAACCCCATTGTCCTAATGGACACCGGACAACATACAATACTTTGTATAAGTCCCCTGAGTTCAATAACTCAAACCCTGTGCGTCGTAGGTTGAAAAACTGTACTATGGTTAAGAAGAATTACACCGCTGTTGAATGTACCTTACCTAATCACCAACTAATATAGGTAAATGTCACAGACATAATATCAAAAAGTTATATCTCACTTTATAAAATAAACGTACAGATATATCAATTTGAAATTGGTGTATAATAACGGATATTCAAAACCAAATATTTGCCATCCGGCAAAATCCAGATGATTTCCTCAAATATCACCAATTACAACGAATTCCGATATAATGAGGATCCAATCACCTAATTCCCAATATCTTACTCTCACTCACCATCCGTAATAGCATACAGATGTGAGAAACTAATCTGGTAAACACATACCCTGGAGTTAGATTCCAATTGGGAAAACAGTTTTTAATTAACATCGTGCAGTGAAACTGAAATATGAAAATGTTTCGAAGGGGTAACCGGGTATTCCTAGTAATGCCACTTCCACTATCCTGATTCATGACAGTAACCATATACTTACCTGCTCTTACTCCAATCCCTTTATTATGTCTTTACTTATTAATTTCTGTACACCTTCTTTAGGCTAATTGGTTTTCTTCCTTCCCCACCCTTCGGCACCGGCCTAAGGTTTGGAAGAAGACTATCCAATAAGTATAATAGGTGTACCCTCTTTATGCCTGGAGCCCTCGCAACCTGAGAGAAGGTAATGGGAAAAGACACTTGAATAGTCCCATTCTATTTCTCCTGAACCGGAAACCATTCTCGAATCTGAAACGAATTCATTCGAGTTCGTATGTAACTATACGATGGCATATCCAATAGGAGTGGATATCCGTAGTGATACGGAGTGTTCTGGAGAAATCCAAAGTGGATGTGGGAGTGGCAGGGGTATACACGGTTTTGTCGTGAATGATAGCAGTCGCAATTTTCTTTGCCGTTATTCTAATCCCTTTATATATCTTTACTTATTACCTTCTGTACACCATCTTTAGGCTAATTGGTTTTCTTCCTTCCCCATCTTTCGACACCTGCCTATGGTCTAGAGGAAGACTATCCAATAAGCTCAATAAGTGTACTCTCTTCTAATCCTAGGAGCCCTCACAACTTGAGAGAAGGTAAAGAGAAAAGACAACCGAATAATCCTATTCAATCTCTCTAGAACCAGAATCCATCCTCGAATCTGTAATAAGTTCCTTTGAGTTTGTATGTAACTATACGATGGATATATCCTATAGGAGTGGATGTTCATAGTGATACGAGGTGTTTTGGAGAAATGCAAAGGTGATATAGAAGTGGCAATGATATATGCGACACCGTGACATTCCAAAAGCCAAAGTGTTTTAAGAAGGTTCGGTTAACTTGGTTCATGAGTTTTAGTTTAGGGTCAGGTCATGGTCGCAGTCAAAGAGAGAGAGAAAAGAAACATCCAGCGTGCACTCTAAGCTATATCAGAATAGTTAATCACTTTATCTAATCAGGATGGCTCCCACCGTTTCCTCGAGTTCTCCTCCAAACCCTAAAGGAGAATTAGTCGGGATCATCTAAAATCACCCGAGGAGTAATCCTACTCATCAGTGGGAATCGAGATCCAACTATCATCGCATGATAACTTGATGGAATCCACTCAAGTTACCACACTCCAGAAGGTATGCGCAAGCCTGGCAAATTTCCTGTATGTTTGAAACTCCCGATATGATTTTTACCCCTAACGACCTATAACTTTGACGCTTGCCAACAAGTTATAGGCCATTAGTTATGTTCAACCCGTCATTGTCCTAGATTAACTCAAACCCACCCGCACAAACCATTGCCGCTTGCCAACAAAGCTGTACGACTGTCCCGATCAATCGCATATCCATGCTACAAATAAGTATTATTCAGCTACCGTACACTATGCCTTGACGCTTTCCAACAAACATAGCACGAATATCAAATAGTACTTATAAGAAATGACGGAGGGCTACAGCTGGTTTTTGGCGAAAAGCCTTTAATGTAACGAACTTGATATCATTGAAAGAACCGTGTGGTTTTACAAATTTATAGTGGCGAAAACTTTTGCTAAAGAGGTCACTCCCGGTGAAGGGATCTCGGCTCTTTCCCGTCGAATGAGGTGCAGGATATTCCAAACTGAATACCATGATACAAAAGAAAAATAATTGACTATAATGAAGTTATTACATTGACGCAAACTTTTACTCAAGGGGTCACTCCCGATGAAAGGATATTGGCCCTTGCCTCGTCGAATGAGGTGCTGGATATTCATAACCGAATACCACTGTGCAAAGCAAAAGAGAACGTCTGTAATATCAGTTTTTAAAAACTTAGATCCAACAACATCATATAGGTTTGTTTTATCCTTGCATTGATAAGAATCAACGCAGTCCCATCAATTAATCACACTAGAAAAGAAGGAAAATGATGTACGTATATGCCACCCGCATTCGCCACTGGGTCTCGTCATCACCCGTTAGGTTACTTAACTAACGACAGAGCGGGGACAAGGCTAGCGCGGGTGCAAAACATATACAACATTTACTAGTATATATATAAATATATATAACAATTATCTCAGGCATGATATAAAGCAACATCACAGAAGCATCACAGAAGCAACACAGAATGGTGGATAATCTTGGAGCCCCGGGTTTCACTTGAGCCGCAAATTAGACCCGATGTTCCCTGTCGTGTGGATAGCCTATGCAATGATAACCTAGACCCCTACGAGCATGGCAAGTTACCCACCAAAACCAGAAGTAAGGCAACCCCCTTCAATAACGTGAATGGGCCACCCAGCACTTCACGGAATCCGGTAACTTGAGCACCCCTCCGTGGGTCAACCTATACCCCCCATGAGTGCGGCGAATAGCCCGCCAATTCTAAAGTAAGGTCCCCTCCATCTCAACTCCATGAGATGCGGACCCGTTGCCCTCTAGAACCCGGCTATTCGTGTACTCCACCGCGGGGTAATCCTAGTATAGAAAAGAAAATAATATACAAGGGTGACATCGACCTTAACCCGGTCGTGCCCCAAACGAATAATATATAAACTGGCAGTGACGGCAGTCTACATGTCGGACGCTCGCCCCGCAATATCAAATGTACAAATGAAACTAAACTGTACTAACATTGCACCATAGCTATCCACTACGACGGTCCAGCCACAACACAGCACAACACAGAACATCAATGTGAATGTCACGTTCGCAAACCCGTCTAAAAGAACTATAGCAATTAGACAAGTTGTACCGATCTAATGATATTCACGGTCGCAGATAGTAATGTAAGTACTGTAAACATTTAAACAGTGTTAAATTATCGACTTCGAAACACCCTGAATTTCCCCTGAACAAAAGACAACACTATATCCAAACTGGGCAAAACAAGCAATACCACTGAACCAATATTCCAGAGACCAGACAACACTCAAAATACGAAGCCCAAACTCCCTACTATGGCCGGCCAGCTCGGAAATTTTGAGCATGTGCTCGGGTGAAAACAGGTGAAATGGGTTCATATTTGGGGTATGTTCTAGTTGTCACCTAAGTAGTCTTCTGCAGTTGCTTAAAATATTTTTTTTAAGACTTTGAAAATCAACAGAGACTGGAATGTGCAGTGCACTGTTTCGGAGTTGTTTCGGTTTCGATACTTTAACATTGTCTAAACAAGCTAGCTTAGGGTTTAAAGGCTGGCTCTGATACCATGTTGGGTTAAGCCAGCGCCCCGACCATCAAACCGTGGCCAAATGCGGAACAAAAATTTTCTGAACTGGCGCTACCATTATCCGATGCCTGGATCTTCCCTAAACCCTATACTAGCAAGCTATAAAAAGAAGTTAGAATGATTATACCGAGTTGATCCGTGTCTTTCGGTCTTCAACCATCATCCCCAAGCTCCTAGTGGCTCCTTGATCGAATTTGGTTGCCGGTCTTCCTCCATCTACGATGATCCACCTGAGAGAAACGACGCAAGCTTCAGCCTCGTTGAGCGAGGCAACCGACGCTCCAAGGTTGCTAGCAATGGAGAGTGGAGGTGTAGGAATGTGTCACTATAATTTTCTCTCATCACATATTCTCAATGAGAAACCATAGAAGATGAAGAAGGAGATGAGGAAACATGTGGCATGAGCAACTCAAGAAAGTGCTAAGTCTTTCTCCAAGTGAAAAATGAGTGAGTGAAGAGAGCAAGTGAAGAATCAAGTGAGGAAAACAAATGAGCCAAGGAGAAAAAGAAGTGGCTGCCTCTCTCTCTCTCTCATGTACAAAAATATCTCATTTCAATTTCCAAATAAACAATTCCAAGCCATACCTCTCTACATGCCATGACCCATGCTCATGCCAGCTCACTCCTCCACCTCATTTGTGAAACAAATGATTTTCTACAAAGAAAAATCATATAAATGAGGTGTCCACTTCTAGAAGCTATTCCGTATAAATACGGAATACAACCCGGTACATGTATCGAAATACATATACACGTATTCGTACAAAAATACGAATAGGTAAGAGAGAAAATGAATAGTGAACAATAATACTAGAATACATATATATAAATACATATATAAATTATTAAATCAAAACCTGATTTAATAATCCGGCTCGGTCCTAAGCCGCTAGTATTATCAACCGTCCGATTAAAGTCTGTGCAGCCTGTACACATATTTAATCGGACACCTGTATGTACAAACATACGTCATCTACACCATATCGCCTGAACCATGAAAACCCTCTGTGTGGGACTCTAAAGACTCGTCAATACGCTGGCAGTGGGTTTAACCACAAGCACGTCAGCGGCACTAGCTGTACATAACGGCTACCCAAGTATTGAGCGAAAGGGAGGCTGACGAGCAAACTCATCCTGAACCCCTACTAAGCCCGACAATGACAATATCCGTACAGTTCGGTCTGTTCGTCTAAGAGTATCGCATATCGAGTCTAGGGGTGGATAAAGTCAGACCCCTAACAACGCGACATTTAGTGTTGGCATGAAACCCATCACCACCTGAGAAACTATCGATCCTGGATCGGTAATTCTCATCCACCGTGGCCACAGATTTCTTGTGATGGCTATCCGTGCACAACGCGACATCAACCCCCAATACCGGGAGAGACGAATCCCCGACGATCCGATCACCGCCTCCATGTGGCTCGGGACTGTACCCAACTAAAACCTATTTGCACGACTCCTTTGAGCCGTGGTAGGGTAGTAATCAAAGCACATTGGGAGCTCACATGAGACAAATGACGATCTTAGGTCGACAGACTAACTTGTACACATGTCACCTGGGAACTGCTATCTGACAATAGGTATAATACCAATTAGTAGGTTCCCGGCGAGTCCGTCCAGTGTACTCATAACCCAATGAGCACCTGTATACTATCTTAGGTGAACAAACTAACACCAATGGCTTGTGAGACTTGGCCACCGTCCCTCGTTGGGGTCTCGATCAGTATACACTAGTGTACGTTGGAGTATCGATGCCCAGTCTCGATACTCCCACGACTATGGACATTTAAGGATGTGCTTATAGAACCCCCATCTCCCACGTATATGATCGCCATCATAATACTGGTAGTCAGGCAAGAATCCTATAAGCTCTATTAACATGTAATAGTAATGATAAAGACAAACCATATAGCATACTATCATCTCGAGTAAGACTGTTCTACCGGTATAGGTCCTCCCTCAATCATCATAATCACGTGTCTGCGACTACGATAATTGCCTTGAGGGCATTATAGGCAACAAAGAGTATGTCATCCACGTACAATACGAGGAAGACAACCTTACTCTCTACAACCTTCTTGTATATACAAGATTCATCTACCTTTTTGATGAAGCCAAACTCTTTGACTGCTATATCAAAACAGATGTTCCAACTCCGTGATGCCTGCTTCAATCCATAGATTGATTTAAGCAACTTGCATATCTTTCCGCTACTCCCACTGTCTATGAAGTCCTCTGGCAGTGATAAGGTCTCGACATTCGTCTGCCATTCGTTTGCCAGATTTCATAGTCATGGTATGGAGCAATGGCAAGTAGGATCCTGATGGACTTAAGCATAGGCACTGGAGAAAAGGTTTCATCAAAATCCACATCTGGTCATTGACGAAAACCTTTTGCTACAAGTCTAGCTTTGAAAGTCTCAACTTTTCCATCTACACCAAGAATCTTCTCAAGATCCACTTCCTCCCGATAGGTTTTACCCCTTCAGGTGTGTTGGGGTCGAAAATTGCATCCCGGTTGACTAAGTCAAAGTCAAGGTCAATCCCAAGCCAGGTGGGCCTAAACCCAGATCAAGTGGGCTCATGCCCGAGTCAAGCCCGAACCTGAAGTGGCCGGCCTCCCCCATGCTGAAATAAAAAATCATGTAATAAATAATTTTAATATAATTTTTTATGCATGAATGGGCATAAAGCCTAATTTTTGTAAAGCCCATGGCTTATATGCAAAAAGAATGAGCACATGAGGCATGGGATGGGCAAAATGCCATTTTGTAAAGCCCAAGGGGCTATATGTAAGTGTGTAGCCTATATAAGGCAACATGATGGTGAATAAATGGTGACTTTTCATTCTCTCAAACTCTAGGGTTTCTTGTGCCTCCTTCTCCTTCCTCAAGATTCTAATCCTTCTTCAATTAAATCAAGAGTTTTACTCTTCCTTTTCCAAAACTAAATAGTTTTTCACCACAAAACTCACAAAGGGGAACTCAGATCTTCTATTAGATCTCAAAAAGGGGAGATTTTTAAATCTCACCCCCTTTCTCCAAGATCCGGCCAACCGAGAGGAAGAAGAAGGAGACCCATATCCAGAAATCCCATCTTGGGAATATCCAGGGCCAAAGGGGAGAAACAAAGCAGCCCTCCTTTGATCATTTCTAAATATTTTTAGGAGTTTAACTTCATTCAAGATCTATTGGAGTTCAACTCCCTAAATTAATCTCTGTCAGGAGTTCAACTCCATAAGACAAATCAGGAGCACAACTCCCAGTGCAGGGACCAGGTTCCCCTGTGAGGCGCTGGCGTCCGCGTGCCGAGTACGTGGGACGCCGGCGCCCAGCGCCTAGCGCCCACGCGCCAAGCACGTAAGGCACTAGCGCCCAGCGCCTGCGTGCCACGCACGTGAGGCGCTGGCCCCCACGCGTCCTTTGGACGCTTTTTTTCCCTTTCTTATATATATATATATGTATATATATAGATACACACACACTCTACGACACTGTCCCTGTTAGAAAAAATTTCTAACGGGGTGCTGCCCCACACCCTGCAACGGGGCTGACCCCCAGCCCTCTATCTGGGTAGCGGGACCCCGTAAAAAAAACTCCGCGGGGCCCCTGATATATCTAAAACTCCTTCAAAACACAACACTGCACATTGAGTTCACATGACCTGTTTGACCCGTTTGACCCGTCAATCGGAGGTTCCCTCACTCTAAAGGCGAGGGGTAATTAACGGCAGCTTAGTCCGCGGTTGCCGGAGATTCGGATCCCCACAATCAATAAACCCCAGACTACCCTAGGCAGGAGGAATATGTAATACGCCTAACAAGCGCGCGTGTATTTCCATCTCAATGGGGTGACGAAAAACACCCTACAGATTCTGGCACGCCCGGTAGGACACAATCTCTCCTCCCATATTTCGGGTTAAACGTTCATGCAAACTCAATCAATATACATATCGATTTCCTGTACTGAAATCATGTTTCTATTTACAGGTTAACAATCTCCAATTGTAATCTTCGGACGCAGCAAAAATGTCTCTAAGGATCAGCTCAGCTCTCGACACAGCTCCCATCTCCTATACGATGAAGATGGACGCCAGGACGGTCCTCCCGGCCAGTCTCGGGCGATAATGGGAGGAGCCACCGCTACCATTTAGCTTTATTATATTCGTGTCATCTAACGCCGTCCCAGCTCCTCAAGCTCCGGTAACAGACAAACCGGTCTCAAAAAGGAAAAGGCCGAATGTCATGGTCGCGAGGGCACCTCAGCCCAAGCACAAATCCGTTTCCGAACGACTCTCCATCGCTCCAGCTGGGGGCAAGGCCATCAACGTCAACAAAGCAATGGGGCATCTTGGGCAAGCTCCAGCGGTTCCTTCGACAACCGCTCAATCGGGTATCTTCTTTAAGCTCCCATTCAATCGACTCATGGCGGCTTCCCATAAAGCGGATGCCCGCCAAGCCCTCAAAATCGAGAAGCTAAGGTTGAAAAGGCTCAGATGCATAGCCAACAAATGGGCTAGGGCTCATGCTAGGCTGAGCTTCATGAGGCTCCAAGAACGGGGTTACCCCGCCAAAGATAAAGAGACGGCTGGATATGTGGCCCGCACTGTCTTCATGGTCGGACATGAAGAAACGAACCCTCCTATGCTTCACGGTCATGGTGATGATATGGTGGACGCTACCCAACATCGACTCGGTCTAAATGGTGAAGAGCTCGCTTAGGCCGATAAGCCAAAAGAGGCCGGGGTTCCTGCGGAATTGAGCTCAGGCAATAAGGATAACCCGGTTGTCATAACCGGAACTACAGAACAAGCATTATTCCGATGGCTTCAGAAGCAGCTTCAAAACAGGGATGAGAAGTTAGCCAAGTGTAACATTTCAGAAAAATAAAATATTATTTTTGAGGATTTTTTATAATTAAATAATATTATATTGAATATTTTAATAAGAGGGTATAATTAAATACCGATAAATTTGGGAAAAATTTGGAAAATTATGGAAATTACTAAAAAGAGAGTGTTTTATTAGATTTAAGCAAATTATGAAATTTTATGATTTATTATACACCATTTTAGTGCTAATCGCGATTAAATACCGCTAATCGTGTTTTAAGCCGAATTTGTGCACATGACACGCACCGTGTCATATTCTACACTTTTCATCTTTTCTACCATGGATTTTTTTTTTGATTTGCTTGGATTTGTTTTGAATGGGAAGGGAAAGAAAAGAAAAGAAAAAGGAAAACAATAAAAAATGGGGCATGGGCAAAAGAGAGAGAAGGTGGGGGGGTCAAACCTTGGGCATGGCTCATCTCCCATTCCTTCATCTCTTCATCTTCTTCTCTCTTCTTCATTTCCATGGCATCACTCTCTCCTCCCTCCTCTTCAAACTCACAAAACACCATCAAAACAACCTCAAAAGCTCATCCCTACTTCATTAAAAATATGCACAAGCTCACAAGCTTCACTTTGGACCAAGAAAGCAAGGATTTTGGACACTAGGGGCAACTCAAGAATTTTCTTGAGTTTCCAAAGGAGGTAATTTATCCATCATTAGTGTAGTTTTCCCATTCGCTTTGCATCCATGTTAACTTAGAACCGATTTAGTGTCGTGTAGTGAGGTTTAGAAATTTCTAGTTAGGATTTGAGAAATTCTTGAGTTGTGATGTGTAATTGAGATTAGTAGAGGCTATACAACCCCTGTTGTGATGATATAGTGGACTGAACCTAAGACTTAAACCCCGGATTACGAACTTAGAAAACACGATATCGGAGAATTGCGGATTCTGTGAGGGTATAATGAAATCTGCTAACACCCGGATGACCCGAAAATTATTTAGCAAAGACAGTGATATATGCAGGCAACCTAGAAGCTTTACCCAAAACCCGATACCCTAACTCCCATCCTTGGCCCCAGAAATAATCTTTCTGGCCGCAAATTGCGGCTAGACTAGGGACTTGTGGCTTAGTGTTTGTTTCATGGCTCCAGTATCTGTAATCTAGACCCTCCACATATGCAAAATTGGCTGATTTGACCTAGGGTAAAATCTAGGACTAATTTCATGAGTTGCTGTTTTGATTCGGGGTTATATTTTTCATATTTTGGATTCTGGATTTTAGTATTGGTGTTTTACCTTGATCACTTGACGTTTGTACGACGATATCGAGGGTTGTTTGGTGGTTTGAAAGGTGTAGTTCGTAGGTTCTAACCTATAGGCTTTTAGCGTGTCGTTTTGGTTTTGAATTGAATTTTAATGCGGCACGATACGTTATGATATGTAGGTACCCCCACAAAGACTTCGAGATGACAAGCAAGCGCGTGGCGGCGTCGGCAAGCGAAGGTCAAGGTGAGTAGATATATATTTACGGGGGAAGTCGGGTGGATGACGTATAGCATCCCCGCAGTTTGTAGTATAGCTTATATATATATATGGCTATATATGTGTTTTATGTTACGTGGATGATTATCAAGATATGATTTTGTGTTCATGGTTTAGTTTAGGGTAGTTAGAAGTAACTTAGTTTAGTTTCTTGGTCGCGAACCCTAGAATAAGGTTTACACCCACACGCGCACACACACTTGCATACTTTTATTTACCTGTGCGTATATGGGGATATGTATATATATATATACACACACACACATGGGTATGGGACTGTGTATATATATATATATATATATATATATATATACACACACACACGTATACATATACATGGATTATGAGGATAGTACATGATATTTGGAGATGAGTCGATGGGATTGGGCTTGATACCATGAGATCGGTGATATGACGTGGTTCGTATTATGAGATACGACACGATGTTTAGCGGGTCCTTTAGGCGTGGTGTTTTCATACACACGCATGCACATACATAGATGATATTAGATTGTACTAGACGTAGATCAGTACCCCCAGATCATGATATATGATAAAGAGGATACCGGATGAATAATGAGATAAATGTGATATTGACCCGTACCCAGATTTGGGATGCCATACGATGGATTTACCGTACGAGCTATATTGATGTTTGATCCGCACTCTTGATTTGAGGATGTCATATTATATAGGGTATCGTATGGGATACTATTGAGGCGGGATCATCGACTATTATATATATATATATATATTATTGCTGTTCGCATCGCATGGCATGCTTATATTGTTTTTTCATATGTTAGTATTGAAATCATGCTGTCAGGACACCAGCACCATTACCGATGATGCGTATGTTCCATATACACTTACTTGCCGACTCACACACATCATCATCGGTAATTGCCATGTCACGTACACTTTAGAGAATATTATTTCATTGAGATAGCTTGTTAGCTGATAGTTTCGACATGGTATTAGCGTACTTGCTTTTATATGCTAGTTTAGAGATTGCATTTATTACTTGCTATTTCATGCATATTATTGTTCACTGTCATGCATTATTATTTAGGGCAAGTCCGGATTTGCTGGAGCCCAATACTTTTAAATTCATTGTTATTTATTCTCGAGATTTGGGTTTTCCATGAGATTTATGGATTTAGAGAAACCGCAAGATTTTATAAAACTGATTATCATTTTAAAATGAAAGTTGCGGTTTTCTCATGATATGATTTGAGATATGTCCACCATGAGTTTTCTTGGTTCTTGAGCGATATCATACACCCAATTCGAGGAGAAGTAGGAACCGTCTGTGGGTGCATGGTGGACCCGGTGCGGTACCCCGGGGCAAGAAGATCACAGTTGATCGGCGTTGAGCCTGTGACAGGGGAGCATTGCTGATCAGTGATTGTATTGTGACTCGTCGGATATCCGGAGGATACCGATCGGAGTTAGGCCAGTCCGGATAGCCGGAGCCCAGGGGCCAGTCCGGATAGCCGGAGCCCCAGATATTGATATTAAGGTATTGAGACATTATGATATGGGCCAGTTCGGATAGCCGGAGCCCGAGATATTTGGATATTGGGATTTATGTTTTGTGTCGATGCTAGACACTGATTTATATTGATTTATAGATGATACCTCATTTTAAATTACAGAAATCTCACTAAAACAAGAAAACCGTTTCTCATTTATATGTATTCTGTTTTCATGCATTCATACCTCTTATTATGATATATTGCTACCTGAGGCACTGACGCGAGCACATGGGATTATACTTATGTATAGATGTTTACCCTTACCACATTTTCATGCTTCAGACCTTATTATATTGAGGTTATATATATTATTGATCGTATTGATCTAGGATTGAGTCATGCATACGATTTCTGCTCGGTGATGTTTTCTAATCATGAGCTGGCAACTCACCCCCGTTGTGCCACAGTTCCTTGCAGGTTTTGCCGTACAGGTTTCGTTACGGCTTTGCTGGCACACTGCTTCCATTCCAGGTGATTGCTTTGGTAGGTGGGTTCACTTGTATCGTGGCCACCATTGTACTTTATTTTATTCATTATATCTAGTAAACTCCATCAACCAGACATATATATTTTATAGACTTAGATGACCTGTGATGTTTATTCTTTCGACCTTAGAGTCGCGTGTTGTATTATTATGGTTTCATTGATGTTTTGAGTTTTCTTTTGAGTTTTGATCCTCACCCTTCGGCGTTGTATATTTTATTGCTTGTGTGGTTGTGGCCGTTGTTTGACGAAGAGCTAGCTCCCGCTTGGGGATGTCTTTTATCATTCATGTATATATTATTCATGTTGTACCCTATTCGGGGCCTGTAATTACAAAGGAAACTCTGCCGAAATTTTCAGAAAAGACTTGATGTTTTAAAAACGCATAATTCGGCTTATGCTATTAAAACCACTTTCTTTAAAACGAGTTTTCCATCATTTATTATTTAAAATGGTTTTAGATTTCTGGGTTTTGGCTTACTTGAATTAGATGGGGTCCTATAGACTTCATATGATTCAAGGGCCAGTCACGTGCCATTTCGGGTCGTGACACCAAGGTACAGTCTAAGGTCGACGAATTGGCAAACGTCACGGCAGATCTCACGACCCAAGTCACCCGATTGCAATTAAAGCAGAATCAAATTTTGGTTCATGAGCCAGGGATTGATACCCGGAGGCAGCCAACTGATACCCCCTTAAGCCTACTAAGAGCGGAGCGCCTTCGCGAAAAACGGCCGCGATCAACCTCCAGTCCCTCCGATACATACACCGAAGGGGAATCGCCTCTGAAAGAGAAACTGGATAAGCTCTATTCCTTCAAAAGGGACAAAGTCCACAAGATATTCAAGGACGCCCTAAGAAACGGTCTACAACTGCCAGAATCAAAGAGACCGCAAGAAGCGAATATGACCGACGACCCAAAATATTGCCCCTATCACAGAGTGATGGGTTATTCCATTGAGGACTGCTTCATTTTCAAAGATTGGGTCGAAAATCAATACAAGATGGGAGAGATAGAACTGTCTAAAGGCGTGTTAGCAAACAGTCATGCTACGACTGCTGATTTCATACAAATGGAGACCGGAGCCCTTCGGGAACTTGATTCTCTCAGACATGTGCCATTATCTGAAAAGGGCGAACCAAAAACTGATCGGCCTCAAGGACCAGCATCAGTAAAGGCACCTACTCCAATGGAGAGAAAGAAGAAGGTATACCCTTCAGGAGGGATGAAGTCTGCAAAATATTCGCGGGCGCCTTGAACAACGGTCTGCAACTGCCTGTTCCAAAGAGGCCACATGAAATGAACATGACCGGCAATCCCATATACTGCCCATATCATAGAATGGTGAGTCATACCATCGAAGACTGCTATATTTTCAAAGATTGGGTGGAGAACCAATACAAACTTGGGAAATCCCCACAGTCGTCAGATGTACCGACAAGCCAAAGAGCTACGGTCATCAACACAACTCCGCCAAGATCAAAGTTCGAGAAACTGGGATAAACAATCTGACCACCACGTCGTTAAACTGGGAACGATAGACCTCTAAGTCTTTAAACTGGGAACCGCTGACCACCATGTCATTAAACTGGGAAACGTCGACCTTTAAGTCGTTAAACTGGGAATGTAAATAAAAAAAAGTGTGTAAGTAAAAACAAAAGAAAAGTCGCAATGATGGGGCAACTCGTATTAAAATCAGCGAGTAAAAATAAAGATGAAAATAAAGCCGAAATGATAGGGCAACTCGCAATAAAAATCAGCGAGTAAAATAAATAAGAAAATAAAGTCGAAATGATGGGGCAACCGCGAATAAAAAGCCGAAATGATAGGGCAATCATGGCTTTCGCGATAAGAAAATCTGAAATGATAGAGCAATCGTGGTAAAAAAAACGGCGAATGATGAGTCGCTCCTGGTACCATATTCCAGTACAGTGATGCAGACGCCATCCAAAATTCAAATCCCCAATGGTGAATGATGAGTCGCTCCTGGTACCATATTCTAGTGCAGCGATGCATACGCCATCCAAAATTCAAATCCCCAATGGCGAATGATGAGTCGCTCCTGGTACCATATTCCAGTGCAGCGATGCAGACGCCGTCCAAAACTCTGATCCCCAACGGCGAATGATGAGTCGCTCCTGGTACTATATTCCAGTACAGCGATGCAGACGCCGTCCAAAACTCAAATCTCCAACGGCGAATGATGAATCGCTCCTGGTACCATATTCCAGTGCAGCGATGCAGACGCTATCCAAATTCCAAATCTCCAAACGGCGAATGATGAGTCGCTCCTGGTACCATATTCCAGTGCAGCGATGCAGACGCCGACAATTTCCCAAAATTCTTCCAGCCCTATGGTTAGTCCCCAAATTGACTACCGTATACAATCCACAGGCTCAAATAATTCTCATCATACCCATGCCCCACAGCAACCACCAGTCCCGCGGCCGGTCTCCGCCCTTGGAATTATGCTCCATTAGGAAAGACCCACTCATGTGTCCTCACAATACATGAGGAGAACAAATCTTCGTGGGATCCTTACGACTCATAAAGGAAAAACACACTTGGGAGTCCTCACGATTCCTAATGAGAAAATACACCTACGGGATCCTTTCGACTCGTAGGGAGAAATGCTTTTATGGGACCCTTACGGCTCATAAAATTGAAAAGTCTTAGGTGATAGGGACCTAAACCTGTCTCCTAAGCCATCGCTCCCCAACAGGGTAAAGCAAATGATGAATTGGTCCTGGCATATGTGCTTCAGTGTTAGCAACGCTGATGCCTACCCTTGCTCCAAAGTTCCAAACTTCCGATCCAATAGACCCCTAAGTTTTTAAACTGAGAACAGATGACCGCTAAGTTGTTAAACTGGGAACAAATGACCTCTAAGTCGTTAAACTGGAAACAGATGACCTCTAAGTCATTAAACTGAGAACAGTAGACCTCTAAGTCTTTAAACTGGAAACAGATGACCCCTAAGTCGTTAAACTGGAAACAGATGACCACCAAGTCTTTAAACTGGAAACAGAAGACCCCTGAGTATTTAAACTGGAAACAGATGACCCCTAAGTCATTAAACTGGGAACGAGGGAAATCTACTCATGTGTCCTCACGATGCGTGAGGAGAACAAAACTTGCGAGATCCTTACGACTCGTAGGAAAACACCTTCGTAGGATCCTTACGACTCACAAAGGAAAAACACACTTGGGAGTCCTCACGACTCCTAAGGAGAAAATGCACCTACGAGATCCTTTCGACTCGTAGGGAGAAAATGTTTTTATGGGACCCTTACGGCCCATAAAATTGAAAAGCCTTAGGTGATAGGGATCTAAACCTGTCCCCTAAGCCATCGCTTCCCAATAAGCAAAGGCAAATGATGATTCGCTCCTGGTACCATATTCCAGTGTAGCGGTGCTGATGCCAAACCAAAACCAAATCCTCAAATCCTCTCATGACAGATGATGATTCGCTCTTGGTACCATATTCCAGTGTAGCGATGCTGATGTCAACCCAAATCAAATCAAACAAACAACCTCTGCGGCGGAATCATGCTTTGTCCTAGAATTTACCCCGTGTCGAAATCATGCTTCGCCTCAGGATATCTACCTTCTCTGCCGGAATTATGCTCCGCCTCAGGATCAAGTCAACCAACGACACTCCATGCCGGGGACAAGTCGAACAGCGACATTCCGTGCCAGGGACAAGTCGAACAGCCAGCGACACACCGTGCCGGAGACAAGTCGATCAGCGACACTCCGTGCCGGGGATACGTCGAATGACCAGCGACACTCTGTACCAGGGATAAGTTGATCAGCGACACTCCGTGCTGGGGACAAGTCGAACAGCGACACTCCGTGCCGGGGACATGTCGATCAGCAACACTACGTGCCGGGGACAAGTCGATTAGCGACTCTCCGTGCCGGGAACAAGTCGAATATCAGCGACACTCCGTGCCAGGGACAAGTCGAACATCAGCGATACTCCGTACTGGGGATAAGTCGAACAGTGACACTCTGTGCCGGGGACAAGTCGAACAACTAGCGACACTCCGTGCCAGGGGCACGTCGACCAAATCGCTCTGGGCCAGGGAAAAGTCTACCACGGACACTCCATCTCGGAGATGCGTCAAGCGTCGACCGTCCACATCATAAAAATGGCAGTGCAGGCTGTAAGTCGACGTTAGACACCCCACATGATGCGGGGAGGCGGAATAGGTAAAACAATCATTTTGTTTAAACTAACATCGACTAACTTTACGGATCTTTGCTAAACCCTAACTAACAACTATATAGAAGTGATTAGATACTATGATAGATGATTATACCTAATGAATCAAGTCCTTCTTGTTCTTGTTGATCACCTCCTCGTCGGCCTCCTTGATGTGATAGAAGATCCACCCGAGAGTTGCTTCTCCAAGCTTTAACCTCTCACTTGAGGTAACTAGGTGACTATGAGTGCTAATCAAAGCACCTAGAGGATATAGAAGAGAATTAGGGATCTATTAGTCTTGCTAACCCTTGGATCTCAACACATGAGAGGTTAGGGTTAATTCTTTGAAGAGAGAGAGCTTGAGGAGAGAGAATGTGTAAGTGAGAATGAATAAATATCTTAAGTCATTTGGATAAATAATGAAGTATGAAAATATCTAAATGATAATATCTCAAAATATCAACCATGCTTCATTAATTACTATGAGGTGAATCATCTCATGACTCATGATGTAATTAATGCAAATTACACATCATCTCCTCCACCTCATTAAGCTTAATTCATAAATGAATAAAAACATAATGAGTCACCTTTCTTCTAGAAGCTTCTCGAGTAATTACGAGAATGCCCCTCCTATCCGTGAAAACACGGAAATACTGAGACTGTATAAATCCAATAATCCATTACTAGAATGTGGCTTAAACCAAAGCCCGCTAGTAAAAACTGTCCGAACATCGTACGTGCATAAATGCACGTATGTGTCCGAACCCTGTCGTAAAACCATACGACCTCTATGCCGTTTCGCCCGAAGCAGGGAAACTCTTTGTGTGGGACTCTAAAGACTCGACACTACGCTGGCAGTGGGTTTAACCACAGACCGCAAGCGGCACTAGCTGTACGTAACGGTCCCCAGGTAGATGTCGATAAGAAGGCTGATGAGGAAACCCATCCGAACTCCTACTGAGCCTCTGTGACAATCTCCGTACAGTCCGGTCTGTTCGTCTAAGACTATCGCATATCAGGCCTAGGGGGCGGCAAGCGTCAGTCCCCTATAAGCGGTATAAGTCGTGTCGGAGTGAAGCCCATTACACCTAGAGAAGCTACTGGAAATCCTACCAGTAAATCTCGTTTGCCCTGGCCAGGGACTTTGCGTAATGGCTTTCCAAACACAGCGCGATATCAACTCCTAATACCGGGAGAGACGAATCTTATCTAACCGCCACTGCCTCCAAGTGCTTCGGGACTGCACTCAACTGCTACCTGTTTGCACGACTCCTTTGAGCCGTGGTAGGGTAGCAATCTAAGAACAGTGGGAACACACTCGAGACGAAGCAGCAGTGTCAAGTCTGCGGACTATGCTGTACTCATGTCACCTGGGAACTGTTAACTGACGACGGGTATAATACCAACCAACAGTTCCCTGCGAGTCCTGTCCGGTGTACCCGTAACCCAACGAGCACCTGTATACTATCTCCAGTACAACGTACTAATGGCTGTGGGACAGACCATTTCCCCTGCTGGGATGAGAAGCGTACACACTAGTCTACTCCGGAGTATCGATGCCCTGTCTCGATAATCCTATAACTAGGGACCTGAAAAAGGATGTGCTTGTAGACTACCCAGCCCCCACTAGTGTGACTGCCATCACAACGCTGGTAGTCAAGCAAGATCCTAAGGGCTCTATCAATATGTATTCGCGATATGCTAACATATACACATATTAAGATAGATATAAACCAAGTAGCGTACTACCATGTTTAGCAAGACTGTTAATATAACTGTGGATATCCCAAGCTTCCATTAAGTAATATACAAGTTAGTATGATACAATAATGGCCCCTAGGGCATATACACTAACAATCTCCCACTTGCACTAGGGCCATGTACTGGCGTATCGAAGACCTATCATCTCGAGTAGCCTCTCGAACTGAATCTGAGGTAAGGCCTTTGTGAATGGATCTGCAGTGTTCTCCTCTGTAGCAACTCTCCGGACCTCGATCTCCTGGCGATCTATGATCTCCTTTATCCGGTGATACCGCCTTAAGATGTGTCTGGACTTCTGATGGGACCTGGGTTCCTTCGCTAAAGCTATAGCTCCGTTGTTTTCGCAATACAGTGGTATTGGATCAACAATGGTAGGAACCACCTGAAGTTCTGTTAGGAACTTCTTCATCCAGACTGCTTCTTTTGCGGCATCGCAAGCAGCGATATACTCCGCTTCCATTGTCGAGTCTGCAACGGTGTCCTGCTTGGGACTCTTCCAGCACACCGCCCCTCCATTGAGGGTAAAGACATAACCTGACATGGACTTGGAGTCATCCTTGTCACTCTGGAAGCTGGAATCAGCAAAAGCCTCGATCTTGAGGTCTTTTCCGCCGTAAACCAAGAACATATTCTTAGTCCTTCTCAGGTACTTGAGAATGTTCTTTACTGCTATCCAGTGCTTCTCCCCTGGGTCTGACTGATACTGGCTTACCACGCTCAGTGCGTAAGCTACGTCTGGTCTGGTGCACAACATCGCATACATTATAGAGCCTACCGCAGAAGCGTAGGGTATAACTGACATGCGATCCCTTTCCAAATCAGTCTTGGGAGACATCTCTTTGGATAGGGTGATTCCGTGACAAGCCGGTAAATTACCGTGCTTAGAATCTTCCATACTGAATCTTTTCAGTATAGTGTTGATATACCTGGACTGTGAAAGTCCCAACATCCTCTTAGATCTATCAGGATAGATCTGGATCCCCAGAATGTAAGAGGCATCACCCAGGTCTTTCATGGAGAACCTGTGTGATAAGAATCCTTTGACAGATTGTAGCATAGGAATGTCATTTCCTATTAATAGAATGTCATCCACATACAAGACGAGGAATACGACAGTTCGTGCTACAATTTTACTATATATATATGGTTCATCTGGATTTTTGATAAAGTCATATTCCTTGACTGTTTCATCAAAACAGATGTTCCAACTCCGCGATGCCTGCTTTAGTCCATAAATGGACTTAAGCAATTTGCACACTTTCCCGCTGCTCCTACTTTGATTGAAACCTTCTGGCTGATCCATATAGACGTACTCTTCTAAATTACCATTTAGAAAAGCCGTCTTTACGTCCATCTGTCAGATCTTATAATCATGGAAGGCGGCAATGGCAAGAAGGATCCGAATGGATTTGAGCATAGCCACTGGAGAAAAAGTTTCGTTATAGTCCAAACCAAGTCTTTGACGAAAACCCTTTGCAACAAGTCTAGCCTTATAGGTTTCCACCTGTCCATCTACACCAATCTTTTTCTTGAAGATCCATTTGCATCCTATGGGTTTTACCCCATCTGGAGCAAAGTCCAAAGTCCATACTTTGTTGGTGTACATGGACTCCATCTCGGTCTGCATTGCATCCAGCCATCTTACCGAGTCGCCGCTCTGGATGGCCTGCTGGAAGCTAGTAGGTTCATCATTATCAATGACGCAATCCTCTCTATCCCCATCTATGAGAAAACTGTAATATCTCTCAGGCGGATGAGACGGCTTACTACTCCTGCGGAGGGGTGCGGGAATGTCCTGTTCTTCTTGAACTATTGGTTCTACCAAACTTTCAGTAGTAGTTTGTGGTTCTGGAATTTCTTCCAGTTCTATTGCGCTCCCACTTTTCCTTTTCTAAAAACTGCTGTTCTAGAAAATGGGCATTACGAGAAACAAAAACCTTTTGTTCCTCTGCATAATAGAAGAAATACCCCTTGGAGTTCTTTGGATATACCACAAACTTACACTGTACTGATTGTGCCTCGAGTTTGTCCGCATGCTGTTTTTAACAAAAGCTGGACATCCCCATATCTTCAGATACTGAAGATAGGGTTTCTTCCCACTCCACATCTGATATGGCATGGTAGGCACAGTCTTGGTAGGAGCCCTGTTCAAAAGATATGCAGCTGATTCTAATGTATAACCCCAAAAAGATCGCGGTAACTCAGCATTACTCATCATGGAACGTACCATATCCAATAGGGTTCGGTTCCGTCTCTCCGATACACCGTTATGCTGTGGAGTGTATGGAGGAGTAAGCTGAGAGAGAATTCCTTTCTCTTTTAGGTAACCCAGGAACTCGGCACTTAAGTATTCACCACCTCGATCAGATCTCAGTGTCTTGATACTTTTGCCGGTTTGGTTTTCTACTTCATTCTTATATTCTTGGAATTTCTCAAAGGCCTCGGATTTATGTTTCATTAAGAAAATGAATCCATACCTAGAGTAATCATCCGTAAAAGTAATGAAATATGAAAAACCACCTCGTCCATGTGTAGACATTGGACCATATGCATCGCTGTGTATGAGTCCTAAGAGCTCGCTCGCTCTTACTCCATGTCCAGTGAATGGAGTCTTTGTCATCTTTCCTTTGAGACATGAATGACAAGTGGCATAAGATTGATATTCGAACGGATCAAAATATCCTTCTCTATGTAACTTAGTTAACCTTATCTCATTGATGTGACCTAGTCTACAATGCCATAAGAAACCCTGATTTATATCTGGAGACTTTCTTTTTAGTGTGTTCTGGACATTGAAAATCTGTAATTGGTTTAGCACATATATACCGTTATCTAGTGTACCGGACCCAATCAAACCATGATTAAGGTGGATGTTAACAATATCGCTTACAAACATGAAATCATAATCTTCTTTTGATAACAACGATACTGATATGATATTACACGTTAAACTAGGTATACAAAAACAGTTGCGCAAAACCAAAATATGTCCACTCGTCAATCTTAGGTGATAATCCCCTACGGACACAGCACCCACGCTAGCTCCGTTCGCAACCTGGAGGGTCATATCACCAACCTTCAGCACTCTACGGTTTCTCAGTGCCTGCAATGAATTGCATATATGAGATCCTGATCCGGTATCCAATACCCAGGAAGTAGAGTTGATTGACAGACAATTTTTCAATTACAAACACACCTGAAGTCGAAGCCACAGCTTACTTCGGGTCCTGGTTCTTGGCAATCCAAGCTTTGCAATCTTTCTTCCAATGGCCTTTCCTACGACAGTGGAAGCACTCATCTTTTGCCACTACTGGCACCGCAACCTTTGCCTTTCCCTTAACTCCCACCTTACCAACACCACCTCTCGGTTTGGTAGCGGCCTTCTTCTTCCTTCCTTTGGCCCTTGCCTTTGACCCGGAAGAGGAAGCACCGCGAACAAACATAGTGGGTGTTTCCCTTGCTTTTTGCAAGGTGCCTTCAGCACTCCTCAACATGTTAAGGAGTTCTGGAAGTTCAACTTCTTTTCCTTGAATGTTGAAATTCAGAATAAACTGGGTGCAGGTGGAAGGAAGGGATTGAAGAACCAAGTCTGTATATAGCTCGTTCTCTAAAGTCGTCCCAAGGTCCGCGAGCTCTTCTATATAGCCAATCATCTTAAGGACATGTTCTCCTACAGATGACCCGACGGCCAGCCTCGACTGAAACAAGTACTTCGAAGTCTCGTATCTAGCTATACGAGATTGCTCTCCATACAGATCCTTTATGTGGAGAAATATGGACTCAAGATCCATATTCTCGTGCCTCCTCTGATGTTCATTATTCATAGAGGCAAGCACGATGCATTTGGCCTTCGCGCAATCAATCTCCCAGGTCTTGCGGATTTCCTTATCCGTGACACTGGATTCTGGACCAGGGACAACAGGTGCCTTAGTGGTAAGGACATACCCCAATTTGTCATAAGTAATTGCCATCTTAACATTCCGGAACATTCCGAAACCAATCTTTATAGTTTGTCCCTGTCAAAATATTTTTATCTAATAGTAACTTAAGGCCTGTCATGTTTTGAGTCGCTGCAATGAGAGAAGAGGGACCACTTTAGCATGATGCTCTTGCAAGTATAGAGTGGTTTTTAGTTTATCTAAACTGGATGGCTCCCACTGTTTCTCGAATCTCTCCTCAAACCATAAAGGAAGAACTAGTCAGGACTATTCTCACCGTACAATACTTGCTTAACCGTTTAGCCAGGCTGGTGTCGGTACTTCGAGGGAGGTTTTACGACGCTTTCACGAAGTTCCTTAATTAAATAACCTCTTTTCTCTGAGGGCGTAGCCCCGCTGACACCTTTCTCGACACCTACTTGGTTTATAGCATTGATCGTTAAGTGACGAATCTCCTGATGAGTAGCGGATACTCACAGTAGGATCGGGATCCAAATATCATCGTGTGATAAAGCTGAAGGAATCCTACCAAAATTATCACACTCCAAATGGTATGCAACTTTTAGCAAATTTCAGTTTCTTTAGAAATTCCCGATATGGATTTCTGCCCTATACTCTTATGACCTTGGCGTTGGTTAAAATGTCATAAGTCACATGTCAAGTTCTACTCATCATTATCTTGTTAATTTGAACCCATCCGTACATACCCCTGACGTTGGCCAAATGATAATACGACTGTCCTAAACTAACTCATCTATCTATGCAACAAATGAATACCCAGCAGCTACCAAACACTATGCCTTGGCGTTGGTCAAAATACATAGCTTGAATACTACTGAATACCCAAATGAAATGACGGAGGGCTACGAATGGTTTTGGCGAAACCGTGAACGTAGTGAACTTGATATGATCGAAGGAACCTGATAGCTTTTAAAAGGAGTGGTTTAAGCTCCGCAATTTAAAAAATATCTTCTGTTTTAAAATAACCGAGTGGTTTCTTTTAAACTGTTTCAACGATTCAACTTTGGTTTATTTTCTTTGCATTATTATAATGCGTCCCATCAATTAACCTATCATTGCAGTAAACAACGAAAATACAACATCCTCTTATGCCATCCGCATTCGCCACTGGGCCCCGTCATTCACCCGTTAGGTTACTTAACTAACGACAGAGCGGGGGCTGGGCTAGCACGGGTGTAAAACATAAGTAACGCCTAATAGATATCATATATAGATATTGTACATTCGTCAGACGCAATAATAGGCATTCCAGATCACAGATGAACATATTGGATTTTCTACGAATCCGCATTCCTTTTGAGCCTGTAAAGAAAGACGGATTACACAGTCGCGGTGAATAGCTAAAACCCTACCCTAGACCCCTAGGGGTACGGCAAACTACCCGTCAAGTACCCGAAGTGAAGCGGTCTCCCTCAACGACGTGAGTAGGCCACTAAACACTTCAAAGTACCCGGTAGTTTGTGCACCCTATCTTGGGTCTATCCTAGGAGCAGAAAACAGTAAATGAAATAATACAACGGTGGCTACAACCTCAACTCGGATGTGCCCCGCAAAAGAATATTACAACAATTTACAAGTTACGTTTGAATGAAAGAAACACTCGTCTCACATCCCCGGCTATCCAATCACGACAATCCAACAAGTCCACAAACACAAACCAGTAAAAACCATTACAGAAATGTGCAACCCCCTGCTAACCGACATACTAGCAGTTAGGGGAGGTTTACAAACACATTAAACACAACACAGATATAATCAAGTTAGCCAAACATCTTAGAATTTCGATCAAGCAAACACAAATGAATCTACTCCAAATAATTCTCTGTGCACCTGAAACCTGAGCAGAAACAAAACATCCTAGAAAACACAATATCAACACAGAAGAATAACTGAGCAAATTTGGGCTGACTCCGAGTCAACTCGGCCGTGGATCCGCGGCGGATCGGTTGGATTGGCGGCGGTTCCGCGGCGCTATGGTCGAATCACAATCCCAAATTTCTTCATAATTCTTAAAATTCCCTGCTTGTATTTTTAAGGGTCCCTGAAAAATTTTTAGACCCCGTTTTAAAATCGGCAGAAACTTGGTTAAAACGTCGTATTTTCGGGTTCGTTTTGCGATCAAATTTCTAACGACTTTGCCAACAAGTTAGTTGTGGTTTAGCGAGGCTCTGATACTACTGTAAGTCGACGTTAGACACCCCACATGATGCGGGGAGGCGGAATAGGTAAAACAATTATTTTGTTTAAACTAACATCGACTAACTTTACGGATCTTTGCTAAACCCTAACTAACAACTATATAGAATTGATTAGCTACTTTGATAGATGATTATACCTAATTAATCAAGTCCTTCTTGTTCTTGTTGATCACCTCCTCGTCGGCCTCCTCGATGTGATAGAAGATCCACCCGAGAGTTGCTTCTCCAAGCTTTAACCTCTCACTTGAGGTAACTAAGTGACTATGAGTGCTAATCAAAGCAACCTAGAGAATATAGAAAAGGATTAGGAATCTATTAATCTTGCTAACCCTTGGATCTCAACACATGAGAGGTTAGGGTTAGTTCTTTGAAGAGAGAGAGCTTGGAGAAAGAGAATGTGTAAGTGAGAATGAATAAATATCTTAAGTCACTTAGATAAATAATGAAGCATGAAAATATCTAAATGATAATATCTCAAAATATCAACCATGCTTCATTAATTACTATGAGGTGAATCACCTCATGACTCATGGTGTAATTAATGCAAATTACACATCATCTCCTCCACCTCATTAAACTTAATTCATAAATGAATAAAAACATAATGAGTCACCTTTCTTCTAGAAGCTTCTCGAGTAATTACGAGAATGCCCCTCCTATCCATGAAAACACGGAAATACTGAGACTGTATAAATCCAATAATCCATTACTAGAATGTGGCTTAAACCAAAGCCCGCTAGTAAAAACTGTCCGAACATCGTACGTGCATAAATGCACGTATGTGTCCGAACCTTATCGTAAAACCATACGACCTCTATGTCATTTCGCCCGAAGCAGGGAAACTCTCTGTGTGGGACTCTAAAGACTCGACACTACACTGGCAGTGGGTTTAACCACAGACCGCAAGCGGCACTAGCTGTACGTAACGGTCCCCAGGTAGATGTTGATAAGAAGGCTGATGAGGAAACCCATCCGAACTCCTACTGAGCCTGATGTGACAATCTTCGTACAGTCCAGTCTGTTCGTCTAAGACTATCGCATATCAGGCCTAGGGGGCGGCAAGCGTCAGTCCCCTATAAGCGGTATAAGTCGTGTCGGAGTGAAGCCCATTACACCTTGAGAAGCTACTGGAAATCCTACCAGTAAATCTCGTTTGCCCTGGCCAGGGACTTTGCGTAATGGCTTTCCAAACACAGCGCGATATCAACTCCCAATACCGGGAGAGACGAATCCTATCTAATCGCCACTGCCTCCAAGTGCTTCGGGACTGCACCCAACTGCTACCTGTTTGCACGATTCCTTTGAGCCTTGGTAGGGTAGCAATCTAAGAACAGTGGGAACACACTCGAGACGAAGCAGCAGTGTCAAGTCTGCGGACTATGCTGTACTCATGTCACCTGGGAACTGTTAACTGACGACGGGTATAATACCAACCAACAGTTCCCTGCGAGTCCTGTCCGGTATACCCGTAACCCAACGAGCACCTGTATACTATCTCCAGTACAACGTACTAATGGCTATGGGACAGACCATTTCCCCTGCTGGGATGAGAAGCGTACACACTAGTCTACTCCGGAGTATCGATGCCCTGTCTCGATAATCCTACGAGTAGGGACCTGAAAAAGGATGTGCTTGTAGACTACCCAGCCCCCACTAGTGTGACTGCCATCACAACGCTGGTAGTCAAGCAAGATCCTAAGGGCTCTATCAATATGTATTCGCGATATGCTAACATATACACATATTAAGATAGATATAAACCAAGTAGCGTACTACCATGTTTAGCAAGACTGTTAATATAACTGTGAATATCCCAAGCTTCCATTAAGTAATATACAAGCTAGTATGATACAATAATGGCCCCTAGGGCATATACACTAACACAGGCTTCCCACAAATCGGAAACCAAATCACTCCATGCCGGGGAAAAGTCTACCACGGACACTCCGTCTCGGAGACGCGTCAAGCGTCGACCGTCCATGTCGTAAAAAGGGCAGTGCAGGCTTCCCATAAATCGAGAACCAAATCGCTCCGGGCCAGGGAAAAGTCTACCACGGACACTCCGTCTCGGAGACGCATCAAGCGTCGACCGTCCATGTCATAAAAAGGGCAGTGCAGGCTTCCCATAAATCGGGAACCAAATCGCTCCGGGCCAGGAAAAAGTCTACCACGGACACTTCGTCTCGGAGACGCGTCAAGCGTCGACCGTCCATGTTGTAAAAAGGGCAGTGCAGCTTCCCACAAATCGGAAACCAAATCGCTCCGGGCCAGGGAAAAGTCTACCACGGGCACTCCGTCTCGGAGACGTGTCAAGCATCGACCGTCTATGTCGTAAAAAGGGCAGTGCGGGCTTACCACAAATCGAGAACCAAATCACTTCGTGCCGGGGAAAAGTCTACCACGGACACTTCGTCTCGGAGACGCGTCAAGCGTCGACCGTCGTAAAAAGGGCAGTGCAGGCTTCCCACAAATCGGGAGCTAAATCGCTCCGGGCCAGGGAAAAGTCTACCACGGACACTCCGTCTCAGAGACGCGTCAAGCGTCGACCGTCCATGTTGTAAAAAGGGCAGTGCAGGCTTCCCACAAATCGAGAACCAAATCGCTCCGGGCTAGGGAAAGTCTACCACGGACACTCCGTTTCGGAGACGCGTCAAGCATCGACCGTCTATGTCGTAAAAAGGGCAGTGCAGGCTTCCCACAAATCGGGAACCAAATCGCTCCGGGCCAGGGAAAAGTCTACCACGGACACTCCGTCTCGGAGACGCGTCAAGCATCGACCGTCCATGTCGTAAAAAAGGCAGTGCAGGCTTCCCACAAATCGGGAACCAAATCGCTCTGGGCCAGGGAAAAGTCTACCACAGACACTCCGTCTCGTAGATGCGTCAAGCGTCGACCGTTCATATCGTAAAAAGGGTAGTGCAGGCTTCCCACAAATCGGGAACCAAATCGCTCCGGGTCAGGGAAAAGTCTACCACGAACACTCTGTCTCGGAGACGCGTCAAGCGTCAACCGTCCATGTCATAAAAAGGGCAGTGCAGGCTTCCCACAAATCGGGAACCAAATCTCTCCGGGCCAGGGAAAAGTCTACCACGGACACTCCGCCTCGGAGACGCAAACGTCGACCGTCCATGTCGTAAAAAGGGCAGTGCATCCCAAAAAGTGGGAACCAAAGCAAGTCGCCTCCACACGAAAGAAGATCCATCAATTTCATGCACACGACCCACATATGTGGTGTGCATTTATTGATGGGGGCACTTTATTGGGGTCGAAAATTGCACCCCGGTTGACCAAGTCAAAGTCAAGGTCAACCCCAATCCAGGTGGGCCCAAGCCCAGATCAAGTGGGCTCATGCCCGAGTCGGGCCCGAACATGAAGCGGCCGGCCTCCCCCATGCTGAAATAAAAAATCATGTAATAAATAATTTTAATGTAATTTTTTTATGCATGAATGGGCATGAAGCCAAATTTTTGTAAAGCCCATGGCTTATGTGCAAAAAGAATGAGCACATGAGGCATGGGATGGGCAAAATGCCATTTTGTAAAGCCCAAGGGGCTATATGTAAGTGTGTAGCCTATATAAGGCAACATGATGATGAATAAAGGGAGACTTTTCATTCTCTCAAACTCTAGGGTTTCTTGTGCCTCCTTCCCCTTCCTCAAGGTTTTAAACCTTCTTCAATTAAATCAAGAGTTTTACTCTTCCTTTTCCCAGACTAAATAGTTTTTCACCACAAAACTCACAAAGGAGAACTCAGATCTTCTATTAGATCTCAAAAAGGAGAGATTTTTAAATCTCACCCCTTTCTCTAAGATTCGGCCAACCGAGAGGAAGAAAAAGGAGACCCATCTCCAGAAATCCCATCTTGGGAATATCCAGGGCCAAAGAGGAGAAACAAAGCAGCCCCCTTTTGATCATTTCTAAATATTTTTGGGAGTTTAACTCCATTCAAGATCTATTGGAGTTCAACTCCCTAAATTAATCTCTGTCAGGAGTTCAACTCTATAAGTCAAATCGGGAGCACAGCTCCCAGTGCAGGGACCAGGTCCCTTTCCCTGCTGACGCCCAGCGCCCGCGTGCCAAGCACGTGGGGCGCTGGCGCCCAGGCCCTGCACGTGGGGCGCTGGCGCCCAGCGCCGGCATGCCAAGCACGTGGGGCGCTGGTGCCCAGCGCTTAGCGCCCAGCACGCTAGCGCCCATGTTCCAAGCATATGAGGCTCTAGCGCCCAGCGCCTGCGTGCCATGCACGTGAGGCGCTGGCCCCCACGTGTCCTTTGGACGCTTTTTTTTTCTCTTTCTTATATATATGTGTGTATATATATGTATACACACACACACACACACACATACACACTCCATGACACTGTCCCTGTTAGAAAAATTTCTAACGGGACGCTGCCCCGCACCTCGCAAGGGGGCTGCTAGCCCCCTTGATCCCCAGTCCACTATCCGGGTAGCGGGACCCCCGTAAAAAAAAAACTCCGCGGGGCTCCCCGATATATCCAAAACCCCTTCAAAACACAACACTGCACATTGAGTTTGCATGACCTGTTTGACCCGTTAATCGGAGGTTCCCTCCTTCCAAAGGCGAGGGGTAATTAACGACAACTTAGTCCGTGGTTGCCGGAGATTTGGATCCCCACAATCAATAAAGCCCGTTCTACCCTAGGCAGGGGGAATCTGTAATGCACCTGACAAGTGCGCGCGGATTCCTATCTTAATGGGGTGACGAAAAACACCGTACAAGGTGCAACTTCCAAAGTCCATACTTTGTTGGTGTACATAGATTCCATCTCAGATCGCATTGCATCCAGCCATTTCACAGAGTCCCCACTCGTGGTGGCCTGCTCGAAACTAGTTGGGTCATCATCTTCCATGATGCAATCCTCGCTCCCACTATCATTGAGAAAACCATAGTATCTCTTAGGCGGATGAGAAACCTTACTAGATTGGCGGAGAGGCTGAGCTTTATCGGGAACTATCGAATCATCTGGTTCTACTAAATCATCAGCTGTAGTTTGTGTAGCCGGAACATCTTCCAGTTCTTCCTCATGACCACTAATTTGTTTTCAAGAAATTCCTTTTTCTAAAAAGGTAGCATGCCGAGAAACAAAACACCTTTTGTTCCTCGGTGTGGTAGAAGATATATCCTCGCAAATATTTTGGATATCCAACAAACTTACACAGAACTGACATTGGCTCGAGTTTGTCCGGATTTTGCCTTTCAACATAGGCTGGACAACCCCGTATTTTAACTCGTTAAGACATGGTTTCTTTCAATACCATATCGCATATGGAGTAGTAGGCGCTGATTTGGTTGGAACCCTATTCAATAGGTATACGGCTTCTCAAGCATATAACCCCAAAAGGAAACAGGCAACTCAGCAGTACTCATCATAGAGCGCACCATATCTAATAGGGTGCGGTTTTTCCGCTCCGATACACCGTTGTGCTGTGGTGTATACGGAGGAGTAAGCTGAGAGAGAATCCCATTCTCTTTTAAATAGTCATGGAATTCCGTGCTCAAGTATTCTCTTTCCCGATTAGATCGAAGGATTTTAATATTTTTACCTGTTTGGTTCTCTACTTCGCACTTATATTCTTTGAATTTCTCAAAAACTTCAGACTTGTGTTTCAACAGGAACACATGTCTAAATCTTGAGAGATCATCAGTGAATGTAATGAAGTACGAGAAACTATACCTGGCATTTATAGACATGGGACCGCATACATCACTATGTATCAATCCCAAGAGTTCAGTAGCTCTTTCTCCGTTTCCAGTAAACGGAGTTTTGGTCATTTTACCTTTGAGACATGACTGGCAAGTTTCATATGATGTAAATTCAAACTGATTTAAATATCCATCTTTATGCAACTTAGCTAGTCATATCGCATTGATATGACATAGTCTACAATACCACAAGAAGGATTTGTTCATTTCTGAACTTTTCCTCTTGTGTGTGTTCTGTACGTAAAGAACTGTAGTTTGATTTAGAACGTATATGCCATTACATAACGTGCCTGATCCAATCAACTTTTGATTCAGAAAAATGTTCATAACATTATCCTGCAATACAAGATTATATCCTTCTTTACTTAATAAAGAAACTGATATAATATTGCATATCAAGTTTGGTACGTAATAACATTCGTTCAGAATCAATGTATTCCCATTTGGTAATACAAGGTGATATTCGCCAATTGCTTTGGCTGCAACACTTGCACAATTCCCTACTTCTAGAGAATGATCACTTATTCCCAGTTCTCTACCTTTCTTTAGCCCATATAATATATTACATATGCGGGATCCTGATCCGGTATCTAATACCCAGGACGTAGATTGTACTGAGAAACAGTTCTTGGTGACAAACACACCCGAAGAAGATGCATCAACATGTTCATTCCTCGATCGGGTCGCATGGGAATCCGGATATTCCCCTATTTCCTGCTCAGATTTATAACAATTATAAGATAGAGCGTGTTAGTGTATATGCCCTAGAGGCCATTACTGTATCATACTAGTTTGTATATTACTTAATGGATGCTTGGGATATTCACCTTGTATATACAATCTTGCTCAAAATAGTAGTATGCTACTTGGTTTGTTTCTACTTCAATGTGTACTTGTGTTTATTTCAGTATATCACTTATACGCATTAGTGGAGCCCTTAGGATCTTTGCTTGATTACCAGCGTTGTGATGGCAGTCACACTAGTGGGGGCTGGGTAATCTATAAGCACATCCTTATTCAGGTCCCTGGTCGCAGGACTATCGAGACAGGGCATCGATACTCCGGAGTAGACCAGCGCATGCGCTTCTCATCCCAGTGTGGGAGACGGTCTGTCCCACAGCCGTCAGTACGTCGTACTTGAGATAGTATGCGGGTGCTCGTTAGGTTACGGGTACACTGGACAGGACTCGTCGGGAACTGACTAGTTGGTATTATACCTATCGTCAGTTATCAGTTCCCAGGTGACATGAGTACAGCTTAGTCCGCTGACTTGACACTGTCACTTCGCCTCGGGTGTGTTCCCACTGTACTTTGATCACTACCCTACCACGGCTCAAAGGAGTCGTGCAAACAGGTGGTAGTTGGGTGCAGTCCCGAAGCACTTGGAGGCAGTGACGGTTAGACAGGATTCGTCTCTCCCGGTATTGGGGGTTGACATCGCGCTGTGTCTAGGAGAGCCATTACACGAGTAGTCCCTGGCCAGGGCAAACGAGATATACTGGTAGGTTTCCAGTGTTATCTCAGGGTGTATTGGACTTCACTCCGGCACGACTTGTACCGCTATTGGGGGACTGACGTTTACCGCCCCCTAGGCCCGCCATGCGATGTATCAGACGAACAGACCGGACTGTATGGAGAATGTCACACTCAGGCTCAGTAGGAGTTCAGATGGGTTTCGCCTCGTCGGTCTTCTTGTCGGCATTACCTGGGGACCGTTACGCACAGCTAGTGCCGCTTGCGGTCTGTGGTTAAACCCACTGCCAGCGTAGTGTCGAGTCTTTAGAGTCCCACACAGAAAGCTTTTCGCCTTTAGGCAAAAGAGTAGAGGTCGCATGGTATTGCGACAGGTCGCATGGTTTTGCGACAGGGTTCGGTCACATCCGTGCACTTGTGCACGTACAGTGTCCGGACAGTTTACACTAGCGGGCTTTGGTTTAAGCCAGATCCTAGTGTACCTTATGGGATTGGATTTATCCAGTTTGCATTCGTGTTCCTCGGAACGCGGATGCGGGTGTGTATGCACAGTTGACAGGGAGGCAGAGGCAGTGGATTCTCATTAGGGTTGTTGACAGTTGACCGTTGACTTTTGACTTTTTGCTCAACCCTAATGAGAATATGATTTGTGATTAACTATTATATTAATTAAGTATTATGGTGATATGGTTGTTGACTTGTTGACTTTTGTTGACTTGTTGACTTTGGTGACTTGTTGACTTTTGTTGACTTGTTGACCGGTTGACTAGGCTTGACTAGTTGACCATCATGATGACCATGGTTATCATTTCATGCCAAAGACTTTTTTCTTGCTTGCTTTTTTGAGTAAAATGAGTGCATGATATGATAACCTTATGGTTGCTTCTAACCATCACCAAAAGACTTTTTTGATATGATGAGTTATGATCACTTTGGATTATGAGAGGGTGAAAGGAAAAAGAGAGCCTCATTCTTTCTTGCTCATTCTCTCTCTTGTTCTTGAGCTCTCCCCTTGCTCTCACCCTCAACCTCTTGCTCCCTCTCTTGATCTATGGTTCTCTTGTCTCATGAGTTGAGAATCAAGAACCATAGATAAAATCCCATTCTATTTCCTCTCTACTCATTCTAGTTCACTAGGTTTAGCAAACCAAGTGAACTAGTTTCTTCAAAGACCGAAGAAGGAGCTAAAGGTTGGAGCTTTCAAGTGGATCTATCTTCGGCGTACGGAGACGACGAGAAGGAGCCATCGGACCACCACCGGAGCTTGAAGACGAAGGAGTTCAAGACAAGCTAGGTATAACCATCTCTATCCGAGTAGCTAAATATCTTTAGCTTAGTATGCTAGTTTTAGTTTAGGTAAAGATCCCGACCTAGCTTAGTCCATGTTGCCTCTTGCGTTAAAATTTTGATTTTATACCGTTTCCGCCTCCCCGTAAGAACCGGGGGTCGCAACGTGGACTTACAGTGGTATCAGAGACTAACTAAACTTAAACTAGCTTGGTAGTGAAGTGTAACGAAGTTCGGAACCGAAAAAAATCACAAAACCGGATAATCACAAAAACTGAGTTTCTGTTGAAATTTTTTCTGCTCAAAATGAAAAACTTTATACTCCTAAATTCGGCTCAGGGTTTTGTGTGAACACCCAAGAAAAACGATACAGTGATTCGCCTAAAATGCCGCGCTTCCGCCGCGTGATCCTTCTTAGACGCCGCGGAACCGCCGCGACTTGGTGTCTTCTCTGCATCGTTTTTCGTGCAGTGTGTTTGTGTGTTGGTTTTGGGATTTTTAAAATATATTATATGTGCCCAGATTTTCCAGAAAAGAAATTTCCTTTTGGGGTCCTATAATTCCGTATTTTTTCCGAACTTCACTGCACTTTGACTATGATGGTTATATCTGTGATGCTTGCATGTATTGAACGTCGGCTAATCGCTATAAGTCGATTAGTCGGGGTTATACATGATCTGTAATGTGCTGGAATGTGTATATGAATGTGTTGGACTGTCGCGGGTGAATAGCCGGGGTGGATGTGAGATGAGCTTTTGTTTTTCTTTCATTCATTGTAAATGTAAATTGATGTAATAATATTATTTGTTTGGCCGCACAACCGGGTCGGGGTTGTAGCCGTCATTGTATAATTCTTTTTACTGTTTTTGCTCCTAGGATAGACCCATGGAGGGGTGCACAAACTACCGAGTACTTGGCGGGTAGTTTGCCGCACCCGTAGGGGTCTTGGGTGGGGTATTTGGCTATTCATCGCGACCGTGTTATCCGCTTTTCGTTTCAGGCTCGAAAGGATTGCGGATTGCTAGTATATCCAATGCATTCATCTGTGATCTGTAATGTCTATCATTGCTTACTATTTAGGCGTTGCTTATGTTTTACAGACGCGCTAGCCCAGCCCCCGCTCTGTCGTTAGTTAAGTAACCTAACGGGTAATGACGGGGCCCAGTGGCGAATGCGAATGGCATAAGCGTACGTCATATTTTGGTTGTTTTCTGCAATGGTAGGGTTAAATGATGGGACGCATTAAAAGTACTAATGCAAGAATATCACGCATTAAAAGAACTAATGCAAGATAATAAACCAAGTTAAAGTCGTTGGAACACTTTCGAAAAACCACTCGGTTCTTTTCAAAATAACTTTTAAATGCGGAGCTTGAGCCACTCCTTCTAAAAGCTATCTCGTTCCATCGATTAAATCAAGTTCACTACGTTCACGGTTTCGCCAAAACCATCCGTAGCCCTCCGTCGTTTCACATGAATAGTCAATAGTATTCAAGCTGTGTTTGTTGGCCAAAGTCAAGGCACAGTGATTGGTAGCTATTGGGTATTCATGTGCAGCATAGATAGATGCGTTGGTTTGGAACAGTCGTACTGCCTTGTTGGCCAAAGTCAAGGGTAGGTGCGGGTGGATTCAAATTAACCTGGAGAACGACGGGCAGAACTTGACATGTGACTTATGATTTGTTGGCCAAAGTCAAGGTCATAAGAGCATGGGGCAAAAATCCACATCGGGAGTTTCATAAGTACTGAAACTTGCTAGATTTGCATACCATTTGGAGTGTGATGATTCTGGTAGGATTCCTTCAGTTTCGTCACGCGATGATATTTGGATCCCGATCCTACTGTGAGTATATGCTACTCCTCGGGAAATTTCTCACTTAACGATCAATGCTATAAACCTAGTAGGTGCCTAGAAAGGTGTTAGCGGGGCTACGCCCCCAGGGAAAAGAGGTTCTCTAATTAAGGAACTTCGCGAAAGCGTTGGAAAACCTCCCTCGAAGTACCGACACCGGCCTGGCTGAACGGTTAAGCAAGTATTGTACGGTGGGATTGATCCTGACTAATTCTTCCTTTATGGTTTGAGGAGGGATTCGAGAAACAGTGGGAGCCATCCTGTTTAGACAAACTAAAAACCACTCTAAACTTGCAAGAGCATCATGCTGAGTGTTTCTTCTTCTCTCTCCTAATTGCAGCGACCAATCAACATGACTGGACTTAAGTTACTCCTAGATAAAAACAAACTGACAGGGCCAAACTACAAAGATTGGCTCAGGAATGTCACGATAGCAATCACTTATGACAAGCTGGGGTATCTTCTTACCACCAAAGCTCCCCCTGTCCCTGGTCCAACTTCCAGTGTCGCGGATAAGGAAATCCGCAAGACTTGGGAGATTGATAGCGCGAAGGCCAAGTGCCTCCTGCTTGCCTCGATGGACAATGAACATCAGAGGAGGCATGAGAATATGGACATGGAGTCCATATTGCTCTATACAAAAGAACTGTATGGAGAGCAATCACGTATCGCAAGATACGAAGCGTCGAAAAAGTTATTTTCGACAAGAATGGCCGTCGGATCATCAGTAGCCGAGCATGTGCTAAAGATGATCGGCTTCATTGAGGAGCTCGCTGACCTAGGGATCACATTGGAGAGTGAGCTATATACGGATATAGTTCTCCAGTCCCTTCCTTCCACTTACGCCCAGTTTATACTGAACTTCAACCTACAAGAAAAAGAGGTTGAACTATCAGAGCTCCTCAACATGCTGAGGAGCGCAGAGGGCACCCTACAGAAAGGTAGGGAAACATCCACTTTGTTTGTAGGAGGATCATCTTCTTCTAGGTCCAAGGCGAAAGCCAAGGGAAAGAAGAAGAAGGCCCCCGCCAAACCAAGGGGCGGTGTTGGTAAAGTGGATACGAAGGGAAAAGGCAAAGCAACAAAGATAGCGGGGAAGCTTGTGGATAAAGAAGAATGCTTCTATTGTCATAAGAAAGGACACTGGAAGAATGATTGCAGGGCCTGGAAGGCCAGAACACAGGAATTGAAGCAGGTTGCAGCTTCAGCTTCAGGTGTGTATGTTATTGAAAATTGTCTTTCAATAAACTCTACTTCCTGGGTATTGGATACCGGATCAGGATCTCATATCTGTAATTCTTTGCAGGCGTTGAGAAACCGTAGGGTTTTGAAGGCAGGTGACATGACCCTCAAAGTTGCGAACGGAGCTAGCATGGATGCTAAAGCCGTGGGGGACTATCACCTGGGAATGTCAGATGGACATGTTTTGGTTTTGCGTAATTGCTTTTTTGTACCCAACGCAACTTGTAATATCATTTCTGTATCTTTAGTTTCTAAAGAAGGTTATGAATTTGCGTTTGTAAGTAATGTTGTAAACATTCACCTTAATCAAGTTTTGATTGGGTCAGGTACATTGAGTAATGGTATATACGTGTTAAACCAACCACAGATTTTCAACGTCCAGAATACACACAAAAGAAAGTCTCCGGAAATAAATCAGACTTTCTTATGGCATTGTAGATTGGGTCACATCAATGAGAGAAGGTTGACTAAGTTACATACAGAAGGATATTTGAATGCGTTCGAATATCAATCGTATGCCACTTGTCAATCTTGTCTCAAAGGAAAGATGACAAAGACTCCGTTTACTGGACATGGAGTAAGAGCGAGCGAGCTCTTGGGACTCGTACACAGTGACGTGTGCGGTCCAATGTCTACACATGCCCGAAGCGGACATTCTTACTTCATTACTTTTACGGATGATTTCTCAAGGTACGGTTATGTCTTCTTGATGAAACATAAGTCCGAGGCCTTTGGAAAATTCCAGGAGTATAAGAATGAAGTAGAGAAACAGACCGGCAAAAGTATTAAGATTCTAAGATCGGATCGAGGAGGAGAATACTTAAGTGCCGAGTTCCTGGACTATTTAAAAGAGAACGGAATTCTCTCTCAGCTTACTCCTCCATACACCCCGCAACATAACGGTGTATCGGAGAGACGGAACCGCACCCTGTTGGATATGGTGCGGTCCATGATGAGTAACGCTGAGTTACCGCGATCATTCTGGGGATATGCGCTAGAATCAGCCGCATACCTTTTGAACCGAGTACCTACTAAGACCGTGCCTACTACACCATATGAGATGTGGTGTGGGAAGAGACCCAATCTTAAGCACATTAAGACATGGGGATGTCCGGCTTTTGTCAAAAAGCAGCATGCGGACAAGCTCGAGGCACGCTCAGTACAGTGCAAGTTTGTGGGGTATCCAAAGAACTCAAAAGGATATTTCTTCTACTGTGAAGAGGAACAAAAAGTTCTTGTTTCTCGTCATGCCTACTTCTTGGAAACTGAGTTTTTGGAAAACCAGATAGGTGGGAGCACAGTAGAACTGGAAGAAATTCCAGAACCACGGACTGTTACTGAAAGTTTAGTGGGACCAGAAGGTTCGGAAGAACAGGACATTCCTACGCCGCTCCGCAGAAGTAGTAGGCAGTCTCATCCGCCTGAGAGATACTACGGTTTTCTCATAGACGGGGATAGAGAGGATTGCATCATAGATTATGATGAGCCTACTAGCTTCCAGCAGGCCGTTCAGAGCGTTGACTCAGTGAAATGGCTGGATGCAATGCGGACCGAAATGGAGTCCATGTACACCAACAAGGTATGGACGTTGGACATTGCTCCAGACGGGGTAAAACCCGTAGGATGCAAGTGGATCTTCAAAAGGAAGATTGGTGTAGATGGACAGGTTGAGACCTATAAAGCTAGGCTGGTAGCAAAGGGTTTTCGTCAAAGACCTGGCTTGGACTACGACGAAACCTTTTCTCCAGTAGCCATGCTAAAATCCATTCGGATCCTTCTTGCCATTGCTGCCTTCCACGATTATGAGATCTGGCAAATGGACGTAAAGACAGCTTTTCTAAATGGAAATTTAGAGGAGTGTGTCTATATGGACCAGCCAGAGGGTTTCATTCAGAGTGGGAGCAGCGGAAAGGTGTGCAAGTTGCTTAAGTCCATCTATGGACTAAAGCAGGCATCGCGGAGTTGGAACATCTGCTTTGATGAGACGGTCAAAGAATTTGGCTTTATCAAAAATCCAGATGAACCATGCATCTATAGTAGATTTGTAGCGAGAACTGTAGTATTCCTCGTTTTATACGTGGATGACATTCTCTTAATAGGAAATGACATTCCTATGCTACAATCTGTCAAGGGGTTCTTGTCACACAGGTTCTCCATGAAAGACCTGGGTGATGCCTCATACATTCTGGGTATCCGGATCTACCGTGACAGATCCAAGAGGATATTAGGACTTTCACAGTCCAGGTACATCGACACCATACTGAAGAGGTTCAGTATGGAAGATTCCAAGCGCGGTAACCTACCGGCTTGTCACGGGATCACCCTCTCTAAAGAGATGTCTCCCAAGACTGATTTGGAGAGGGATCGCATGTCTATTATACCCTACGCTTCTGCGGTAGGCTCTATAATGTATGCGATGTTGTGTACCAGACCGGATGTAGCTTATGCACTGAGTGTGGTAAGCCGGTATCAGTCTAACCCAGGGGAGAAACACTGGATAGCGGTAAAGAACATTCTCAAGTACCTGAGAAGGACTAAGGAGATGTTCTTGGTGTATGGCGGAAAAGACCTCCAGATCGAGGCCTTTGCTGACTCCAGCTTCCAGAGTGACAAGGATGATTCCAAGTCCATGTCGGGTTTTGTCTTTACCCTCAATGGAGGGGCGGTGTGTTGGAAGAGTTCCAAACAGGAAACCGTTGCAGACTCGACGATGGAAGCGGAATACATCGCTGCATCTGATGCCGCAAAAGAAGCTGTCTGGATGAGGAAGTTCTTGAAAGAACTTCAGGTGGTTCCGTCCATTGTTGATCCAATACCTCTGTATTGCGACAACAACGGGGCTATAGCTTTAGCGAAGGAACCCAGGTCCCATCAGAAATCCAGGCACATCTTAAGGCGGTATCACCTGATCAGGGAGATCGTAGATCGCCAGGAGATCGAGGTTCGGAGAGTCGCTTCAGAAGACAACACTGCAGATCCATTCACCAAGGCCTTGCCCCAGACTCAGTTCGAGCGGCTGATCGAGATGATAGGTCTTCGATACGCCAGTACATGGCCTTAGTGCAAGTGGGAGATTGTTAGTGTATATGCCCTAGAGGCCATTACTGTATCATACTAGTTTGTATATTACTTAATGGATGCTTGGGATATTCACCTTGTATATACAATCTTGCTCAAAATAGTAGTATGCTACTTGGTTTGTTTCTACTTCAATGTGTACTTGTGTTTATTTCAGTATATCACTTATACGCATTAGTGGAGCCCTTAGGATCTTTGCTTGATTACCAGCGTTGTGATGGCAGTCACACTAGTGGGGGCTGGGTAATCTATAAGCACATCCTTATTCAGGTCCCTGGTCGCAGGACTATCGAGACAGGGCATCGATACTCCGGAGTAGACCAGCGCATGCGCTTCTCATCCCAGTGTGGGAGACGGTCTGTCCCACAGCCGTCAGTACGTCGTACTTGAGATAGTATGCGGGTGCTCGTTAGGTTACGGGTACACTGGACAGGACTCGTCGGGAACTGACTAGTTGGTATTATACCTATCGTCAGTTATCAGTTCCCAGGTGACATGAGTACAGCTTAGTCCGCTGACTTGACACTGTCACTTCGCCTCGGGTGTGTTCCCACTGTACTTTGATCACTACCCTACCACGGCTCAAAGGAGTCGTGCAAACAGGTGGTAGTTGGGTGCAGTCCCGAAGCACTTGGAGGCAGTGACGGTTAGACAGGATTCGTCTCTCCCGGTATTGGGGGTTGACATCGCGCTGTGTCTAGGAGAGCCATTACACGAGTAGTCCCTGGCCAGGGCAAACGAGATATACTGGTAGGTTTCCAGTGTTATCTCAGGGTGTATTGGGCTTCACTCCGGCACGACTTGTACCGCTATTGGGGGACTGACGTTTACCGCCCCCTAGGCCCGCCATGCGATGTATCAGATGAACAGACCGGACTGTATGGAGAATGTCACACTCAGGCTCAGTAGGAGTTCAGATGGGTTTCGCCTCGTCGGTCTTCTTGTCGGCATTACCTGGGGACCGTTACGCACAGCTAGTGCCGCTTGCGGTCTGTGGTTAAACCCACTGCCAGCGTAGTGTCGAGTCTTTAGAGTCCCACACAGAAAGCTTTTCGCCTTTAGGCAAAAGAGTAGAGGTCGCATGGTATTGCGACAGGTCGCATGGTTTTGCGACAGGGTTCGGTCACATCCGTGCACTTGTGCACGTACAGTGTCCGGACAGTTTACACTAGCGGGCTTTGGTTTAAGCCAGATCCTAGTGTACCTTATGGGATTGGATTTATCCAGTTTGCATTCGTGTTCCTCGGAACGCGGATGCGGGTGTGTATGCACAGTTGACAGGGAGGCAGAGGCAGTGGATTCTCATTAGGGTTGTTGACAGTTGACCGTTGACTTTTGACTTTTTGCTCAACCCTAATGAGAATATGATTTGTGATTAACTATTATATTAATTAAGTATTATGGTGATATGGTTGTTGACTTGTTGACTTTTGTTGACTTGTTGACTTTGGTGACTTGTTGACTTTTGTTGACTTGTTGACCGGTTGACTAGGCTTGACTAGTTGACCATCATGATGACCATGGTTATCATTTCATGCCAAAGACTTTTTTCTTGCTTGCTTTTTTGAGTAAAATGAGTGCATGATATGATAACCTTATGGTTGCTTCTAACCATCACCAAAAGACTTTTTTGATATGATGAGTTATGATCACTTTGGATTATGAGAGGGTGAAAGGAAAAAGAGAGCCTCATTCTTTCTTGCTCATTCTCTCTCTTGTTCTTGAGCTCTCCCCTTGCTCTCACCCTCAACCTCTTGCTCCCTCTCTTGATCTATGGTTCTCTTGTCTCATGAGTTGAGAATCAAGAACCATAGATAAAATCCCATTCTATTTCCTCTCTACTCATTCTAGTTCACTAGGTTTAGCAAACCAAGTGAACTAGTTTCTTCAAAGACCGAAGAAGGAGCTAAAGGTTGGAGCTTTCAAGTGGATCTATCTTCGGCGTACGGAGACGACGAGAAGGAGCCATCGGACCACCACCGGAGCTTGAAGACGAAGGAGTTCAAGACAAGCTAGGTATAACCATCTCTATCCGAGTAGCTAAATATCTTTAGCTTAGTATGCTAGTTTTAGTTTAGGTAAAGATCCCGACCTAGCTTAGTCCATGTTGCCTCTTGCGTTAAAATTTTGATTTTATACCGTTTCCGCCTCCCCGTAAGAACCGGGGGTCGCAACGTGGACTTACAGAGCGGAACCAACGTTCCCCAGCTCAGTATAATAAACGGGTTTGGTCAATACATCAATATTATTATCTTGATTAAGGCGTGTCATGGTCGCTACCTGGAGAGAGAGAAGAAAACACTTGCGTATGCTCTTGCAAGATTAGATTGGTTATTATTTTATCTAATCAGGATGGCTCCCACTGGTTTTTATCAAATCTTCCTTCAAACCCTAAAAGGTAAGACGAGCCGGGATAAATTTCACCCTAAAAGTTCGCCAATCGTTCGGCCAGGCCAGTGTCGGTACTTTGAGGGAGGTTCCCCGTGCTTTCGCACGGACCTAATTAAAATAAACCTCATTTTCCTACGGGCGTAACCCCGTTAACACCTTTCTAGACACCTACTTAATCGGCTAATTGTAATATGCAAAACTCTCCCAGGAGTAACTCTTACTCGCAGTGGGTATCGGGATCCAACTATTTCATAGAAGGTATGCAATCTTATTGCAAATTTCAACACTTGAAATTCCCAATAACATTTTACCCCTAGCATCCTATGACCTTGACAGAGGCCAACAAACCATAGGCTGCTAGTCAAGTTCAATCCATACATTTCGTTATTGAATTAAACCCACCCGCATGACCATTGACGGAGGCCAACAAAGTCGCACGACTACCCTAATCCAATCGCATCATATGCTGCAAATAAGCACTAGTTAGCTACCGCACACTACGCCTTGACTGAGGCCAACAAACGTAGCACGAATACTAAGTAGTACTTATCTGAAATGACAGAGGGCTACGACAAGTTTTTAAGAAAACTTTTTGCGTAATGAACTTGATATCGTTGTAGAATCGAGTGATTTTGAAAAGAAGTGTTTTTGAGGCTTTTGCTAGTTTCGCTAAAGAGGTCACTCCCGGTGAAGGGATCTTGGCTCTTTGCTCATCGAATGAGATGCTGGATATTCATCAAGGAATACCACTATGCAAAGGAAGAACTAGAGAAGCAATCAAAAGACAAAACTGAGTGGGTTTTAACATTTGCTAGTTTTTCTAAAGAGGTCACCCCTGGTGAAGGGATCTCAGCTCTTTCCTTATCGAATGAGGTGCTAGATATTCATCAAGGAATACTACTATGCAAAGTAAAAACTAGAGCTACCCTTTTTGAAAATTTGATTTTACAACATCATTATGTTTCTTTCATTTTCATTAATCTCATTAATGAAGTCCCATCATTTATGCTTCCTAAGCATCACAGAAGAAACGAAAATACAACGTGGGCTTATGTCATCCGTATTCACCACAGAGTCCCGTCATACACTATTAGGTTACTTAACTACTGGCAGAGCGAGGCAGGACTAGCGCGGATGCAAAACATAAGCAACGTTTATTATATATCATATATATAATACAAAGTATCCGTCTCACGCAGTTATATGATCTCATCACAGAACATGGCAGCAGAAGTCAACATATGAAATATTGGATATATTAGGAGGTCCGTGTTTTAAATTAAGCCAGTAAAAAAACACGGATTCCACGGTCGTGAGGAATAACCAAACCCACATCCCTAGACCCCTACGAGAGCGGCAAGCAATCCTACTAATTCTAGAGTTAGGAGACCCGGTCTCGACTCTTCGAGATGGTCTCCCACTGGACTCTAGAACTCGGTTACTTGTGCTCCCCGTCTTGGGTCTATCCTAATGCGGAAAAGTTAATAATATACATCATCCTCAACCCGAAAGTGTCCCAATAAAAGAATATTACACACAAGTTTTTACATGAATGAAAATGAAAAACTCTCATTTTACGCAAAACCCCCGGCTATTCAAACATGACGATCTAATATAACATATCACAGCAACACATAACATCACATGTCATCAACGTAAGTAAATATGCGTATCCCAATTGTCGTTGATGTATAGCAACGAAACCGTCGATACACCACATATTACACTTACGGTCGCAGAAAAGAAAGTGAAAACTACAACAATTAGAATCCGCAACCTCCTTAGAAAATATAAACCCGAAATATCATATATTTTGGATTTCATACCTAACCATATAAATTCCTTAGACATCATAAACCCGGAATATCGCATATTCTGAATTTCATGCCTAACAATATAAACCCGGCATTTTAGTCTCAAATTGAAAACACATTTCAATATCCAGTAGGGCAATTCAATAAGATTCCCAACAAATGATCGAATGCTCGTCGGAAACATTAGTAGACGGTCGCACCCCCGATGCTGTCGACGAAGTGCACTTAGGCGGAACACCGCGGCTGCGAGCACCCGAACGGATGCTTTTGGCTACGGGGTTCTTCTACAGTCACTTGGTTGGGGCTATGGGGCGTAGCTATCGAGTAGTGTTAGCCGGTGAGTGTTCGCGTACTATACGAGATTGCGACGGAGTTTTGATCCGAATCAAAACCCCGCGGCAACCGATCAAAAGAGACTGAATTGCTAGATTTACAATGTACTAATTAGTTTTCACAAAACTAATTATTGAGGATTCCAAATATTGTATCACAAATCACAGATATTTAGACGATGTTAAACATTTTGATCGATTTATCAAACACCCAAAATTCTCATAGACCTCAACATTTGAGTCACAGTTAAAAAATACCCAGAACATGCCACAAGCACCTATGGACCTACACAAGAAGGGCCATTCCTAGCCTCACCAACGCGCTGCGGAACCGCCGCAAACCCTAGGGTTTGGCCGCGGTTCCGCGGTCGTATAGTCGAGATAGGAGTTCGTTGGGGATCCATAGAAAAACCTACATGAATTTTTGAATATTTTTAACTTGGAAAAATCCAACATTTGGAAAAATTTCCAGAGAGCATGGAAATCGGGTTTTCGGAGTTTGATCGAACACTTTAATGTCGTTTAGGCCACTCATAATGATCTAGCTTGGCTCTGATACCACTGCTGGGTTCGCTTAGCATCCCGACAAGGTTTCGGCAAGCATCAAGTATGCAACTTTAAAAATTTAGGGTGCCGAGCGAGTCCGAACCAAGAATCTAACTAGAGAATTAGGGTACAACTAAGTAAGTAAACAACTTTACTCTAAGTGAACAAGAAATACAACATTTGTAGACCGGTCCTTCACTTCTAAAGCTCCGTGTAGTAGTGATCTTCCGGACTCTCGTTAGGCTCCACTAGGCGAAAATAACGAACTTGCTCAAGGTTCTTCGAGGCCGACGATGATCTACGTCGAAGAATCGCTAACTCAAGCTACTTCTTCACTAATTGATGAATTAGTGAATGAAACAACTTATACTAAATGGCTAGTTTGGTATAGATTGGTGAAGTAGGAATTTTGCTCACTTTAGAATTATTTTTCTCTTTTTCTTTTTCTTCTCACTTGAAAGCTAGAGAGCAAGGAAGGAGATGAAGAAAAATCAAGTGATCAAGTGTTGAACCATAGGTGAGAAAATATCTCATATCAAATCATGTAGAGACTAAACCATGGCTAAAGATAATGGTTAGGTTAATAAATATTTAGAGTAAAACAAAATTAGTGGACTTAAATTAAAGCTTCTCCATGCTTCCACAAGCATCTCAAGCCTTGCTAATTTCCACCTAATTTTGATTTTTCTCTTAATATTTAAACACCTAAATTATCTTAAGTTAGGTATGAGTCTCATACACCCAAGTCCTATCTATCATCTAGCATGACACATAAAAAAATATATTAATATATATATATATATCACATATATATTTAAATATATTTAGAGAAAACATTTTCTTAAGTGAGCTAATATTAGTTAATGTATATTAATATATCAAATATATAATTATACATTGAATTATTAAATCAACACTTGATTTAATAACCCGGCTGTATCGCATACAACCGACTAATGTCATTTAATAAATTATTGAATCAACACTTGACTCAATAATCCGGTTATATCACATATAACCTATATCGCGAGATTAGAATACGGTATCACATACACGTATCAATCTCGGCCCCGCACATATCACATATGTGCCCTACTACATTTCGCTTGAGCCAGGAAACCTCTGTGTAGGACTCTAAAGACTCGTCAATACGCCGGCAGCAGGTATGATCATATCAGTTACCCACAAGCTGTCAGCGGTACTAGCTGGACGTAACGGCTATCCGAGTATTGAGCGATCAGAAGATCAACAAGCAAGCTTGTTCATACTCCTGTGAATCCAATAAGTAACATTACCGTACAGTCCGGTCTCTTCGTCTGATATGTCGCATATCGAGTCTGGGGGTGGTAATTGTCAGACCCCAATAACTTGATAAGCCATTTCGATGTGAGGCTCATAACAGGTCGAGAAACTACTAATAATACTTATCAGTAAATCTCAGTATCAGCCCTGGCCAGGGACTTCCTGTTATGGCCAATCGAGCACAGCGCAACATCAACTCCCAATACCGGGAGAGACGAAACCCCTCCTATCGCTCATTGCCTTCATGTGACTTGGGACTGTACCCAAAAACCACCTATTTGCACGCTCTCTTGAACATGGTAGGGTGGAAATCAAAGCACAGTGGGAATCACATAAGACTCTATAACGATCTCGGGTCTACAGACTAACCTGTACCAATGTCACCAGAGAACTGCTATCTGACGATAGGTATAACACCAGCTAGGATTTCTCGGCGAGTCAGTGTACCCAGTCTGCACTGAGCATCCGTATACCATCTTTGATGTCAAACACCAATGTATATAGAATCATCCATCGCCCATCAAATGGGTCAAGAAGCGTATACGCTAGTCTACTCTGGAATATCGATGCCCCGTCTCGATACACCCATGACTAGGAACAATTAAAGGATGAACTTGTGGACTACCCTGGCCCCACTAGTATGATCTGCATCATAATCCTGGTAGTCAAGTACATCCTAAGTGCTTTACCAACATGTGAGAGCAAGAAAGTATCACAATACTAGTCTATATGTTATACTATCATGTCGAGCAAGAAAGTCCTCCCTATATATGTCCAAGCATCCATTATAATATACAATCATGTACAATAATGGCCTCTAGGGCATACATACAACTAACAGTTGCAGCAGTACCCAAGCCAGCACAGCGTGAGGGCACCGTGGTGGACTTTAGAAAGCTCGGTCTGTCCACATTTACAGGACTGGAGGAGCCATTACCAGCGAACCAGTAGCTAGTTGATACAGAGAACCTGCTTTTTACCGCGCAGATTCCAGATGAGAAAAGGATGGATGTAGTACACATCTAATTGGTAGATTACGCTCGCGAGTGGTAGCTCGTAAAGGATACCCGTCTGACCAAGCCGATCAGTTGGGCAAATTTTTCGCGTAGCTTCTTAGAGAAGTTCTTTCCGCAATCTGCTCGGGAGGAAATGGAAGAGAAGTTCATTAGCTTGAAGCAGAATGACGGATCCGTTGATACACATGCGGCTGAGTGGACCCGGCTCAGTCGATTTGCGGAGCCCTCGGTTGCCAATGAGGCAGATAGGGCATGGAGGTTTATGCGTAGCTTAAATATGGAGATTCAGAGACACATCATATCTCTGAAATTGAACACTTTCTCCCAAGTTCTGAAGGCAGCCAGGGAGCAACAGAGATTTTCAGTGAGAGTAAAGGGTACTCAACAGTAAGCTGTTGTGGTACGGAAGCCGGCGTTTACGCTAAGCAGAGCTCCTGTATGTAGAGGCATTCCGATAAATAAATAGGGGACAATACCTATGAAAAGGACCTCTTGCAACATTTCAGAAATATAAAATATTATTTTTGGAATTTAAATATTAAATAATATATTTCACGAAAACTATTCGATTTGCGAATATGGGTTTTTCGTAAAATGGTATAATTATATAACAATATTTGGAAAATAATTGGAGATTAATATGATTTTCATATTTAAAAGATATTTATTGGATTTGGGCATTTTATAATTAATTATATGCAAGTTTAAATTAAATTTGATTAGTGCACTACTAATCACGATTAAGCCAAATCCGTAATTTTAATTAGCCATGGTTATTACACCATGACATGTTGCATTTTGTTACATACTGGTTTCATTTGTATTTGTGTTATTTGGTTTTATTAAATGAGAGGGAAAAAGAGAAAAGAAAAGAAAAAGAGAAGATAATTGATGAGAGAGAGAGGGGGGACAACATGATGGCATGAGGCATGCCATGAGAGAGAATGAGAGAGTGAGAGAGGGTATGGCTCCTACTCTTACCTTCTTCATCTATTTCTTCACTTCAACTCCTTCTTCATTCCCTTCTCCTCCTTCTTCCACCTTCTCTACCTTCATGAAAGTACCCTAAAACCTTATCAAAACCCTATACCACCTTCATTAAAAATACACACAATCTCATCCTACACCCCTTTGTTGAATCAAGTTTGGATTTTAAGCACTTGGAGCATCTAGGGTTTTTTCTTGAGTTGCTTCCAAGATGTATAACTTCACTTTTCTTCTTGTTAATTAGTTTCCTAACCTTCTAGTTTGGTTTAGAGTTCGATTCAGTGTAGATTGTGATCTTGGAATTTTCTAGATTCATGTTTAGTGGGAGATTTGACTTGTAAGTGGTAAATTGAGGTGTAGTGAGTGTTTACAAACCCTTAGTGATGATTTTACTAGTTAAGACCAGAGACTAGAACCCAAAACACGAAGTTAGAATTTCCCGATATTGGAATTTCGACAGAATTGTGATGGTATATTGGAATCTGAGATGACCCGAGACCACCATAAATTAAGTTACCATGACAGTGAGATGAGCAGGCAACCTAGAAACACCCCCTAAAACCCGAGACCCTACGCCCCAAAACTGGCCACATATTTATTGCCTGAGGCCGCAAATTGAGGCCAAGTCATGGTGAAACGTGTTGATTTTTAGACCATGAACTTGTTATCTGATATCTAAACCAACCCTATATGCAAAATGTCTTGATTTGATCTAGGGTAGAATCTGGGAGTGGTTTCCTAGGTTGCTGATTTCGGGTTTTGCGATTTCTGAAACTTGGGTTTTGATATTTGAATTTGGATTTGGTCGTGGGACGTTTGTACGTCAACGACGAGGGTTATTTGGTTGTTTTTGCATGCATAAGCTATAGGTTCTAACCTATGAGCACATCGTGTGCCGTATTGGTTTTCTGGACTTGGTTTTAATTGAATTTCGATGTGCTTTGATTGTAGGTACCTTCGCGTGGACTTCTGAGATGACGAAGCACATCGACTTCGACTAAGCGAGGAGATTAGCAGGTGAGTAGATGTATATCAACGGGGGAAGTCGGGTGGATGGCGTATAGCACCCCTGCAACCGTAGAATAGGATACCTTTACATATAACTATATATATATATATACATATATATATATATATATTTTTCTACATGGGATTTGGATAACTAGCGAATAGTGTTCTAGGAGACTTTAGGGTAGAATAGGTGTACTTGTAGGAAGGTATACTCTCAGTCTATCTTTATCTTAGTCGTGAACCTTAGGTTACGCGTTGTCACATACACACACACACTCACACTTGGTTTATGTGTGTGTGTGTGTGTGTGTGTGTGTGTGTGTGTGTTTGTTTCTTCATACACACACACACACATACGTAAGATGAGAATATTATGTTAATAGATATGAGTCGATATGATCGGACATGATGTTGTTAGGTTATGATACATGATCGAGTTGAGACTTTGTATATGATATGATATATTAACGGATTATTGGGCGATATACACAGAACACGCGATAACATGTTACTTGATGATATAATAGAATGCACGTGACCTTAGATCCGTACAGTTGATTATGATATCGTACGACGGATGATATCGTACGAAATATGAGATATATGATATTGGCCAGTACCCTTTATTTTGAGGATGCCGTATAACGAACTAAACCGTACGATATATATATATATATATATATATATATATATATGATTGATCCGCACTCTTGACTCGATGATGCCGTACGATAGATTATACCGTACGTGATGCTATGAGGCTGGATCGCCGACTACTAGATATATCGACTCGGAAATGCATTCGTTTTCTATTTACTTTTTGACTCGTATATCGATACATATCTTATCTTGTTGCGTTTACTATTTACGTTTCTGCTACGTTCATATTACTATCATTGCATTTTATATATATACATGTGCATTCATTAGTTGTTATGATCTCGCCTACTAAGACACATGCACCATTACCGATAATGCGCATGTTACACTTATACAGATCTGCCGGCTCACACACATTTATCATTGGTAATTGCTATGCCACTTACACAGTAGAATTGCTATATCATGATATTATTCTTAATTGTTCAGTACTATCATATGACATATTTACATGATATACTTGATATGCTCACATTGCTGTTCTGTGTTGCATACATTGCTATGGTGATATATCTTATATGATGTTCTCATGAGATTTCTGTTTCATGGATTTGGAAACGCAAAGTACATTTTGAAAACTTGAAATATTTAAAAGTGCGGTTTTCCTTTGATATGATATTTTGTGTCCACCATGAGTTTTCTCGGTTCTGAGCTTGTTTTCGAGACCCGGTTCAAGGAGTTGGATGAGTCGTCTACGGGTATATGGTGGACCCGGTAAGGTACCCCGGGGCGAGAAATTCATGGGGATGACGATGAGCCTGGTAGGGGGAGCACTATCTACCGGTGATAGTTTGGACCCGGCGGTTATCCGGAGGATACCGACCGTAGTCGTGAGATGGATATGAGGGCCGATCTGAGGATGCGGCGCCTGAAAATATGAGGATTTACGTGTCGATCTTGAACACTGGTTTCATGATGTTTTCGAGTGTCGATATTGGACACTCAGTTTCCATGATGTTGATGTGTCATTGATGGACACACGTGGATGATATCCACATGCATACAGGAATATGATTTCAGATGTTTTTTTTCTTCATGTTATTGGCATTGGCTCTATTGTTGACATATATGCATACATGGTCACTGTCACGCCCCGCTTCCCAAAATACGGAATACGAGGGGTAGACAAGGCCAGCCATGTTCCTACGGTCAAGGAAAAGTCCTGCCGTAGTCACACTTCGGCTTCTAGTTTTTCATGGTAAACAGTAAGTGGTGCACAGGTAATGAGAAATGCAGTAACTGAATGAAACAATATAAAGAACTGACCTGAGGGAAAACAAACGATGTAACACTGGATAGCTAAACAAGATGTCCGTGAAGTGCGTCTAGTCCTGGTCCAGGCTAAATCTTCTCCTCACACTGAGCATGCATACTCAGGTCGTCAGAGCGACACAATAGCAATATAATATATATAAAATCATGTGACAATTCTAACAGCGATATTAGATATATATAACAGTAGATCAATAGCAGTATGGGTATTAACATGCAATAATCAATGCAGCGGAACAGTAAAAGCAGTAGAACGATATGCCACGTATGTCAACACAGTAAGTAAGATATATCAATGCCAGTATCCCTATTAGTCTCTAAGTCTCACTGTACAGGTCACTAAGCCTATCGTCAGTCTAAGTGTGAGAGTCAACCACTCGCGAGTGTCCTCCACCCAAGGGTAGAACCTAAGGGCAAGGGACCACGGGCCCAACATGTATATCACGGTAATAATCACATACCCTGTAAATCTCCATATATCTCCCTAAATATATAAGCCGGCATGGGACTCCCGAGATTCTGTTGAACTCACACTTAAACTACCCCACACCCCGTGGTCTACATCAAACGCTAACCATAACCCTAAATACCAATCGGTCGGTGACAAGTCTGCGCGAGAACTGGAGGCAGGACCTCCATCAAGCACGTCTCGACTAATACCTAAGATAAATGGCAGTGTCTGGTGCCTTATCTGTGACACCCGTGCAAGAGCTTCCATAAGTGTCCCATACCACTTATAGTCACACGTACACGCGTCTCACAGACGTCGACAATGCAGTAGAATAATAAGGGTCACTGATTGTGTACAAGTACGTATCACTTTCACTTATTCACTGATACACGAACACTAACGTACTTGCCACAATCATCACTAATACCTAACACTGGGTAAATGCACGTTATCACTAGGTTATCAATGCAATGATATGGGTATGATATGATGCATAAACAGTATATAAAGCATGATTAAGGTGTCATGAATCGATAATCTACCACTTGCATAATTTATCTTAAACCATATAGTTACAGTTTAGTGAAACGATGAATGGAGATTAAATAGTATGTTCAGTTATCTATCCAGCAAATTTAGTTTCATGCCAATCGGGTTTCAGGATCATTAATTATAGCCATTTCATTTTCAGCGTTCACGGCTGGAAATCCGGTTTCAGAATCGGACGTACGTTTCGCAACGCATTTTAATCCCAATTGGGATCAGATTTTAGCGATGCTACAGTTGAATGAAATCTAGGGTTCTCAGTAAAGTTTCCAACGCAATAGACGGATCCTCAATCGCATCTGTACGTCAGGAGATATACACTGTTTAATACTAGTATGTTAATTCTGATTCTGTTCTGGACTGTTATACGTCCACATCTATTAAATTGCCGATTAAATAACAAACGATAACGAAACAGGATGAAACCACTTGTGTTGTCTAGATAACAGATTCACATATAATAAACAGCAGAGTTCCGCAACTTACGAGTTAAGGAAACAGTGTGGTACCCATTACGGGACAGCACCCAATAAATAGAGTCGCTCTGGACTGCAGTCCAGAGTCGCACTCCGATCCAAATATCGTCACAGTTTAAGTACAGGAATATCTGGAAACTAGTATAGGGTTAAATTTCGTCGAGTTGTCTTCGATTTGAGCCCTTGAGCGCATCGTTCCAGTGTGTATAAAATTTATGGTGATTTTAACGGTTTTCAGGTACAGGGAAATTCCAGTTTTACGAGTAAACTTGAGGGTAGTTGTTTTAGTCGTTAACGGTCATATTTTCCAGCGAAATTTGCACAAGGTGTTCATCACTATACGGGCCAAGACAGACAATCTAGTTCCGTCAAATTAGACAAGTAATTTCATTGGGATCACACATCAAACAGTTGCATCGTATAATTTATCGAGGATATTTAGTATAGAAATTATAAGATTATAGTTTGTAACAAATACCAAATAGCATGTAGCAAGTATAAAACTTGCCTAGAGGCGCACGGCAGCGAGGTACAGTACGGGCACGCGACGATCTCGCACCACGACGGCAACGTCTCCGGGTGAGCTCGGGTCTGTTCTCGGCCAGTGAGGGGCTCGGGGCGTCGTCGGGATGTCTGCGGTGGTCGCAGCTCTTGATGGTGGGGCTGTAGTGGGTTGGGTGAGAAGAGAGATCAAGAGAGAGAGAGAGTGTAGAGGAAGAGAGAGAGAAGTGAGAGAGACAGAGATATAGAGAGTGAGAGAGAAAACCAGAGAGGGAGTGAGAGACAGAGAGATAGAGTGTGAAAGAGAGAGAGAAAGAGATAGAGTGAGGGGGAGAGAAACAGACAGAGGTTAGATAGAGAGAGAGTACTGAGAAGAGGGAGAGAGAAATGAGATATAAGTAAAGAGAGAGAGTGAGGAGGAGAGAGAGCCAGAGAGAGGTAGAGAAGGATGGCGACGGTGATGATGATGATGGGAGTCGACTGAGGTGGTTCTGGCTCGCCGGCATCGGGGTGTGGGGTTCGAGCTCGGGTGCAGCGAGCGGGTGGGGTGCGTAGGGGAGTTTGGTAGGGTGGTGGTCGACGTAGTGGAGTGGTGAGGGACTCAGTCGATGGAGGAGGAAGGGAAGAGACTTGCCGTCGTCGTCGTCGTCGACGGCGACGGTGGCGGTGCTTGGTGTGAGGGGATGGGTTGCGGTGGGTTTCGTGAGGGGTTGCGAGAGTGAGGATTGAGGGAAATACGATGGGAGTGAGGGAGATGAAGGGAGATGAGGGCGATGGTGATGAAAGGAGGTGGCCGGAGGTGACGGCGGCGACGTGCTTGCGAGGTCGGGATGTGGTTTGAGAGGGGAGAGACGTCGGGAAAGGAAAGAAGGAATTATGAGGGGAGAGGAAGAGGCGTGACAACGAGGAGGGGTCGAAGGAGCGCGGCGTGGGTAACGCTCGCGAGCATGAGCGTCGGCGGAGGCGAGGAGCGCGGCGAAGGAGTAACGGTCGAGCGGGAAAAATGCAACGGGAGGGAAGAAGAAAGGTAGTGGGCCGGGTCGGGTAGGCACGTGCGTGGGCTTGGATGTTGGGCCAGGGAAAAATGAATTTCCATTTATTTGTTCGTGGGCTGGGAAGGATGTGGGCTGAGGAAATTAAAAAAAAAAAGAACAAATGAAGGGCCGGCTGAAAGAATAGAGTGGGGAAAAAGAATGGGCTGTTGGGAGTGGGCTGGGCCAGTACAAGTAAAGAAAAAGAGATTTAAATGGGAAAAAAAAGAAACGGGCTGGGGTTTGAAAAATTTTAGATAATAATTAATAGAAATGAATGGGCCGAGAATCAAAGAATTTTAATAGGAAAAATGGAATAGGCTGGGCTGAGGGTTACTATGGGTTGATTTGGGTTTAGTTTTAAATGAGTAAAAGAAATGGGTAGAAGGGAAAAATTTAAGGTTTTGAGTTTAAATAAAAATATGAAAAGAGGTGGGCGTATACAAATTGAGGTTTATATAAGTGGGACAAGAACACGAGGAATTGGGATTAGGGTCTGAGAAAAGAGGGGGAAAGAATTAAAATAGTTTGGGAGTTTTAAAATAATAAATAATTATAAATAAAAATCTTATACGTTAAAAGAAATACGGATATAGGCGTATATAAATGAACCGGGTATTACAGTCACCCTAGATATCATAGTATTACCTTCATGATATAGTATGACCTAGAATCGCTGTTTATTCGATTTCTACCTGCTGATATTTTCTACTCACAAGTTAGCAACTCACCCCCTTGTGCCACAGTTTCTTGCAGGTATGACTGCACAGGTTTTCGTAGCGGCTTTGCTGGTACACTGCTTTTCTTACGGGTGACTGCTTTGGTAGGTGGGGTTCATTTGCATCGTGACCACTGTCGTACTTGTACATTTATTTCAGTTGTATCTAGTTAAATTCTCCATCAACCAGACCTTGTATATTCGTAGTCTTAGAACCTTTATTGTTTATTCTTTCAGATTTAGAGTTACGACCATGTATTTATTCTTGTTTTTGGTTTCTTTGTTTTATTTCAGTATTTGATCTTCACCGTAAAGCGTCATATATATGTTTTCTTGTGTGGTTGTGATTACTGTAATTGGCGAAGAGCTAGCTCCCGCTTGGAGATGCCTTTTATTGCATGTATATGGTTTTGGTTCAAATTTATAAGGGAGGTGCTGCCCAAAATTTAAAAAAAAAGATGAAAAATGTTTTCAACTAGCATATAACCCACTTGCATTTTCATATATCATTAGTCTTGCATTTTTAAGAAAACTTGATTTCATTATACCTTATTTCAAAACTGCACCTCCACTATTTTCCGCAAAAAAGTTTAGATTTCTGGGTTTCGGCTTACTTGAATTACGTTACGCCTTTAGATGTTGCGTGATTTAAGTGCCAGTCACGTGCAAAATTCTGGATCATGACACCTTTGTTTCAACGCAGAAGAAGGACGTGATTTGTGATTATTGCTAACGACCGGGTCATTTCCGTAGGGAGTTCCGGATGAGGCTGGGGCAGTGTTTGGTTTGCGGAGCTGCTAATCATCGAATAAATGCTTGCCCATCGAGAGTCCAGTTGAAGGGTGATACTCTGAGAGCATAGCAGAAGCATATTACTCAGGGGCCTAACTAAGCACGGACCTTCATCTTGACGACCAAGGAGGCCAAGACTTCAGACGATATTGTTTCAGGTATCCTACTTGTCTATTATTTTTCTACATTCGCATTATTCGATTCAGGTGCATCCCATTGCTTCATGTCGTCCAAATTTATTAGTGCACACTTTATTCTACTCACAGCCCTGTCTAGTTGCTGCGACATACACACCGAGAATGGGAGAATTACATCTAGTAGTGAGTGCAAGGGTTGCTCGATCGTTATTTGCAGACGGGAGTTATTCGCAGATTTCTTGGTGATTGATACTGGCAGCTATGATGTTGCCTTGGGAATGGATTTTCTTGGCATTTTCCATGCTCACATTGATTGTAGGGCAAAGAAAGTGATTTTACAGATTCCCGGACATCCGGAGTTTATATTTTTGGGAGGTAGCAGATCTGTTAGGCCAGTCGAATTTAGAGCTAGGCCGACTAATTTCGTTCTTTCGTCGATGGAAGTAAACAGGGAGGAAGCACCGGCAGTAGTTTGGGAGTTTATGGATGTGTTCGAGGACATCTTGGGTTTACTGCCAAAATGAGATGTGGAGTTCGCGATTGATCTTATTCCTAAAGTAGCGCCGATTTCAAAGGCTTATTACCCAACGATGCCGGTGGAACTGGAAGAGATAAAGAAACAAGTTGCCGAATTACTAGAGAAGAGTTGGATTTGTAGCAGCGGTTCACCATGGGAAGCTCCAGTTCTTCTAATCAAGAAGAAGGATGGCACGCGGAGGATGTTCATTGACCATCGAGAATTAAATCGGGTGACTATTAAGAATAAGTACCCAATCCCCCGCATCGGCAAATTATTCGATCAACTCAGTGACGCGATGGTATTCTCGAAGCTGGATTTGCGATCTGAGTATCATCAAGTTCGCGTGAAATTAGAAGATATTTGCAAGGCAGCGTTCCGAACTCGATATGGGCATTACAAATACTTAGTGATGCCATTTGGAGTTACTAACTGTTCAGTCAAAAATACTGCATATTTGATATAACATTTTCCTTACTTTTCTTAGATATTTAAAGGTGTTTATTATAAATTTGAAACATATGAGGGTTTATCTGCAAAATATCTATTTTCATATGTTTATATATTATAATTAATATTATGAAGGAAAATGTATACATATAATATTTATATAATCTTTTGATAATATAAATATGCATATCATATCAAATATCCTTAACCAACATTCTTAAAATATTGTTAGTGTATATGCCCTAGGGGCCATTATTGTATCATACTAGTTTGTATATTACTTAATGGAAGCTTGGGATATTCACATGTATATAACAGTCTTGCTAAACATGGTAGTATGCTACTTGGTTTTTTCTATCTTAATATGTGAGTATACGTATTGATAGAGCTCTTAGGATCTTGCTTGACTACCAGCGTTGTAATGGCAGTCACACTAGTGGGGGATGGGTAGTCTACAAGCACATCCTTATTCAGGTCCCTAGTCGTTGGATTATCGAGACAGGGCATCGATACTCCGGAGTAGACTAGTGTGTACGCTTCTCATCCCAGTTGGGGAGATGGTCTGTCCCACAGCCGTTAGTACGTCGTACTGGAGATAGTATGCAGGTGCTCGTTGGGTTACGGGTACACCGGACAGGACTCACAGGGAACTGTTGGTTGGTTTTATACCAGTCGTCAGTGAACAGTTCCCAGGTGACATGAGTACAGCATAGTCCGCAGACTTGACACTGCTACTTCGCCTCGAGTGTGTCCCACTGTTCTTAGATTGCTACCCTACCACGGCTCAAAGAAGTCGTGCAAACAGGTAGCAGTTGGGTGCAGTCCCGAGCACTTGGAGGCAGTGGCGGTTAGACAGGATTCGTCTCTCCCGGTATTGGGGGTTGATATCGCGCTGTGTCAGAGAGCCATTACGCAAAGTCCCTGGCCAGGGCAAGCGAGATTTGCTGGTAGGTTCCAGTAGTTTCTCAGGGTGTAATGGGCTTCGCTCCGACACGACTTATACCGCTATTAGGGGACTGACGCTTGCCGCCCCTCTAGGCCCGATATGCGATAGTCTTAGACGAACGGACCGGACTGTACGGAGATTGTCACATCAGACTCAGTAGGAGTTCGAATGGGTTTCCTCATCGGCCTTCTTATCGACATCTACCTGGGGACCGTTACGTACAGCTAGTGCCGCTTGCGGTCTGTGGTTAAACCCACTGCCAGCGTAGTAGTCGAGTCTCTAGAGTCCCACACAGAGAGTTTCCCTACTCCAGGCGAAACGATATAGAGGTCGTATGGTTTTACGACAAGGGTTCGGACGCATACGTGTGTTTACGCACGTACGACTTTCGGACAGTTTTTACCAGTCGGTTTTGGTTTAAGCCAGTTACTGGTATCCGGTTATTGGATTTATACAGTCTAAAGTTTTTCCGTATTTTTGCGGAAAGGAGGGGCGTTCTCGTAATTGCGCGAGAAGCTTCTAGAAGGTGGTGACTAAGGAGGTTTAGGTGGCATATACAATGAATGTGATTAGTGAGTCATATGGATGATTCATCCATGTCATTAATGCATCATAAATGCTTAATGACTCATGGAGATGAATCACCACTAGATATTTATCAAGCATGGTTGTAAATCATTTTCTTTTCTTTTCTTGATAAAATAAAATGCTTGATATATATTATGATAACTCATTATTCTCAATTCATTATTATCTTCACCTTCTCTCTCCTCAAGCTCTCCCTCTTCAAACCCTAATCCTCCCCTCTCATGTGTTGAGTACAAGGATTAGTTAGACTAATTAAACCATAACCCTCACTCTATATCACCTAGCTTCTTTGATTAGCACTTAAAGAAAGTTAGTTGCCTCAAGTTTAGAGGCTAAGCTTGGAGTAAAGCTCTCGGGTGGATCGTTTACTACTTGGAGAAGGCCGAGGAGGAGGTGGAGTTCGTAAAGACGAAGGACACGGTTCTTTAGGTATAATCCCTTTACATAGTAGTTGTTAACAACTATGTTTGATGTTAGTTATCGTTTAGCTTCGATTCATGCGGTTAGTCGATGTTTAAGCAAAGAACAAGATCGTTTTTCATATTTCCGCCTCCCCGCAAGTCGTGGGGTGTTACACATCGACTTACAGTGGTATCAGAGCCTCGCTAAACAATAAATAACTTACTTGCAAATTTGTATGAATTTCGAACGGAAAAAACGAAACCGGAAAAGCCCGAAATCACAAGTTTCTGTCGATTTTTAAATGAAGTCCAAAAATTTTTCAGGGATGTTCAGAAAGCTTGAAAAGACAGTAGAAGAACACCCAAGAAAATTGGGCCCCTGAATCGTCTAAAGCGCCGCGGAACCGCGGCGGATCCCACCGATCCGCCGCGATTCCGCCGCCGAGTTGGCGATTCAGGAACCCAAATTTCCTGTGTTGCTTCTCTGTGATATTTGGTATTTTCTGGAAGTTTTTATTTTTGCTCAGGTTTCAGATTTACAGAGAAGTATTGGAGCAAAATTAAAAGTGTTTAATCGATCGAAATTATACAGTATTTGCTTGTTGGATTATATCTGTGTTTGTATAATGTGTTCGTAAACCTCCCCTAACTGCTAGTATGTCGGTTGGCAGGGGGTTGCACATTTCTGTAATGGTTTTTACTGTTTGTGGATATGAACTGTGTTGGACTGTTGTGATGTATAGCCGGGGTTATGTGATGGGTTTTTTATTTAATTCATTTGATGTAAATGTAATTTGTTGTAATATTATTTTGCGGGGCACATCCAGGTTGCGGTTGTAGGCACCGTTGTATTATTTCATTTTACTGTTTTGGCTCCGAGGACAGACCCAAGGTGGGGTGCAAAAACTGCCGGGCGGGTAGTTTGCCGTACCCGTTGGGGTCTTGGGTGGGGTAATGGCTATTCATCACAACTGTGTAATCCGTCTTTTGTTGCAGGCTCAAAACAAACACGGATTGCTTGCAAATCCAATAAAGTTCATCTGTGATCTGGAATGCCTATTATTGCGTCTGACGAATGTACAATATCTATATATGATAGCTATTTAGACGTCACTTATGTTTTACACCCGCGCTAGCCCAGCCCCCGCTCTGTCGTTAGTTAAGTAACCTAACGGGTGATGACGGGACCCCGTGGCGAATGCGGATGGCATAAGAGGACGTTGTATTTTCGTTGTTTTCTGCAATGATAGGTTAATGATGGGACACATTATTTATAATGCAAAGAAAATAAACCAAAAGTTAATCGTTGGAACAATTTAAAAGAAACCACTCGGTTAATTTTAAAAACAGATATTTTTAAATGCGGAGCTTTAACCATTCCATTTAAAAAGCTATCAGGTTCCTTCGGTTATATCAAGTTCACTACGTTCACGGTTTCGCCAAAACCATTCGTAGCCCTCCGTCATTTCATTTGGGTATTCAGTAGTATTCAAGCTATGCATTTTGGCCAAAGTCAAGGCATAGTGTTTGGTAGCTGCTGGGTTTTCATTTGCTGCATAAGATAGATGAGTTAGTTTGGGACAGTCGTATTATCATTTGACCAAAGTCAGGGGTATATACGGATGGGTTCAAATTGACAAGATAATGACGGGTAGAACTTGACATGTGACTTATGACATTTTGACCAAAGCCAAGGTCATAAGAGCATGGGGCAAAAACTTATATCGGGAATTTCTAAAGAAACTGAAATTTGCAAAGTGATGCATACCATTTGGAGTTTGATGAATGTTGGTAGCATTCCTTCAACATTATATACGATGATATTTGGATCCCGATCCTACTGTGAGTATATGCTACTTATCAGGAGATTCGTCACTTAACGATCAATGCTATAAACCAAGTAGGTGTCAAGAAAGGTGTCAGCGGGGTTACGTCCCCAGAGAAAAGAGGTTATTTAATTAAGGAACTTCGCGAAAGCGTTGGAAAACCTCCCTCGAAGTATCGACACTAGCCTGGCTGAACGGTTAAGCAAGTATTGTACAGTGAGAATAGTCCTGGCTAATTCTTCTTTTATGGTTTTAGGAAGGATTCGAGAAACAGTGGGAGCCATCCAGTTTAGATAAACTAAAAACCACTCTAAACTTGCAAGAGTATCATGCTAAAGAGTTTTCTTCTCTCTCTCCTATTTACAGCGACCCTGAAAATGACTGGACTTAAGTTACTTTTAGAGAAAAATATACTGACAGGGCCAAACTATAAAGATTGGCTGCGGAATGTCAAAATGGCTTTGACCTATGACAAATTGGGGTACGTCCTCACCACTACGGCACCTGCTGTCCCTGGTCCCAAATCCAGTAATGCGGATAAGGAAATCCGTAAAACCTGGGATTTAGATTGCGCGAAAGCCAAGTGCATCGTGCTTGCCTCGATGAACAATGAACATCAGAGGAGGCACGAGGATATGAACCTAGATGGCATATTTCTCCATACAAAGGAACTTTATGGAGAGCAATCTCGTATAGCAAGATACGAGACCTCTAAGAACTTGTTTCGAGCGAGGTTGGCTGTCGGATCATCGGTAGGAGAACATGTCCTAAAGATGATCGGCTATATTGAAGAGCTCGCAGACCTTAGGACGACTTTGGATAATGAGCTCTATACAGACCTTATTCTCCAGTCCCTTCCTCACACCTACGCCCAGTTTATCCTGAACTTCAACATTCAAAGAAAAGAAGTTGAACTTCCGGAACTCCTGAACATGTTAAGGAGTGCAGAGGGCACCTTGCAGAAAGCAAGGGAAACACCCGCTATGTTTGTTAGCGGTGCATCTTCTTCCGGGTCCAAGGCTAGGGCCAAAGGAAGGAAGAAGAAGGCCGCCACCAAACCTAGAGGAGGTGGTAGTATGGTGGGAGGGAAGGGAAAGAAAAAGTTTGCAGTACCGGTAGTGGGCCAGGATGAGTGCTTCCATTGTCACAGGAAAGGGCACTGGAAGAAAGATTGCAAGGCGTGGAACGCCAAGAACCAGGAACCGAAGCAAGCTGTGGCTTCGACTTCAGGTGTGTTTGTAATTGAGAATTGTCTGTCGATCAACTCTACTTCCTGGGTATTGGATACCGGATCAGGATCTCATATTTGCAATTCATTGCAGGCACTGAGAAACCGTAGAGTGCTGAAGGAAGGTGATATGACCCTAAAGGTTGCTAACGGAGCTAGCGTGGGAGCTGCGTCCGTCGGGGATTATCACCTGGGATTGACGAGTGGACATATTTTGGTTTTACATAACTGTTTTTTTGTACCAAGCTTAACGTGTAATATCATATCAGTTTCCTTGTTATCAAATAAAGGTTATGATTTCACGTTTGTAAGAGATGTTGTTAACATCCACCTTAATCATGGTTTGATTGGGTCCGGTACACTAAATAACGGTATATATGTTTTAAACCAACTCCAAATTTTCAACGTCCAGAACACACTAAAAAGAAAGTCTCCAGATTTAAATAAAGCTTTCTTATGGCATTGTAGACTGGGTCACATCAATGAGATAAGGTTGACTAAGTTGCATAGAGAAGGATATTTGGACTCGTTCGAATATCAAACTTATGACACTTGTCAATCTTGTCTCAAAGGAAAGATGACAAAGACTCCATTTACTGGACAAGGAGTGAGAGCGAGTGATCTTAGGACTCATACACAGTGATGTATGTGGTCCAATGTCTACACATGCAAGAGGTGGTTTTTCCTATTTCATTACTTTCACGAATGATTACTCAAGGTACGGATTCATTTATCTGATGAAACATAAATCCGAGGCTTTTGAGAAATTCCAAGAGTATAAGAATGAAGTAGAAAACCAAACCGGCAAAAGTATCAAGACACTTAGATCTGATCGAGGTGGTGAATACTTGAGTGCCGAGTTCCTAGGTTACCTAAAAGAGAAAGGAATTCTCTCTCAGCTTACTCCTCCATACACTCCACAGCATAATGGTGTATCGGAGAGACGGAATCGAACCCTATTGGATATGGTACGATCCATGATGAGTAATGCTGAGTTACCACGATCTTTCTGGGGTTATGCGCTAGAATCAGCGGCATATCTTTTGAACAGGGCTCCTACCAAGACTGTGCCTACCACTCCATATCAGATGTGGACTGGGAAGAAACCCCATCTTCAGCATATGAAGATTTGGGGATGTCCAGCTTTTGTTAAAAAGCAGCATGTGGACAAGCTCGAGGCACGATCAGTAAAATGTATGTTTGTGGGATATCCAAAGAACTCCAAGGGATATTATTTCTATTACGCAGAGGAACAAAAGGTTTTTTGTTTCTCGTAATGCCCATTTTCTGGAACATCAGTTTTTAGAAAAGGAAATAAGTGGGAGCGAAATAGAACTGGAAGAAATTCCAGAACCACAAACTGCTACTGAAAGTTTGGTAGAACCAGTAGTTCAAGAAGAACATGACATTCCCGCACCCCTCCGCAGGAGTAGTAGGCCGTCTCATCCGCCTGAGAGATACTACGGTTTTCTCATAGATGGGGATAGAGAGGATTGCGTCATAGGTGATGATGAACCTACTGACTTCCAGCAGGCCATCCAGAGCGGCGACTCGGTACGATGGCTAGATGCAATGTGGACCGAAATGGAGTCCATGTACACCAACAAAGTATGGACTTTGGACTTTGCTCCAGATGGGGTAAAACCCATAGGATGCAAATGGATCTTCAAGAAAAAGATTGGTGTAGATGGACAGGTGGAAACCTATAAGGCTAGACTTGTTGCAAAGGGTTTTCGTCAAAGACTTGGTTTGGACTATGACGAAACTTTTTCTCCAGTGCCTATGCTCAAATCCATTCGGGTCCTTCTTGCTATTGCTGCCTTCCATGATTATGATATCTGGCAGATGGACGTAAAGACGGCTTTTCTGAATGGAAATTTAGAAGAGTGCGTCTATATGGATCAGCCAGAGGGTTTCAATCAGAGTGGGAGCAGCGGGAAAGTATGCAAGCTGCTTAAGTCCATTTATGGACTAAAGCAGGCATCACGGAGTTGGAACATCTGTTTTGATGAAACAGTCAAAGATTATGACTTTATCAAAAATCCAGATAAACCGTGCATATATAGTAAAGTTGTAGCCAGAAGTGTCGTATTCCTCGTCTTGTACGTGGATGACATTCTATTGATAGGAAATGACATTCCTATGCTACAATCTGTCAAAGGATTCTTGTCACACAGGTTCTCCATGAAAGACCTGGGTGATGCCTCTTACATTCTGGGGATCCGGATCTATCGTGATAGATCCAAGAGGATGTTGGGACTTTCGCAGTCCAGGTATATCGACACTATACTGAAAAGATTCAGTATGGAAGATTCTAAGCGCGGTAATCTACCGGCTTGTCACGGAATCACCCTCTCCAAAGAGATGTCTCCCAAGACTGATTTGGAAAGGGAACGCATGTCTATTATACCCTACGCTTCTGCGGTAGGCTCTATAATGTATGCGATGTTATGCACCAGACCAGATGTAGCTTACGCACTGAGCGTGGTAAGCCGGTATCAGTTAGACCCAGGGGAGAAGCACTGGATAGCAGTAAAGAACATTCTCAAGTACTTGAGAAGGACTAAGGAGATGTTCTTGGTTTATGGCGGAAAAGACCTCAGGTTGGAGGCCTTTGCTGATTCCGGCTTTCAGAGTGATAAGGACGATTCCAAGTCCATGTCGGGTTATGTCTTTACCCTCAATAGAGGGGCGGTGTGCTGGAAGAGCTCCAAGCAGGACACTGTTGCTGACTCGACGATGGAAGCGGAGTATATAGCTGCTTGCGATGCCGCAAAAGAAGCAGTCTCGATGAAGAAGTTCCTAACAGAACTTCAGGTGGTTCCTACCATAGTTGATCCAATACCTCTGTATTGCGACAACAATGGAGCTATAGCTTTAGCGAAGGAACCAAGGACCCATCAGAAATCCAGACACATCTTAAGGCGGTATCACCTGATCAGGGAGATCATTGATCGTCAGGAGATCGAGTTTCAGAGAGTTGCTTCTGAAGAGAACATTGCTGATCCATTCACAAAGGCCCTACCTCAGATTCAGTTCGAGAGGCTACTCGAGATCATCGGTCTTCGATATGCCAGTACATGGCCCTAGTGCAAGTGGGAGATTGTTAGTGTATATGCCCTAGGGGCCATTATTGTATCATACTAGTTTGTATATTACTTAATGGAAGCTTGGGATATTCACATGTATATAACAGTCTTGCTAAACATGGTAGTATGCTACTTGGTTTTTTCTATCTTAATATGTGAGTATACGTATTGATAGAGCACTTAGGATCTTGCTTGACTACCAGCGTTTTGATGGCAGTCACACTAGTGGGGGCTGGGTAGTCTACAAGCACATCCTTATTCAGGTCCCTAGTCGTTGGATTATCGAGACAGGGCATCGATACTCCGGAGTAGACTAGTGTGTACGCTTCTCATCCCAGTTGGGGAGATGGTCTGTCCCACAGCCGTCAGTACGTCGTACTGGAGATAGTATGCAGGTGCTCGTTGGGTTACGGGTACACCGGACAGGACTCACAGGGAACTGTTGGTTGGTTTTATACCAGTCGTCAGTGAACAGTTCCCAGGTGACATGAGTACAGCATAGTCCGCAGACTTGACACTGCTACTTCGCCTCGAGTGTGTCCCACTGTTCTTAGATTGCTACCCTACCACGGCTCAAAGGAGTCGTGCAAACAGGTAGCAGTTGGGTGCAGTCCCGAGCACTTGGAGGCAGTGGCGGTTAGACAGGATTCGTCTCTCCCGGTATTGGGGGTTGATATCGCGCTGTGTCAGAGAGCCATTACGCAAAGTCCCTGGCCAGGGCAAGCGAGATTTGCTGGTAGGTTCCAGTAGTTTCTCAGGGTGTAATGGGCTTCGCTCCGACACGACTTATACCGCTATTAGGGGACTGACGCTTGCCGCCCCTCTAGGCCCGATATGCGATAGTCTTAGACGAACGGACCGGACTGTACAGAGATTGTCACATCAGACTCAGTAGGAGTTCGGATGGGTTTCCTCATCGGCCTTCTTATCGACATCTACCTGGGGACCGTTACGTACAGCTAGTGCCGCTTGCGGTCTGTGGTTAAACCCACTGCCAGCGTAGTAGTCGAGTCTCTAGAGTCCCACACAGAGAGTTTCCCTACTCCAGGCGAAACGATATAGAGGTCGTATGGTTTTACGACAAGGGTTCGGACGCATACGTGTGTTTACGCACGTACGACTTTCGGACAGTTTTTACCAGTCGGCTTTGGTTTAAGCCAGTTACTGGTATCCGGTTATTGGATTTATACAGTCTAAAGTTTTTCCGTATTTTTGCGGAAAGGAGGGGCGTTCTCGTAATTGCGCGAGAAGCTTCTAGAAGGTGGTGACTAAGGAGGTTTAGGTGGCATATACAATGAATGTGATTAGTGAGTCATATGGATGATTCATCCATGTCATTAATGCATCATAAATGCTTAATGACTCATGGAGATGAATCACCACTAGATATTTATCAAGCATGGTTGTAAATCATTTTCTTTTCTTTTCTTGATAAAATAAAATGCTTGATATATATTATGATAACTCATTATTCTCAATTCATTATTATCTTCACCTTCTCTCTCCTCAAGCTCTCCCTCTTCAAACCCTAATCCTCCCCTCTCATGTGTTGAGTACAAGGATTAGTTAGACTAATTAAACCATAACCCTCACTCTATATCACCTAGCTTCTTTGATTAGCACTTAAAGAAAGTTAGTTGCCTCAAGTTTAGAGGCTAAGCTTGGAGTAAAGCTCTCGGGTGGATCGTCTACTACTTGGAGAAGGCCGAGGAGGAGGTGGAGTTCGTAAAGACGAAGGACACGGTTCTTTAGGTATAATCCCTTTACATAGTAGTTGTTAACAACTATGTTTGATGTTAGTTATCGTTTAGCTTCGATTCATGCGGTTAGTCGATGTTTAAGCAAAGAACAAGATCGTTTTTCATATTTCCGCCTCCCCGCAAGTCGTGGGGTGTTACACATCGACTTACAAATATAATATCATATCAAATGGTTAGGATAATATCTCAAAAAAATACTAAATATTACTAATATTATTCATTGAGATATTATGCAAGGTTTAGTTCAGGTCAGGAGATTGAGATGTTGAGATATCGGGAATCAGATATCTGCCGATGAAGTTAGATAAAATCGAAGAATCAATATTGACGGAGACTTAGGAAATATTTTTTCATGTTCCAGATATCAAATAAATTTTCATGTGTCACATCGAAGCATACCCAGAATTTTGAAGCCAAGATCCCACCAAACAGCTGCGGATTTGCGGCCAAACCATGCAATATGCGGCGGATCCGCGGTCGATTCACCGAGTCAGGAGTCAGGATTTTCAAGTTGGATTTGTTGCAACTAACTCTAATTCTGGGGATCTTTAGTTTCTGAATTTGGGTCTATATAAAGGACCGGTGGCTAAACCTAGAAATCATCAAACCGAAGAGATCACGAAGTTCAAGTTGACTTATGCATCCAGGTTGATCAATCGGCTGATCATTTACCTCCTTCAAGATAGATCGAGAAGCAAACTAGGGTTTTTTATTCCACTTTCTAAAAGAACAAAAAGTGTAATTGATCAAGTTGATTAATAAAGAAAGTTGTTTTATTCTTATTGCATTTATTTTTTATTTACATCATGATCTGTATCCATTCTTCTATCTCCATCATGCGCGAGTAATTCACCGCTTGATAGGGTTCGTAGGATTATGGTAGATCAATAGAAGATGAAAAATTTCTTAGCTTCTTTTAAGTCTTATGAAGTTTATAAACTTTAGCAAAATAAGTGTTAACATCCTAATCGGGTGCGCTATCAATTTATTGATAGTCTTGACCGCGATTTGAGATTAGATTAACAGTTGTTTTGTTAAAGGCTAGTTATGAATAGAGATCAATGAAAGGACAAGAGACAATAGTGTGGAAACCCTAGTTTCTTCCAAGAACCCTAATCCTTATTTGTCACTTTCAATCTAGTTTTAAATCTATCAGTAGATAAAAAGAGTCATCTTTATTAGTCATCCATTACTACTAAATCTGAACAAACTCTATAAGCCCTCTTCTGATATAAAATCTACATCTTTATTTAAACTAGAACTATTTTCTACATCCGTATTTTGACGTAGATTTAGAAACTATTCTTCATTATTCTTTATTCCTATATTCTTCTTCCTCTTTTCTAATCAACACGTCTAAAGTAAGATTAAAAGATTCAACATTTCTCTGAGGACGACCCGTACTCATTTCGGTCTAGCTATACGCGACACCGTTATTTATTGCGGTTATTACTACAAACACTTCTTTAAAACACAGAACAATAAAATGGCGCCGTTACCGGGGATACATATGTAATATTTTTTTTTACTATTCGTATTGAATTCTTATTCGATCAATATCATAAATAAAACAAAACAACAAATTGTGTATTTAATGATTAGTGTGCGATTTTTGTGAGAGAATCTGAAGACAATAGAACGAGGAAACAGAGATTAAGAGACCTTCAGAGAGGACAATAGGAGCAAAGGAGGCCACAGTACAAAAAATTTTCAAGCGATCCCTCAAATCCGCGGCGGAACCGCAGCAAGAAGTGCTCTTTGGCGGCGGAACCGCGGCAAAGTTAGGGATCTAGGGCTTCATTTTTCTCTGGTAACTTTCTCCATACTTTTTCCCTCCTCTTAAAAATCCAATAATATATTTTCTGTAGGATTCTTTGCAAAATATCGCCGCTAAAAAAAAAAAAAAAATCTTTTTGCCTGTTTTGTAATTGGTTTGTACATATTTTAATACGGACATTAAGGGGCAAAGACCAAATTCAGATTAGGTAGGGATTTCATCACCCTTCCTAGACCCCATAAATCACAAAACGAGCATCCGTATCACCCTACATTAATTAAAAAATATCTAGACCAAGACTCTAAGGACTGTCACGCTCAATAAGGAAAGAGGAAGGTCGTGTCCGCATTTTTTTTGTGGTGTCTAGGCAAGTGTGTCTAAGGCAAGTTGTTAGTTAATTAGACCCGCTATTTTCGGTGATTCGTATAGCGGATACCTCCCACTTACCTGGCACTTACCTGGCCACAAGAGCGATAAAGAGGTGGTAGAGGATTGATCCTGCGGCTTATCCTTTGGAAGTCTAGGAACGGTCTGGAGACTTGACCTAGGTAAGCTTAGTTCTAGGGTTGTTTGTGCATTTTTTGTGATTTGTCTCACGTCCAACATTTTTCAAAACAAACCAATTGTAAATCACACACACGCTGCCACTTGCGCTAAACCCGCTTAGTGCATGCTCGGTTGGACACGGGATTCTAGTGCCCGTCTTGTCCGCGTTCCTGCTATCGACTCCGAAGTCGGTACTTCTTCATCTTCTTTTTCCCCTCCACCGACCACATCGACCGAGATGGACGGTTCTCCATCAGATTATAATACCACCCTGCCACCACCAGTCGATACGCAGAATCCACCGCGCATCTCTCTCCAAGAGAGATGCTATCCTATACGCGGTCCCCTTTCTACTTGTCTATCCATTCTACTAGACAATGGGGATAATTTTGAAATTAAATCCCACTTTATCAACCTTTTGCCCAAATTTCACGGGCTTGAGTCTGAAGACGCATATGTTTTTATCACCAAATTCGAAAACGTATGCGCAATGATGGGTACATCACAACTTTCAGTGGATGCTATGAGATTGCGTCTTCTCCCTTTCACTTTGTGCGATATAGTAGAAAAATGGCTCTATAACATTGCCGCACACTCTATTAACAATTGGAATGAATTCGTGATAGCATTCCTTAAGAAATTTTACCCCAATCATAAGACCGCCCTTGTTCGGAACGAAATCAACCAGTCTACCCAGCTTCCCAATGAACCATTTTGGAAGTGCTTTGAACGGTTTAAGAATCTGCTTGTCCAATGTCCTCATTATGGAATAAATAGATGGGATCTGTGCCGAATTATATATGAGGGCATTACTCCAGCGACAAAGCAGATGCTTGAAACCATGTGTCAATGCAATTTCATGTCCAAAGACGATGGTGAAGCTTGGAAATTTCTGGAAGATCTCGCTGAACACACTTTGCAGTGGGAAAACGTTAGACCATCATCTAAGGGAGGTATCCATCAGCTCTATGTTTCCATCGCAATAAAAGCCGAAATGGCAGCAATGCAAAAGAAACTTGACACTATGGAGAACAAATTCTCATCAATCTCCCTAAACCAGGTTACGCTTACCAAGACCATGTTTGGTTGCTATTCCGATCCATCACATCTGACGGAAGAATGTCCTGTGAATGCACCATTTCAAGGTCCAGAACACACTAATGCTACTTTTCAGCAGCGACCTAGAAACGATCCTTATTCTTCTACGTACAATCAGAGATGGAGGAATCATCCTAATTTTGCTTGGAACCAAAACGAACCTCAGAATCAAAACCAGTTTCCAAGCAATTATCAAAGACCTCCTCTACAGCAACAACAACCATACCCACAGATTCAGCACCCCTGTTGGGGTCGAAAATTGCACCCCGGTTGACCAAGTCAAAGTCAAGGTCAACCCCAAGCCAAGTGGGCCCAAGCCCGGATCAAGTGGGCCCATGCCCAGGTCGAGTCCGAACATGAAGCAGCCAGCCCTCCTCCATGCCCAAAATGAAATCATGTAATAAATAATTTTTATGTATTTTTTTATGCATGAATGGGCATAGAGCCAAATTTTTGTAAAGCCCATGGCTTATGTGCAAAAAGAAATGGCACATGAGCCATGGGATGGCCAAAATGCCATTTTTGTAAAGCCCAAGGGGCTATATGTAAAGTGTATAGCCTATAAGGCCAAGATGATGAAAATATCTCAACAACTTTTTCTCTCTCTAGAAAAAATCAAGATCTGTGATCTTCTCCTTCCTCAAGGTTCAAAACCTTCTTCTTTTTTTTGAATTAAATTAAGAGTTTTACTCTTCCATTTATAAAACTAAATAGTTTTTCACCATAAAACCCACAAAGGGGAACTCAGATCTGCCATCAGAACTCAGAAAGGAGAGATTTTTAAAATCTCACATCTCTTGATCTTCAAGATCCTGCCAACAGAGGAGGAAGAAGGAGACCCATCTTCAGAAACCCCACTTTGGGGAAGAACTAGGGCTCAAGGGGAGAAGCCCTTCATCAGCTTCAAAACATCTTAGGAGTTTAACTCCTCTTATACACACACACACACATACACAAAAAAATAAAAATAATAAGTGCTTCTTTCTGGGAGTACAACTCCCATTGCAGGGACCAAGTCACTTTTGCCGCTCGAACGCCTACGTGCTGACACGTGGGACGCTAGCGCTTAAAGCGCTAGTGCCTTTATGCTCAAAACGCTAGCGCCCGAGCGCCCACGTGCTGACACGTGGGGCGTTAGCGCTCAAAACGCTAGTGCTCTTGCGCTCAGAGCGCTAGCGCCCGAACGCCCACGTACTGACACGTAGGGTGCTAGCCCTCAAAGCGCTAGCGCCTTTGCGCTCAGAGCGTTAGCGCCTTTGCGCTCAGAGCGCTAGCGCCCGAGCGCCCACGTGCTGACACGTGGGGCGCTAGCGCTTAAAGCTCAGAGCGCTAGCGCCTAAAGCGCTAGCGCCTAAAGCGCTAGCGCCTGAGTGCCCACTTGCTGACACGTGGGGTGCTAGCGCTCAAAGCGCTAGCGCTCTTGCTCTCAGAACGCTAGCGCCCGAGCTCCCACATGCCTGGCACGTGGGGCGCTAGCGTTCAAAGCGCTAGCGCTCTTGCGCTCAAAGCACCAGCATCCAAAGCGCTGGCGCTTTTCCCATGCATCCTTTAGATACCCTTTCCTTTTTTTATTATATATATATATACATATATGTATATACACACACACAATACTCTACAACACTATCCCTCTCAAAAATTTTTGGGCCGGGGCGCTGCCCCGCACCCCGCAAGGGGGCTGCTAGCCCCCTTGACCCCCAGCCCGCTATCCAGGTAGCGGGATCCCCGTAAAAACTCTGCGGGGCCTCCGATATATCCAAAACCCTTTCAAAACACAACGCTGCACATTGTGTTCGCATGACCAGTTTAACCCGTTAATCGGAGGGTCCCTCGCTCCAAAGGCGAGGGGTAATTAACGGCAACTTAGTTCGCGGCTGCCGGAGATTCGGATCCCTACAATCAATAAACCCCAGCCTATCCTAGGCAGGGCGAATCTGTAGTACGCCTGACAAGCGTGCGTGTATTCCCATCTCAATGGGGTGACGAAAAACACCCTACAGATTCTGGCACGCCCGGTGGGACCTATCTCTCCTCCCATATTTCGGGTTAAACGTTCATGCGAACTCAATCAATATACATATCTATATTCATACTAAAATAATGCTCTTTCATACAGGATTTTCAAACAATCACCTTTCAACAATGTCTCCGAAGATGAACTCAGCTCCCATCTTCTACACGATGAAGATGGACGCCAGGACAGTCCTTCCGGCCAGTCTTGGGCGACAATGGGAAGAGCCGCCGCTACCATTCGGCTCTATCCTGTTTGTGTCAGCTAACGCCATCCCAGTCCTCAAGCCCCGGTAACAGACAAACCGATCTCGAAAGGCAAGATGCCAAATATGGTGGTCTCGAAGGCGCCCCAACTCAAACGCAAGTCGGTGTTTGAATAACTCTCCTTGGCCCCAGCTGGAGCAAGGCCATCAACGCCAACAAAGCAACAGGGCGTCTCGAGCAAGCTCCGGTGATGCCCCTGACAACGGCTCAATTGGGTATCTTCTCTAAGCTCCCCATCACTCAGCCTATGGCGGCTTCCCGGAGAGCAGAAGCCTGCCAAGCGCTTAAGGCAGAGAAGCTGAGGCAGAAGCGGCTCAGATACAGAGCCAACAAAAGGGCTAGGGCTCCGGCCATGTTAAAATTTATGAATTTCCAAATCCCGGACCGCTCCGCGAAACCAGCTGCCAGTGATGAAAGGATGGCTGAATGTGTTATCCACACCGTCTACATGGTAGGCGCGCGTCCCAGTGACAACCTTTGCAGCAAGGATGGGGCCGCCACATCTCAAATCCAATCTGGTTTGAATATAGCTGTCACTTCCCAAGACCAGCATCCTCCTGAAGGTAATGAAAATGCTCCAAGTGAAGCTGATAAGCAGAGAGATCCCTCAGTTCATGAGGAGTCGGGCTCGGAAAGCAAAGATGAGCCAACTTTCCATCCTAAGACCGCAGAGCAGCAACTTCTCCAGGAGCTCCGAAAGCAGCTCAGAAACAAAGACAAGGAGATGGCCAAGCTCTACTAAAAAATTGACGACTTAACAAATGTCGTCTTACAGCTCACGGCCCAACTTGCCTCTCAGCCGCCCAATCAAGCGCATGGTTCTACTCATGGACCGAGGAACGGTGTCCCGAGACAGCCGATGCCTATTCTCTCAAATCTAAAGGTAGGCGGACCGCATGAAGGCCAGTCGCATCCTATCTCGGGAAATGTCTTGGCGGCCAATGACAGCAGTACGCTAACTCAAAATCAAATAATGGATTTGGTTGCCAATAAAGTCAAAACATTGGTAGCCGAAGTCGGAGAGCAAAAAGATGTCAGCAGTAGCGGGAGACCATACCCTGCTCGGGACGATCTTGTGGAGTTTCCCACTGGCTATGTCGTCCCTAAATTTGAAAGGTTCGATGGGACGGGAAATGCGAACCGACACATTGCCCAATTTAAAGTATCATGCGCGAATACTGGGGGCAATGATGCGCTCCTTCTCCACCAGTTTGTCAATAGCTTGACGGATGTTGCTTTCGATTGGTATGCAAGCATACCAGATGACTCGATCACGACGTTCGCTCAAATATAATCCATGTTCAAGCAAAGGTTCATGAGTGTCAGCGATAAAATCACCATTGCCGACCTCGTAAGGACAGAGCCAAAGAACAATGAAAGCAACATGGATTTTATAGTCCGATGGCGCAATCTCTCTGTCAAATGTGAACCGCCGTTGGAGCAAGACTAATCCGTCAGTCTTCTTATAGAAAATCTGAAGGACTGGATGAAACATTTCCTGTGCACCGCATGCCTTAAAACATTCCAAGAGCTGACCAAAAAGGTCCAAATGTTGGAACGCTCAAAGCCTGAGTCCGCTCAGGATCTTCAGTTCGCAAATAGATCGAAACCTTGGAGGGACGGCAACCGAAAAGGCAGAAGTTCTAACAGCACCGATTCTCTAAATAAGCAGAGTGCGGGTAGAGCAAAAACTAACAAATCTCAAGAACCAACTTTGGAGGAAAGAAGAAATAAGGTCTACTCGTTCCGAAGGAACAAGGTCCAAAATTTTTTTAAAGATGCTCTGAAGAACGGCCTGCGGCTACCAGAACCAAAAAGGCTAAGTGAAGCGAACAGGACTGATCATCCCAACTTTTGCCCATACCACCGAGTGCTGGGACACACTATTGAAGACTGTTGCATCTTTAAGGATTGGGTCGAGAAACAATACAAGGCGGGAGAAATATCATTGTCCCCTGGCGTGTTAACAAACAATCAAGCTGCGACCGCCAATTTCATACAAACGGAGACCGAAGTCCTTCAGGGACCTGATTCTCTCAGACATCTGCCTTTCTCTAAAAAGAGCGGACCAAGGCAGCAAGCTAAGAGCCGAGCGAGCCACATTGCCAATGAATAAGCAATAGACGGGTACACAACCCATACGGTCTATATGATGGTGCTCAGAGGAGAAAGTCCTCCTACGCCTTATAACCAGGACAATGACGCGGTTGTTGCCATCCAACATCGGCCCGATCCAAATGATGAAGAGCTCGCTCAGGCCATTAAGCTAAAGGAACCCGTGGTTCATGCTGAATCAAGTTCAGGCGGTAAGGATGACCCCGTTGTCATACCCGGAACTGTAGAACAAGCATTATTCCAATGGCTTCAAAGGCAACTTTAGGACAGGGATGAGAAGATGGCCAAGGTCCATTCTAAAGTCGACGAGCTGGCAAATGTCGTGGCGGATCTCACGACCCAAGTCGTCCGATTGCAATTACAGCAAAATCAAATTTTGGTTCGTGAGCTGGGGATTGATATCCGGAAGCAGCTGACCGATGCTCCCTCCAGCCCGAGAGCGGAACACCTTTGTGAAAAATGGACGCGATCTGCCTTCAGTCCTTCCGATACGTACACTGAACGTGGTAAGCAGACAGTAGGCGAACCAAAGACTTATCGTCCTCAGGGTCCAGCATCAGTAAGGGCACCTACACCAATGGAGAGAAAGAAGAAAGTATACTCTTTCAGGAGGGATAAAGTCCGCGAAATATTCATGGACGCCTTGAACAAAGATCTTCAACTGCCTATTCCAAAGAGGCCACATGAGATGAACATGACCGGCAATCCCATATACTGCCCATATCATAGAATGGTGAGTCATACCATTGAAGACTGCTATGTTTTTAAAGATTGGGTGGAGAATCAATACAAACTTGGGAAAGCCTCACAGTCGTCAGATGAACCGACAAGCTACAGAGCTACGATCATCAACACAACCCCGCCAAGATCAAAGTTCGAGGAGCTGGGATGAGAAAACCCTAGACCACCAAGTCTTTAAACTGGGAATAAATGACCACCACGTCGTTAAACTGGGAACAATCGACCTCTAAGTCGTTAAACTGGGAATGTAAAAAAAAAATATATAATATATGTAAATAAACAAAAAATGTGTAAATAAAATAAAAAATAAAGAAAAGCCGAAATGATGGGGCAACTTGCAATAAAAATCAGCGAGTAAAATAAAGATGAAAATAAAGCCGAAATGATGGGGCAACCGCGAATAAAAGCCGAAATGATAGGGCAATCGCGATCTTCGCGATAAGAAAATCTGAAATGATAGAGCAATTGCGGTAAAAAAAATAAAATAAAAAATATAAAAAATAAAGACATAAACAAAAACAAAACAAAACAAAAAGAAGGCGAATGATGAGTCGCTCCTGGTACCATATTCCAGTGCAGCGATGCAGACGCCGACCAAAATCCAGTTTCCCAAAATTCTTTTGGCCCTACGGTTAGTCCCCAAATTGACTACCGTATACAATCCATGGGCTCAAATAATTCTCATCACGCCCATACCCCACCGCAACCACCAGTTACGCGGCTGGTCTCCGCCCTTGGAATTATGCTCCATTGGGAAGACCCACTCATGTGTCTTCACGATACATGAGGAGAACAAACCTTCGTGAGATCCTTACGACTCATGAAGGAAAAACACATGGGGTCCTCACGACTCCTAAGGAGAAAATGCACCTGCGGGATCCTTACGACTCGTAGGGAGAAATTGCTTTTATTGGACCCTCACGGCCCATAAAATTGAAAAGCCTTAGGTGATAGGGATCTAAACCTGTCTCCTAAGCCACCGCTTCCCAATAGGCAATGGCGAATGATGAGTTACTCCTGGTACCATATTCCAGTGCAGCGATGCAGACGCCGGCCAAAACCCAAACTCTCAAATGGCGAATGATGAGTCGCTCCTGGTACCATATTCCAGTGCAGCGATGCAAACGCCAACCAAATTCCAACTTCCATACCCCAACGGCAAATGATGAGTCTCTCCTGGTACCATATTCCATTGCAGCGATGCAGATGCCAACAAAGTCCTGAATTTTTTCCAGCCCTACGGTCTGGATCATACATCCTGCAAAACCGTATACAATTCACAGGTGTAAAACAATCCAAATCTCTCCCAAGTCCTACCGGTGAGACTACTTTTAAAGTCCAAAAAAAAACAAAAAAAGGTATGTCCACAAGCAAAATGGGCACGGATGAAAACCCGAAAGGGCTCCGTGAGTAAAAACAGCAGGACTGCAGGCGAGTTTGTGAAAACCCGAAAGGGCGCAAACTCGTAAAAAAGAGATGAAATGCACTCGCAAAGTCCTCTCGACTTTGTGAGGAAAAAATTCCAGCGTGAGATCCTTACGACTCACAAAGGAGCAACACACTTAGGAGTCCCCATGACTCCTGAGGAGAAAATACACCTACGAGATCCTTTCGACTCGTAGGGAGAAAATGCTTTTATGGGACGCTTACGGCCCATAAAATTGAAAAACCTTAGGCGATAGGGATCTAAACCTGTCTCCTAAGCCACCAATTTCCAAATCCTCCCGGGGAAAATGATGAGTTGCTCCTGGCATTATTCCAGTGCAGCAATGCAGATGCCGACAGAAAACCAATTCCCAAATCTTCTCATGACAGATGATGATTTGCTCCCGGTACCATATTCCAGTGTAGCGATGTTGATGTCAACCCAAAACAAATCAAACCAACCAATTCCAACAGTGACACTCCGTGCCGGGGAAACGTCGATCAGCGACACTCCGTACCGGGGAAACGTCCAACAACAGACACTCCATAACGGGGAAACGTCAAGCAGACACTCCGTACCGGGGAAACGTCCAACAACAGACTCTCCGTAATGGGGAAACGTCAAGCAGACACTCCGTACCGGGGAAACGTCCAACAACAGACACTCCGTAACGGGGAAACGTCAAGCAGACACTACGTGCCGGGGAAACGTCGACCAGCGATACTCCGTACCGGGGAAACGTCCAACAACAGACACTCCGTAATGGGGAAACGTCAAGCAGACACTCCGTGCCGGGGAAACGTCGACCAGCGACACTCCGTACCGGGGAAACGTCCAATAACAGACACTCCGTAACGGGGAAACGTCCAACAACAGACACTCCGTAACGGGAAAACGTCAAGTACACACTCCGTACCGGGGAAACGTCCAACAACAGACACTCCTTAACGGGGAAACGTCAAGCAGACACTCCGTGCCGGGGAAACGTCGACCAGCGACACTCCGTACTGGGAAAACGTCCAACAACAGACACTCCGTAACGGGGAAACGTCAAGCAGACACTCCGTAACGGGGAAACGTCAAGCAGACATTCCATACCGGGGAAACGTCTAACAATAGACACTCCGTAACGGGGAAACGTCAAGCAGACACTCCGTGCCGGGGAAACGTCGACCGGCGACACTCCGTACCGGAGAAACGTCCAACAACAGGCACTCTGTAACGGGGAAACATCAAGCAGACACTCCGCCTTGGGGAAACGTCGACCAGCGCACTCCGTGCCGATGGCACGTTTACTAAATCACTCCGGGCCAGGGAAACGTCTACCAAGGACACTCCATCTCGGAGACGCGTTAAGCGTCGACCGTCTATGTCGTAAAAAGGGCAGTGCATCCCAAAAAGTGGGAACCAGAGCAAGTCGCCTCCACGCAAAAGAAGGTCCATCAATTTCATGCACATGACCCATATATGTGGTGTGCATTTATTGATGGGGGGCACTTTGTTGGGGTCGAAAATTGCACCCCGGTTGACCAAGTCAAAGTCAAGGTCAACCCCAAGCCAAGTGGGCCCAAGCCCGGATCAAGTGGGCCCATGCCTAGGTCGAGTCCGAACATGAAGCGGCCGACCCTCCTCCATGCCCAAAATGAAATCATGTAATAAATAATTTTTATGTAATTTTTTTTGCATGAATGGGCATAGAGCAAAATTTTTGTAAAGCCCATAGCTTATGTGCAAAAAGAAATGGCACATAAGCCATGGGATGGCCAAAATGCTATTTTTGTAAAGCCCAAGGGGCTATATGTAAAGTGTATAGCCTATAAAGGCCAAGATAATGAAAATATTTCAACAACTTTTTCTCTCTCTAAAAAAAATCAAGATCTGTGATCTTCTCCTTCCTCAAGGTTCAAAACCTTCTTCTTTCTTTTGAATTAAATCAAGAGTTTTACTCTTCCTTTTATAAAACTAAATAGTTTTTCACCACAAAACCCACAAAGGGGAACTCAGATTTGCCATCAGAACTCATAAAGGAGAGATTTTTAAAATCTCACATCTCTTGATCTTCAAGATCCTGCCAACAGAGGAGGAAGAAGGAGACCCATCTCCAGAAACCCCACTTTGGGGAAGAACTAGGGCTCAAGGGGAGAAGCCCTTCATCAGCTTCAAAACATCCTAGGAGTTTAACTCCTCTTACACACAAACACATACACACACACACAAAAAAAAAAAAAATAAGTGCTCCTTTCTGGGAGTACAACTCCCATTGTAGGGACTAAGTCCCTTTTGCCGCTCGAACGCCCACGTGCTGACACGTGGGGCGCTAGCGCCTTTGCGCTCAAAACGCTAGCGCCCGAGTGCTCACGTGCTGACACGTGGGGCGCTAGCGCTCAGAGCGCTAGCGCTCTTACGCTCAGAGCGCTAGCGCCTAAAGCGCTAGCGCCCGAGCGCCCACGTGCTGACACGTGGGGCGCTAGCGCTCAAAGTGCTAACGCCTTTGCGCTCAAAGCGCTAGCGTCTTTGCGCTCAGAGCGCTAGCGCCGGAGCGCCCACGTGCTGACACGTGGGGCGCTAGCGCTAAAAGCGCTAGCGCTCTTGCGCTCAGAGCGCTAGCGCCTAAAGTGCTAGCGCCCGAGCGCCCATGTGCTGACACGTAGGGCGCTAGCGCTCTTGCGCTCAGAGCGCTAGCGCCCGAGCACCCACGTGCCTGGCACGTAGGACGCTAGCGCTCAAAGCGCTAGTGCTCTTGCGCTCAAAGTGCTGGCGCTTTTCCCACGCATCTTTTGGGTGCCCTTTCATTTTTTTTATTATATATATATATATACATACATACATACACACACACACACATACTCCACACTAAAAATACTTCCCCCGTTAGAAAAAAATTTCTAACGGGGTGCTGCCCTCTTGACCTCCAGCCCGCTATCCGGGTAGCGGGACCCCCGTAAAAACTCTGCGGGGTCCCCGATATATCCAAAACCCTTTCAAAACACAACACTGCACATTGAGTTCGCATGACCAGTTTAACCCATTAATCAGAGGTTCTCTCGCTCCAAAGGCGAGGGGTAATTAACGACAGCTTAGTCCGCGGCTGCCGGAGATTCGGATCCCCATAATCAATAAACCCCAGCCTATCCTAAGCAGGGGGAATCTGTAGTACGCCTGACAAGCGCACGCGTATTCCCATCTCAATGGGGTGACGAAAAACACCCTACAGATTCGAGCACGTGGGCGCAAGCGCCCCGTGCGCTAGCGCCCATGTGTCGATCATGTGGTGCGCCCAGCGCCCAGAGCGCTAGCGCTAGCGCCCAGCGCCTGCGTGCCATGCACGCGAGGCGCTGGCCCCCACGCATCCTTTGGATGCCTTTTCCCTTTATATATATATATACATGTATATATATACATGTACACACACACACACTCCACAACACCGTCCCTGTTAGAAAAAATTTCTAACGGGGCGCTGCCCCGCACCCCATAAAGGGGCTGCTAGCCCCATTGACCCCCAGTCCGCTATCCGGGTAGCGGGACCCCGTAAAAACTCTGCGGGGCCCCCAATACATCCAAAACCCCTCCAAAACACAACACTGCACAGTGAGTTCGCATGACCAGTTTAACCCGTTAATCGGAGGTTCTTTCTCCCCAATGGCGAGGGGTAATTAACGGCAGCTTAGTCCGCGGCTGCCGGAGATTCGGATCTCCACAATCAATAAACCCTAGCCTACCCTAGGTAGGGGGAATCTGTAATGCACCTGATAAGCGCGTGCGTATTCCCATCTCAATGGGGTGACAAAAAACACCCTACAACCCCTTTCAATCGCAACCTTTTCAAAATCCGGCCAACAATTCTACACCTTATAATAATTCTTTCCAAACGGCTGGTACCAAAAACTCATCTGCACTCGAACGAAGCGTGGATATGTTTATTAAACATTCTATGCAATCAACGGATGATATAAAGTCTTCTATCCGAGCATTAACACAGACCACCACCTCACACGGTGAAAATATAAAATCGATAGAAGCACAACTTGCACAACTAAATGTCGCGATGAGTGCGGGAGAAAAAAATGGAAACTTCCATCTCTACCCCTACCGAATCCTGACCACTCACAAAGTCATAATGTGAGTGTCGTTACCACGTTGAGATCAGGAAGAGTGTTGAACAATCAAGTGGTGAACAGATTGATGATGAGGAATCAATTGAAACCTCGGCTTCCACTTCTTGCCCTATTTCGTCTAGTCTCCCACCTTCTTCTGAACCTATTCTCCATTTTCCCCAAGGCTCGAACCCTTCGCCCACTTCCTCGAGTCAACCTAAAACGATCCCCACTCTAATTCTAGGATCGATTCCATCCCCACAAACTTCTCCACAAATGTTAGACCTAAAACTTATTGATAAAGCTCCATTTCCAAATAGGTTGAGGGCCAACAAACCTAACCCACAAATGGATAAAATTGTGAAAATGTTTAAGCAAGTTAACATAAATATCCATCTCCTAGATGCTATTCAACAAGTTCCGTCTGTAAGTCGACGTTAGACACCCCACAAGATGCGGGGAGGCGGAATTGGTAAAACAATCATTTTGTTCAAGTTAACATCGACCAACTTTACGGATCTTTTCTAAACCCTAACTAACAACTATCTAGAAGTGCTAAACTACTATGATAGATGAATATACCTCAAGATACTAGTCCTCCTTGTTCTTGTTGTTCACCTCTTCGTCGGCCTCCTCGATGTGATAGAAAATCCACCCGAGAGTTCCTTTTCCAACTTTTAACCTCTCACTTGAGGTAACTAAGTGGCTAGGATTGCTAATCCAAGTAATCTAGAGGATATAGAGATGGATTAAGGATTAATTAGTCTTTCTAACCCTTGGGATCTCAACACATGAGAGGATTAGGGTTAGGTTGAAGAAGAGGAAAGCTTGAGGAGAGAGAGTGTGTATGTGAGAATGAGATGAATAATAACTCATTTCTATATTATATGAAGCATGAAGATTTATCAAATAAATCATATATGACAATTACAACCATGCTTCATTTAATATAATCAATAAATCATCACATGAGTCATTAAGCAATAAATGCTTCATTAACTCATTTGGATGAATCATCTCATGAGTCATTAATTCATTTAATGCAAATTACACATAAGCTCTCCACCTCACTTTTCTTCTAGAAGCTTCTCGACTAATTACGAGAATGCCCCTCCCATCCGTCAAACACGGATATTTTGAGACTGCATAAATCCAATAATCCAATACTAGAATCTGGCTTAAACTAAAGCCCGCTAGTATAATCTGTCCGAATATCATACGTGCACAAGTACACGTATATGTACGAACCCTGTCGTAAAACCATACGACCTCTATATCGTTTCGCCTAAAGCAGGGAAACACTCTGTGTGGGACTCTAAAGACTCGACACTACGCTGGCAGTAGGTTTAACCACAGGCCGCAAGCGGTACTAGCTGTACGTAACGGTCCCCAGGTAGATGTCGATAAGAAGGCCGATAAGGAAACCCATCCGAACTCCTACTGAGCCTGATGTGACAATCTCCGTACAGCCCGGTCTGTTCGTCTAAGACTATTGCATATCGGGCCTAGGGGGCGGCAAACGTCAGTTCCCTAAAAGCTGTATAAGTCGTGTCGGAGTGAAGCCCATTACACCTTGAGAAGCTACTGGAAATCCTACCAGTAAATCTCGTTTGCCTTGGCCAGGGACTTTGCATAATGGCTCTCCAAACACAGTGCGATATCAACTCCCAATACCGGGAGAGACGAATCCTTTCTAACTGCCACTGCCTCCAAGTGGTTCGGGACTGCACCCAACTGCTACCTGTTTGCACGACTTCTTTGAGCCGTGATAGAGTAGCAATCTAAGAACAGTGGGAACACACTCGAGGTGAAGCAGCAGTGTCAAGTCTGCGGACTATGCTGTACTTATGTCACCTGGGAACTGTTAACTGACGATGGGTATAATACCAACCAACAGTTCCCTGCGAGTCCTGTCCGGTGTACCCGTAACCCAACGAGCACCTGCATACTATCTCCAGTACAACGTACTAATGGCTGTGGAACAGACCATCTCCCCTGCTGGGATGAGAAGCGTATACACTAGTCTACTCTGGAGTATCGATGCCCTGTCTCGATAATCCTATGACTAGAGACCTGAAAAAGGATGTGCTTGTAGACTACCCAGCTCCCACTAGTGTGACTGCCATCACAACGCTGGTAGTTAAGCAAGATCCTAAGGGCTCTATCAATATGTATTCGCGATATGCTAAAAGAAACATGTACACATATTAAGATAGATATAAACCAAGTAGCATACTACTATGTTGAGCAAGACTGTTAATACAACTGTGAATATCCCAAGCTTCCATTAAGTAATATACAAACTAGTATGATACAATAATGGCCCCTAGGGCATATACACTAAGAATCTCCCACTTGCACTAGGGCCATGTACTGGCATATCGAAGTCCTATCATCTCGAATAGTCTCTCGAACTGCGTTTGAGGTAAGGCCTTTGTGAATGGATCTGCAGTGTTCTCCTCTGTAGCAACTCTCCGGACCTTGATCTCCCGGCGATCTATGATCTCCCTAATCAGGTGATACCGCCTTAAGATGTGTCTGGACTTCTGATGGGACCTGGGTTCCTTCGCTAAAGCTATAGCACCGTTGTTATTACAATACAGCGGTATTGGATTAACAATGGTAGGAACCACCTGATGTTCTGTTAGGAACTTTTTCATCCAGACCGCTTCTTTTACGGCATCGCAAGCAGCTATATACTCCTCTTCCATCGTCAAGTCAGCAACGGTGTCCTGCTTGGAACTCTTCCAGCACACCGCCCCTCCATTGAGGTTAAAGACATAACCTGACATGGACTTGGAGTCATCCTTGTCACTCTGGAAGCTGGAGTCAGCAAAAGCCTCGATCTGGAGGTCATTTCCGCCATAAACTAAGAACATATCCTTAGTCCTTCTCAGGTACTTGAGAATGTTCTTTACTGCTATCCAGTGCTTCTCCCCTGGGTCTGACTAATACCGGCTTACCACGCTCGGTGCGTAAGCTATATCTGGTCTGGTACACAACATCGCATACATTATAGAGCTTACCGCAGAGGCGTAGGGTATAACTGACATGCGATCCCTTTCCAAATCAGTCTTGGGAGACATCTTTTTGGAGAGGGTGATTCCGTGACAAGTCGGTAAATTATCGCACTTAGAATCTTCCATACTGAATCTTTTCATGATAGTGTTGATATACCTGGACTGCGAAAGTCCCAACATCCTCTTAGATTTATCACGATAGATCTGGATCCCTAGAATGTAAGAGACATCACTCAGGTCTTTCATGGAGAACCTGTGTGACAAGAATCCTTTGACAAATTGTAGCATAGGAATGTCATTTCTTATCAAGAGAATGTCATCCACGTACAAGACGAGGAATACGACAGTTCGTGCTACAATTTTACTATATATACATGGTTCATCTGGATTTTTGATAAAGTCATATTCTTTGATCGTTTCATCAAAACAGATGTTCCAACTCCGCGACGCCTGCTTTAGTCCATAAATGGACTTAAGTAACTTGCACACTTTCCCGCTGCTCCCACTCTGATTGAAACCTTCTGGCTGATCCATATAAACGCACTCTTCTAAATTACCATTTAGAAAAGCCGTCTTTACGTCCATTTGCCAGATCTTATAATCATGGAAGGTGGCAATGGCAAGAAGGATCTGAATGGATTTGAGCATAGCCACTGGAGAAAAAGTTTCGTCATAGTTCAAAACAGGTCTTTGATGAAAACCCTTTGCAGGTTTCCATCTGTCCATCTACACCAATCTTCTTCTTGAAGATCCACTTGCATCCTATGGGTTTTACCCCATCTGGAGCAAAGTCCAAAGTCCATAATTTGTTGGTGTACATGGACTCCATCTCGGTCCGCATTGCATCCAGCCATCTTACTGAGTCGCCGCTCTGGATGGCCTACTGGAAGCTAGTAGGTTCATCATTATCAATGACGCAATCCTCTCTATCCCCGTCTATGAGAAAACCGTAGTATCTCTCAGGCGGATGAAACAGCCTACTACTCCTGCGGAGGGTGCGGGAATGTCCTGTTAACTTCTGGCTCTACCAAACTTTCAGTAGTAGTTTGTGGTTTTGGAATTTCTTCCAGTTCTATTGTGCTCCCACTTGTTTCCTTTTCTAAAAACTGCTGTTCTAGAAAATGGGCATTACGAGAAACAAAAACCTTCTGTTTCTCCGCATAATAGAAAAAATACCTCTTGGAGTTCTTTGGATATCCCACAAACTTACACTGTACTGATCGTGCCTCGAGTTTGTCCGCATGCTGCTTTTTAACAAAAGCTGGACATCCCCATATCTTCAGATACTGAAGATAGGGTTTCTTCCCACTCCACATCTGATATGGTGTGATAGGCACAGTCTTGGTAGGAACTCTGTTCAAAAGATATGCAGCTGATTTTAGTGCATAGCCCCAGAAAGATCGCGGTAACTCAGCATTACTCATCATGGAACGTACCATATCCAATAGGGTTCGGTTCCGTCTCTCCGATACACCGTTATGTTGTAGAGTGTATGGAGGAGTAAGCTGAGAGAGAATTCCTTTCTCTTTTAGGTAACCCAGGAACTCAGCACTTAAGTATTCACCACCTCGATCAGATCTCAGTGTCTTGATACTTTTGCCGGTTTGGTTTTCTACTTCATTCTTATATTCTCGGAATTTCTCAAAGGCCTCGGATTTATGTTTCATCAAGAAAATGAATCCATACCTAGAGAAATCATCCGTAAAAGTAATGAAATATGAAAAACCGCCTCTTGCATGTGTTGACATTGGACCACATATATCGCTGTGTATGAGTCCTAAGAGCTCGCTCTTACTCCATGTCCAGTGAATGGAGTCTTTGTCATCTTTCCTTTGAGACATGATTGACAAGTGGCATAAGATTGATATTCGAACGGATCCAAATATCCTTCTCTATGTAACTTAGTTAACCTTGTCTCATTGATGTGACCCAGTCTACAATGCCATAAGAAAGCTTGATTTATTTCTGGAGACTTTCTTTTTAGTGTATTCTGGACATTGAAAATCTGTAATTGGTTTAACACGTATATACCGTTATCTAGTGTATCGGACCCAATCAAACCATGATTAAGGTAGATATTAACAACATCGCTTACAAACGTGAAATCATAACCTTCTTTTGATAACAACGATACTGATATGATATTACACGTTAAACTAGGTACACAAAAACAGTTGCGCAAAACCAAAATATGTCCACTCGTCAATCCAAGGTGATAATCCCCTACGGACACAGCATTCACGCTAGCTCCGTTAGCAACCTGGAGGGTCATATCACCAACCTTCAGCACTCTACGGTTTCTCAGTGCCTACAATGAATTGCATATATGAGATCCTGATCCGGTATCCATTACCCAGGAAGTAGAGTTGATTGACAGATAATTTTCAATTACAAACACACCTGAAGCCGAAGCCACAACTTGCCTCGGGTCCTGGTTCTTGGCAATCCAAGCTTTGCAATCCTTCTTCCAATGGCCTTTCCTACGACAGTGGAAGCACTCGTCCTTTTCCACTACTGGCACCATAACTTTTTCCTTTCCCTTGACTCCCACCATACCAACACCACCTCTCGGTTTGGTAGCGGTCTTCTTCTTCTTTCCTTTGGCCCTTGCCATGGACCTGGAAGAGGAAGCACCACGAACAAACATAGTGGGTGTTTCCCTTGCCTTCTGCAAGGTGCCTTCTGCACTCCTCAACATGTTAAGGAGTTCTGGAAGTTCAACTTCTTTACCTTGAATGTTGAAATTCAAGATAAACTGGGCGTAGGTGGAAGGAAGGGACTGGAGAATCAAGTCTGTATACAGCTCGTTCTCTAATGTTGTCCCGAGGTCTGCGAGCTTTTCAATATAACCAATCATCTTAAGGACATGTTCCCCTACAGATGATCCGACGGCCATCCTCGACTGAAACAAGTTCTTCAAGGTCTCGTATCTAGCTATACGAGATTGCTCTCCATACAGTTCCTTGGTGTGGAGAAATATGGATTCTAAATCCATTTTCTTGTGCCTCCTCTGATGTTCATTATTCTTAGAGGCAAGCACGATGCACTTGGCCTTCGCGCAGTCTAACTCTCAGGTCTTGCGGATTTCCTTATCCGCGACATTGGATTCAGGACCTGGGACGGCAGGGGTCTTAGTAGTAAGGACATACCCCATTTTGTCATAAGTAATTGCCATCTTGACATTCCGGAACCAATCTTTATAGTTTGGCCCTGTCAAAATATTTTTATTTAATAATAACTTAAGGCCTGTCATGTTCTGGGTCGCTGCAATTAGGAAAGAGAGAGGGAACACTTTAGCATGATGCTCTTGCAAGTTTAGAGTGGTTTTTAGTTTATCTAAACAGGATGGCTCCCACTGTTTCTCGAATCCCTCTTCAAACCATAAAGGAAGAACTAGTCAGGACTATTCTCACCGTACAATACTTGTTTAACCGTTCAGCCAGGCCGGTGTCGGTACTTCGAGGGAGGTTTTACGACGCTTTCGCGAAGTTCCTTAATTAAATAACCTCTTTTCTCTGGGGGCGTAGCCCCGCTGACACCTTTCTCGACACCTACTTGGTTTATAGCATTGATCGTTAAGTGAAAGAATCTCCTGATGAATAGCATATACTCACAGTAGGATCGGGATCCAAATATTATCGTGTGATAAAGCTGAAGGAATCCTACCAAAATTATCACACTCCAAATGGTATGCAATCTCTTAGCAAGTTTCAGTTTCTTTAGAAACTCCCGATATGGATTTCTTCCCCATGCTCTTATGACCTTGGCGTTGGTCAAAATATCATAAGTCACATGTCAAGTTCTACCTATCATTATCTTGTTAATTTGAACCCAGCCGTACATACCCCTGACGTTGGCCAAATGGCAGTACGACTGTCCCAAACTAACTCATCTATCTATGCAACAAATGAATATCCAGCAGCTACCAAACACTATGCCTTGGCGTTGGTCAAAATACATAGCTTGAATACTACTGAATACCCAAATAAAATGATGGAGGGCTACGAATAGTTTTGGCGAAACCGTGAACGTAGTGAACTTGATATGATCGAAAGAACCTGATAGCTTTTAAAAGGAGTGGTTTCAGCTCCGCAATTAAAAAAATATCTTCTGTTTTAAAATAACCGAGTGGTTTCTTTTAAATTGTTCCAACGATTCATCTTTGGTTTATTTTCTTTGCATTAATATAATGAGTCCCATCAATTAACCTATCATTGCAGAAAACAACGAAAATACAACGTCCTCTTATGCCATCCGCATTCGCCACTGGGCCCCGTCATTCACCCGTTAGGTTACTTAACTAACGACAGAGCGGGGGCTGGGCTAGCGCGGGTGCAAAACATAAGTGACGCCTACTAGATATCATATATAGATATTGTACATTCGTCAGACGCAATAATAGGCATTCCAGATCACAGATGAATATATTGGATTTTCTAGGAATCCGCATTCCTTTTGAGGCTGCAAAGAAATACGGATTACATAGTCACGATGAATAGCCAAAACCCCATCCTAGACTCCTACGGGTACGGCAAACTACCCGTCAAGTACCCAAAGTGAAGCGGTCTCTCTCAACGACGTGAGTAGGCCACTAAACACTTTAAAGTACCCGGTAGTTTGTGCACCCCATCTTGGGTCTAGCCTAGGAGCAGAAAACAGTAAATGAAATAATACAACGGTGGCTACAACCTCAACCCGGATGTGCCCTGCAAAAGAATATTACAATAAATTACAATTTACATTTGAATGAAAGAAACACTCGTCTCACATCCCCGGCTATCCATTCACGACAATCCAACAAGTTTATATTCACAAACCAGTAAAAACCATTACAGAAATGTGCAACCCCATGCTAACCGACATACTAGCAGTTAGGGGAGGTTTACGAACACATTAATCACAACACAGATATAATCCAGTTAGCCAAAGTACTTAGAATATCGATCAAGCAACACAAATGAATCTATTCCAAATAATTCTCTGTGCACATAAAACCTGAGCAGAAACAAAACATCCCAGAAAATACAACATCAACATAGAAGAATAACTGAGCAAATTTGGGTTGACTCGGTGTCAACTCGGCCGCGGATCCGCGGCAGATCGCTTGGATCAGCCGCGGTTCCGCGGTGGTTTGGACGAGTCACGATCCCAAATTTCTTCACAATTCTTAAAAAACTCTGCTTGTATTTTTAAGGGTCCCTGAAAAATTTTTAGACCCCGTTTTAAAATCGGCAGAACCTAGGTGAAAACGTCGTATTTTCAGGATTATTTTGCGATCGAATTTCTAAAGACTTTGCTAACATATTAGTTATGGTTTAGTTAGGCTCTGATACCACTGTAAATCAATGTTAGACACCCCACATGATGCGGGGAGGCGGAACAGGTAAAATAATCATTTTGTTCAAGTTAACATCGACTAACTTTACGGATCTTTGCTAAACCCTAACTAACAACTATCTAGAAGTGCTAAACTACTATGATAGATGATTATACCTCAAGATACTAGTCCTCCTTGTTCTTGTTGTTTACCTCCTCGTCGGCCTCCTCGATGTGATAGAAGATCCACCCGAGAGTTCCTTCTCCAAGGTTTAACCTCTCACTTGAGGTAACTAAGTGGTTAGGATTGCTAATCCAAGTAACTTAGAGGATATAGAGATGGATTAAGGATTAATTAGTCTTTCTAACCCTTGGGATCTCAACACATGAGAGGATTAGGGTTAGGTTGAAGAAGAGGAGGGCTTGAGGAGAGAGAGTGTGTATGTGAGAATGAGATGAATAATAACTCATTTCTATATTATATGAAGCATAAAGATTTATCAAATAAATCATATATGACAATTACAACCATGCTTCATTTAATACAATCAATGAATCATCACATGAGTCATTAAGTAATAAATGCTTCATCAACTCATTTGGATGAATCATCTCATGAGTCACTAATTCATTTAATGCAAATTACACATAAGCTTTCCACCTCACCTTTCTTCTAGAAGCTTCTCGACTAATTACGAGAATGCCCCTCCCATCCGTAAAACACGGATATTATGAGACTGCATAAATCCAATAATCCAATACTAGAATCTGGCTTAAACTAAAGCCCGCTAGTATAATCTGTCCGAACATCATACATGCACAAGTACACGTATATGTCCGAACCCTGTCGTAAAACCATACGACCTCTATATCGTTTCGTCTGAAGCAGGGAAACTCTCTGTATGGGACTCTAAAGACTCGACACTATGCTGGCAGTGGGTTTAACCACAGGCCGTAAGCAGTACTAGCTGTACGTAACGGTCCCTAGGTAGATGTCGATAAGAAGACCGATGAGGAAACCCATCCGAACTCCTACTGAGCCTGATGTGACAATCTCCGTACAGCCCGGTCTGTTCGTCTAAGACTATCGCATATCGGGCCTAGGGGTGCGGCAAGCGTCAGTCCCCTAAAAGCTGTATAAGTCGTGTCGGAGTGAAGCCCATTACACCTTGAGAAGCTACTCGAAATCCTACCAGTAAATCTCGTTTGCCCTGGCCAGGGATTTTGCGTAATAGCTCTCCAAACACAGTGCGATATCAACTCCCAATACCGGGAGAGACGAATCCTTTCTAACTGCCACTGCCTCCAAGTGCTTCGGGACTGCACCCAACTACTACCTGTTTGCACGACTCCTTTGAGCCGTGGTAGGGTAGCAATCTAAGAACAGTGGGAACACACTCGAGGCGAAGCAGCAGTGTCAAGTCTGTGGACTATGCTGTACTCATGTCACCTGGGAACTGTTAACTGATGACGGGTATAATACCAACCAACAGTTCCCTGCGAGTCCTGTCCGGTATACCCGTAACCCAACGAGCACCTGCATACTATCTCCAGTACAACGTACTAATGACTGCGGAACAGACCATCTCCCCTGCTGGGATGAGAAGCGTATACACTAGTCTACTCTGGAGTATCGATGCCCTGTCTCGATAATCCTACGACTAGGGACCTGAAAAAGGATGTGCTTGTAGACTACCCAACTCCCACTAGTGTGACTGCCATCACAACGCCGGTAGTCAAGCAAGATCCTAAGGGCTCTATCAATATGTATTCGCGATATGCTAAAAGAAACATATACACATATTAAGATAGATATAAACCAAGTAGCATACTACTATGTTGAGTAAGACTGTTAATACAACTGTGAATATCCTAAGCTTCCATTAAGTAATATACAAACTAGTATGATACAATAATGGCCCCTAGGGCATATGCACTAACACCGTCTTATGCAAAAATTCTTAAAGACTTGTGCACTAGGAAGAGAAAAACTCAAGTGCCGAAAAAGGTATTCATGACAAGTAACGCGAGCACAGCTTTTACCCAACAATTGCCTAACTAACGTAAGGACCCCGGTTGTCCTCAATATCTATAACTATTAGGGGTAAAAGTTGTTGCGCCACGGCAGCGCCCCGGCCGTCTATCCGAGGCCAAAATGCGGAATCAAAATTTTCTAAACTTTTAAACTGGCGCTACCACGGACAATATAACCCGGATCGTAACCATTAACCTAATCCTAGCTACCAAGAGAAGGGGTGAGAGATATACCGAGTGATCCGTGTCCTCCGGTCTTCTCGTCGTCGTCCCGATCTCCCGCGGAATCTCCGGTCTTCATCTCCTCTCCGGAAAGGGCACCACGTAGCCGGATTCTTTTACGGGCTCCCACCTCTGGACCGAGGCAACTCGGGCGCGAAGTTGGCTAGCCGACGCGTCCTAGGGTACTGTAGGTTGTAGTGTAGAAAACCTTGTCTCTTTTGGGGTTTGGTTGCCTTTGATGGAGGTATGAGCAATAGACTTTGGAGTGAGGTGGATGAATTTGTGAAGCATGCAAAATGATATGAACAAATCTTCTCTCATCAAAAATGAAACCCCCCACACCTAAATTGTGGCCGGCCCCTATATGAAAAAATGGTGGAGAGAAAAACAAGAAGGGAGGTGATGGTAGGAAAAGTAAGAGGTGACCACATCTAAAGCAAACCTCACATCAACTCCTAATCAACTCCAATCCATTCTAATCACCATTAATAGCACCATCATGAGAACAAGAAAAGCAAAGATGCTTTATCAATCATAATGCCTCATAATACAATAAACCCCTCCACAATAAGTTATTTGCAAACTTGCAAATAACCCCCCTCCATCGGAAAGTCCGGCCGCGAAGGAACAATGGAAAACCGGCCGGAACGGAATGCAAACTGGCAACTTCAGAAAACTGATCCCGTAATAAATTACAGGAAAACCCTGCTACTGCATATACATGCCCGCATTTGTATTCCCACTGAACACAAATGCAAAGAGACAATATCTACACTATCTAATACTAGGATCCGGCTTAAACCAAAGCCGGCTAGTAAAAACCGTCCGATCACGATCCGTGCAATACCGCACGTATCTGATCGAACCCTGCCATATCTCCATACGGCCTCTACAGCATTTCGCCCGAAACTTGAGTAACAGAGTATGTGGTGGACTCTAAAGACTCGTCAATACTATGGCTGTGGATTTAACCACTAGCACGTCAGAGGTATTAACCATACGTGACGGGCCACCAGCTATTGACCAAAAGGGACGTCGATGAGCGAACTCATCCTGACACCCTACTGAGCCTGTCAGTGACAATATCCATACAGTCCGGTCCGTTCGTCTATGAGTATCGCATGGCGGGCCTAGGGGGTTGGTAAAAGTCAGACCCCCAAAAGCGGTACAAGTCGTGTCGGAGTGTAGCCCAGAACACCCTGAGATCCTACTGGAATATCTACCAGTAAATCTCCTGCCTCGGCCGAGGGCTTTGTGTAATGGCTCTCCTAGACACAGCGCGACCTCACCCCCAATACCGGGAGAGACGAACCCCTGCAGATCCGCTCACTGCCTCCATGTGGCTCGGGACTGTACCCAACTAAAACCTGTTTGCACGACTCCTTTGAGCCGTGGTAGGGTAGTAATCAAAGCACAGTGGGAACTCACACGAGACAAATGACGATCTCAGGTCGATGAACTAACCTGTACACATGTCACCAGGGAACTGCTATCTGACGTCTGGTATAATCCCAACTAGCAGGTTCCCGGCGAGTCCTGTCCGGTGTACTCATAACCCAATGAGCACCTGTATACATCTTAGGTGAACCAACTGACACCAATGGCTTGTGAGACCTGCCACCGCCCCTCGTCGGGGTCTCGACTGTATACACTAGTCTACTAATGGAGTATCGATGCCCAGTCTCGAAACTCCCACGACTAGGGACCTTTTAAGGATGTGCTTATAGACTCCAGCTCTCACGTATATGATCGCCCTCATACTGCTGGTAGTCAAGCAAGAATCCTAGGGGCTCTATCAACGTGTAATAGCGACTCGTAAGGTCACCTAAAGCAGTACACGATGATAAAGATAAACCAGATAGCATACTATCATCTTGAGTAAGACTGTCCTACCGGGATAGGTCCTCCCTCAATCATTGCAATCACGTGCCTGTGATCCAATAATTGACTTTGAGGGCACTATCTCCATCAAAAGTATCAATCGTTCTCTACTTGACCTCGGCGCTAGTGTTAACTTGCTTCCATATTCCATCTATGAGCAGCTGGGTATAGGAGAGTTGAAACCTACCCACTACACTCTCCAGATGGCAGACCGATCTATCGCCCAATCTGGTGGTAAGCTAGAGGACGTGTTAATCAAAGTCGGGGAATTCATATTCCCTGTGGACTTTATTATTTTAGATACACAGCCTGTGGTGAACCCACGCTACCAAATCCCGGTGATACTCGGTCGATCTTTCCTAGCAACTTCCAACGCTGTCATTAATTGTCGTAACGGTTTTATGAACTTATCCTTGGGGAAGATGACAATTGAGCTTAATATTTACAAGCTAAGAAGTCAACCATCTGAACCTTCTGCTCATTTAATCGATGTCTGTTCCATTAACGAGATAGCTTTCGACAGCTGCGAAGCTGAAGTACTTTGCTATGATGATCTCGAAAACACCAGTGCAACATTGTTTGATCTAGCGAAATATTATAGTAAAGATACCTTCAATGAGTCCATCCCCGAGTTTGAATCCTTTGACTCATCGCAAAAGTCTGTAGCGCTTCCGAGTCAATATCCTACGCAAGTTATGAACCTCTCAGGGAGTCCGAGTATCATTCCCTTACCTCTCCGCCAACACTAGATCTCAAACCGCTACCTTCTCATCTTAAATATGCATATTTAGGTGAGAATGAGTCTTTGCCCGTGATCATATCCGCTTCTCTAGTTTTAGAGTAAGAGAACTCACTTTTAGCGGTATTGAGATCAAATCGGAAAGCATTTGGTTGGACAATGGCTGACATCAAAGGGATTAGTCCCTTGGTTGTTGAACATTATATATATTTGATGGATGAAGTCAAACCAACCCGAGACCCACAAATACGGTTGAATCCCATTATGAAGGAGGCGGTAAAGAAAGAAATCGTCAAGTGCCTAGATAGTGGTATAATTTACCCAATATCTGATAGCCAATGGGTAAGTCCTATTCATGTGGTCCCTAAAAAGTCTGGCATCACGGTCATAACTAATGAGGCTAATGAGTTGATCCAAACACGCACCTAAACTGGGTGGCGCGTATGTATTGATTATAGGAAACTCAATGCCGCAACGAGGAAAGATCACTTCCCTCTACCTTTCATTGACCAGATGTTAGAACGATTAGCTGGATATGAATACTATTGTTTCTTGGAGAGATACTCCGGCTATAACAAGATCCCCATCGCCGAAAAGGAACAAGATAAAATAATATTTACTTGTCCTTTCGGTACTTTTGCTTATAGACGCATGCCCTTTGGGTTATGCAACGCTCCCGCTACATTTCAGCGGTGTATGATGGGGATATTCTCAGACATGGTCGAGAATTTTCTGGAGATATTTATGGACGATTTCTCCATATTTGGGGACTCCTTTGAGGAATGCCTAAATCATCTTGATGCGGTTCTTACCCGCTGTAAGGATAAGAACTTAACTTTGAATTGGGAAAAATGTAATTTCATAGTCCAAGAAGGTATTGTCCTTAGACATATCATTTCACGAAAAGGCATTGAGGTAGAAAAAGCTAAAATTGATGTCATCCATAACCTTCCTCCTCCCAAATGCGTAAAAAATATACGATCGTTCCTTGGTTATGCAGGATTTTATAGGAGATTCATTAAGGACTTTAGCAAAATTGCTGGACCCTTAACTCTTCTCTTGGCCAAGTATACAACATTTCACTTCGATTCGAATTGCGAGGCTGCTTTTGAATCGCTTAAAAGATCTCTCACTACAACCTCCGTTCTATCATCTCCGGATTGGAACCACCCATTCGAGCTTATATGTGATGCATAAGATTTAGCTATTGGTGCAGTCTTAGGACATCACATTGATAAGATACCACATGTAATTTACTATGCAAGTAGGACCTTGAACGATACTCAAATTAATTACACAACTACCGAGAAAGAACTCTTGGCGGTTGTATTTACATTAGAAAAATTCATGCCCTACTTGATTGATTCAGCAATAGTGGTTTACACCGATCACTCCGCCCTACGATACCTTTTATCAAAGAAGGATGTTAAGGCCAGGCTAATATGTTAGATCCTGTTGTTATAAGAATTTGATCTTGTCATACGAGACAAGAGTGGATGTGAAAACGTTGTAGCCGACCATCTTTCACGTATCAATTGTTTACCAATGTTGGCCGTGCCAATAAATGACTCCTTCCTAGACGAACAACTCTTGATCGTATCCTACGAACCTTGGTTCATGGATATTGTGAATTATCTAGTGACGGGACTTATACCTAGCGATTGGTCGAAACAAGACAATCTTCGATTTCTATCCCAAGTAAAACACTTTTACTGGGATGAACCTTATTTGTTTAAATATTATTTGACCAAATCATTTGCAGATGTGTCCCTAACGATGAATTCAAGAGTATATTGTCTTTTTGTCATGATCAAGCATGTGGCGGTCACTTTGGTCCACGTAAAACGGTGGAGAAAGTTTTGCAACGTGGCTTTTATTGGCCAACATTATTTAAAGACGCATATAATCATTGCAAAACTTGTCATCGGTGTCAACACATGGGTCGAATTTCACGAAGAAATGAGATGCCACTCCAACCTATATTGGTTGTGGAGATATTCGATGTTTGGGGTATTGATTTTATGGGTCCTTTTCCCAACTCTTTTTGGAATTTGTATATCTTGTTAGCGGTTGATTATGTCTCAAAATGGATGGAAGCAATACCGTATCGTACTAATGATAACAAGCTTGTTATTAAGTTCCTTAAAGAAAACATCTTTTCGCGATTCGGGCACCCTCGCGCTATAATTAGTGACAACGGGACACATTTCTGTAATCAGTTTTTCGAGGTTTTGATGCTGAAATATTCAATCAACCTCAAACTTTTTATGCCCTATCTCCCCAAACGAGCGGGCAAGCTGAGATTTCCAATAGGCAGATCAAACAAATTTTGGAGAAGACGGTTTCTATAAACAGTAAAGATTGGTCAACCAAATTGACGGATGCTCTTTGGGCATTTCGTACCTCTTATAAGACCGATCTTGGTATGTCTCCATATCGCCTAGTGTTTAGAAAGGCTTGCTACCTTCCTGTCGAGATCAAACATAAAGCAATGTGGGCTATTAAAGAGCTTAACTTCGATTTTGATCAAGCCTGCAGCTATCGAAAGCTGCAATTAAATAAGCTAAGTGAACTCCGCGATGAAGCTTACGATAATGCGGTATAGTAAAGAACCGGACTAAAGTGTTCCACGATAAAAACCTTTTTAGAAAAACCTTCACACCGAGACAACAAGTCCTTCTTTACGATTCCCGTCTCCATCTTCATCCGGGTAAGCTAAAATCTCGTTGGAAAGAACCTTTTGTGGTGCGGTATGTATACCCGCACGGGGCAGTAGAAGTTGAAAATATTAAAAATGGTTCAATTTTTAAAGTAAATGGGCATAAATTGAAACCGTATTTTTCTGCTGACCTAGCGGAAAGCTCCTGTTTTTACAGGAGCCGCTTTATCATAACTAAATTTCCTCCGCCTCACCTCCATATTGCGGTACCATTTTCTCAGTTTAAGAATGGAGATGAGTGAAAAGGACTTAACTGAATATCTGTGCGTGCCAAAGTACAAGTTTGGGGGTAGTTTTCATTTGACTATTATTTTCCCCTCTTAATTTCTCTCCCCAAGTCTTCAGGTCTATGCATTCAAAGATGGCATTAGTGAGGACACTGCTGAAAACAGGTTTGGGGAGGGGGGGAGGTTCGTATTCACTAAATTATCTTTTAGCACTTGGCACTATACTATTTTTTTTGATAATAAAAGAGTAGAAAGTGAAAAATTACATATGAAAGATAGGAAAAGTTTAAGAAAAGCAAAAAATTTAGATGTTTTCTTAAACGAAACTAGTAATAAGTAGTTATGAGTCGTTGTCCCAAGGGCTAGTAAGATGAAGGAAACTACTAATCTGAGAATAAAAATAAGTCTGAAAAATAGTCCTTATTCTTGAGGCCAAATATCTGAATGTTAATACCCTATTATACGCACTTGCACACATCTTGAAACTTGTGATAGTAGAGAATACCTTGAAATGCTCTTGTCTAAAAGACTTAGTATGAAGAATATATATATATATATATATAAGTGGTGAAGAAAAAAATAAACACTGGTTTTTGTAATTACCAAGGTAGCATAAAAAAAATATAGCGAGAGTGCTTTATCACCTAATGCCTTAGACCAACTGGTTTGGGAGCCACTGCTAAGCCTTAGGTGTTGCAAGACGAGGAAATTACGCTTAAATGCGCAAGCACATTTTGTAATCGGTTGGTTAGTACCTCAAGAAGTATTAACGGTCGCATGAAGAATGTGTGAGCAATTTTATCGAAAATATCTACCAACTATAAAGTAGTTTGGAAGATGGACAAGAGTATGATAGCTTGAATTGAATTCTCTAAGTGTAGGGATGTCTTTTACACACACGTAGGGATATATGATCAATGTTTCGAAGAAAGATAGGGAGGAAGACTAAAGGCAATGTTTTATTAAGAGATGATGTGATTTCTAACATTTATTCACGACCATTAAGATAGGGCTCATAGCAACTGAAAAGCTGGTATAGTTGGAAACTCTTCTTTTCAAGTTATTTCTTTTATGGTTCTTATTTTTATATGTAAATTTCACCATCTTTCTTTTATTATAGGATTTTGTGGGTGTAATCCACTGAAAACCTTCAGGAAACAACACTCCTCCTACTAGGGACACTTAAAGGTTTAACGGCTTGTTGCACGTGCTCAGTGCAATCGTGTTGCCTATGAAAGTGTGCTACTTAGGTTTTTTTTTTCTTTTTCTCCCTCTCTTGAATAAATAGTTTGCTCGGGACGATCAAAGTTAAGTTTGGGGTTATTTGTTCAGTCGAAAATACTGCATATTTGATATAACATTTTCCTTACCTTTCTTAGATATTTAAAGGTGTTTATTATAAATATGAAACATATAAGGGTTTATCTGCAAAATATCTATTTTCATATGTTTATATATTATAATTAACATTATGAAGGAAAATGTATCCATATAATATTTATATAATCTTTTGATAATTTAAATATGCATATCATATCAAATATCCTTAACCAATATTCTTAAAATATAATATCATACCAAACGGTTAGGATAATATCTTTAAAAAATACTAAATATTACTGACATTATCCATTGAGATATTGTGCAAGGTTTAGTTCAGGTCAGGAGATCAAGATGTTGAGATATATGGAATCAGAAATCTGCCGATGAAATTAGATAAAATCGAAGAATCAATACTGGCAGAGACTCAGGAAATATTTTCAAGTTCCAAATATCAAATAAATCTTCATGTGTCACATCGAAGCATACCCAGAATTTTGAAGCCAAGATCGCACCAAACGGACGCGGATCCGTGGCCAAACCATGCAATATGCGGCGGATCCGCGGCCGATTCACCGAGTCAGGAGTTGGGATTTTCAGGTTGGATTTGCTATAACTAACCCTAATTCTGGGGATCTTTAGTTTCTGGATTTGGGGCTATATAAAGGACTGAGGGCTAAACCTAGAAATCATCAAACCGAAGAGATCACGAAGTTCAAGTTGACTCATGCATCCAGATTGATCAATCGGCTGATCATTTACCTCCTTCAAGATAGATCGAGAAGCAAACTAGGGTTTTGTATTCCACTTTCTAAAGGAACAAAAAGTGTAATTGATCAAGTTGATTAATAAAGGTAGTTGTTTTATTCTTATTGCATTTATTTTTTATTTACATCATGATCTCTATCCGTTCTTCTATCTCAATCATGCGTGAGTAATTCACCGCTTGATAGGGTTCGTAGGATTAGGGTAGATAAATGGAAGATGTAAAATTTCTTAACTTCTTTTAAGTCTTATGAAGTTTATAAACTTTAGCAAAATAAATGTTAACATCTTAATCGGGCGCGCTATCAATTTATTGATAGTCTTGACCGCGATTTGAGATTAGATTAACAGTTATTTTGTTAAAGGCTAGTCATGAATAAAGATCAATGAAAGCACAAGGGACAATAGTGTGGAAACCCTAGTTTTTTCCAAGAACCCTAATCCTCATTCATCACTATCAATCTAGTTTTAAATCTATCAATAGATAAAAGGAGTCATCTTTATTAGTCATCCATTACTACTAAATCTGAACGAATCCTGCAAGCCCTCTTCTGATATAAAATCTACATCTTTATTTAAACCAGTACTATTTTCTACATCCGTATTTTGACGTAGATCTAGAAACTATTCTTCATTATTCTTTATTCCTCTATTCTTCTTCCTCTTTTCTAATCAACATGTCTAAAGTAAGATTAAAAGATTCAACGTTTCCCTGAGGACGACTCATACTCATCTCGGTCTAGCTACATGCGACACTGTTATTGATTGCGGTTATTACTAAAAACACTTCTTTAAAACAAAGAACAATCACTAACACACCGGCAATATTTATGGATTTGATGAACCGAATCTTTTTACCATATCTGGACCAATTCACAGTGGTGTTCATTGATGATATTCTGGTCTATTCAAGGAGCAAATAAGAGCATGCAGAACACTTGAGGATCGCACTGCAAACGTTGAGACAAGAAAAGTTATATGCTAAGGTGAGCAAGTGCGAGTTTTGGCTCGAAGAAGTGAAGTTTTTGGGTCATGTTGTATCCGGAGATGGAATTGTCGTTGACCTCGAAAAGATTGTAGCTATTCATGATTGGACAATTCCAAAGAATGTAGAGGAGATTAGAAGTTTTCTTGGGCTTGCTGGATATTATAGAAGGTTTGTGGAGAACTTCGCTCAAACTGCAGAACCATTGATCAAGCTAACACGAAAAGAGGTACCATTCGTATGAATCGAGAAATGTGCGTCGGTTTTTGACGTGTTGAAGAAAAAATTGACCACTGCTCCTATTCTGACAGTGTCATCCGGAGGGTTAGTTATTCATAGCGACGCATTTGGAAAAAGCTTGGAATGTATTCTAATGCAGCATGGGAAGGTTATAGCATATGCATCAAGACAATTGAAGAATCATGAGAAAAACTACCCAACTCTTGATCTGGAGTTAGCAACAGTGATTTTCGCTCTGAAGATTTGGAGACACTATTTATTGGACGAAAGGGTAGAAGTATAAACGGATCACAAAAACCTAAAGTATGTGTTCACTCAGAAAGAGCTCAACATGAGATAGCGTGGATGATTAGAGCTGATGACCGGCTATGATCTTAATCTAAAATACCATCCGGGAAAGGTTAATGTAGTGCCGGATGCTCTTAATCGGTTGCTAGCAATACAGATTTTGACTGCCCAAAAGGAGATTATAGCTGATTTGCAGAGGTTCGAATTGGAGATTATACCACCAAATTCTTCGAGACAGTTGATGCGGTTGCAAGTACAGTCATTCTTGATCAGTAACATTAAAGCAGCTCAGTCGCACGATCCAAGATTGCAGAAGTTTCGAGAACAAGTGGAAGCGGGACTTCGAACAAATTTGTTGATTCATGAAGATGGTTCGTTACGATACGAGAGTCGTGTATGTGTGCCTAAAGGAGATTTTCGTAAAGAAGTCATGAAGGAGGCTCATAATTCCGCGTATTTAGTATACTTGGGAGGCATGAAGATGTACAGAGATTTGCGACAACATTTCTGGTGGGAAGGCATGAAAAGGGAGATTGCTCGCTACGTATCAAAGTTCTTGGTGTGTCAGAAAGTTAAGGTTGAATATCAAAGGGTAGCTAGTTTGTTACAACCACTTCTGATTCCTCAATGAAAGTGGGAACATATAACCATGGATTTCATGACAGCATTACCACGAAGTCCAAAGGGCAATAACGCAGTTTGGGTCATTGTCGATCGATTGACTAAGACAGCTCATTTTATACCGTTTTGAGTTGCTCAGTTGACGAAGGCTTTGGCAGAGAGGTACATGCAGGAGATTGTGAGATTGCATGGAGTACCTGTGAGCATCGTTTTGGATTGTGATACTCGATTTCTATCACACTTTTGGAGGAGTATACAGGAAATTTTAGGGACTCGCTTAAAATTTAACACAGCCTATCATCCTTAGATAGATGGCCAATCTAAAAGAACGATACAAACTCTTGAAGATATGTTGAGAGCGTACATGTTAGACTTTAAGGGTTCATGAGAGGATCATTTGCACTTGGTGGAGTTTTCATACAATAACTGTTTTCAGGCGACTATACAGATGGCTCCATTCGAAGTATTGTACGGTCGTAAGTGTCGCTCGCCTATCTGTTGGGATGATATTGGAGAAAGAAGATTAGTGGGACCGGATCTTATTGTGCAAACGGTGGAGAAACTTAACGTGATCCGAAATCATATGAAGATGTCACAAAATCGGCAGAAGAGTTGGGCTGATACTAGACGAAGACCTCTGGAGTTCGCAGTTGGTGATCTTGTATTCTTGAAGATATCACCGACTAGAAGAGTAATCCGATTTGGTAGTCGAGGCAAGTTTAGTACTTGATTTGTAGGGCTTTTCGGTATTATCGAGCATGTTTGAGAGGTAGCTTATCGATTGGTTTTACCACCATCCTTGGCAGGTGTTCATGACGTGTTTCATGTATCTCAATTCCGCAAGTATATTAGAGATGAGACGCACATCCTAGATCACTCTGAATTGACAGTAAGGGAAGATTTAACGTATGAAGAGTGACCAATGGCGATTGTGGATCGACGAGAAAAGATCCTCAAGAACAAAGTTATCCCTCTTGTACTTGTTTCATGGGGGAATTGTTCGCACGGAGAATCTACTTGGGAACGTGAAGATGAGATTCGAGAGAAGTTTCCACACCTCTTTTCTTAAATCCATGTTTTCTTATCTTTTCTTGTTCCGTGCATTTCGAAGACGAAATTCTTTTGTAGTTGGGTATAATATAACACCCTAGCACCGTTATACTATATTTATTTGGGGTATTTCAAATTTTAAGGTAAAATTCTTTCCTATTGCTGCTTTTGGGTTGCGAATGATGCAATTAGTAACCGTGATTATTATCCGACCCGACCCGCATGTTTGAAACCCAACATAGTTCGAGATTACATCAAATATTTGCTAGTACAGAGTATCCATGCAAATCTAGATTTTATATACATATATAATATATTTAGACTCTAAATATCTTTTTAAAATACAAAATAAAATCAAATAATATATTTTCTTATCTAGCTTTGCATGTCATAATACCCCATATCATGTGGTTGCGCCTATATATCATGTTCATATCCTAATTATTAAACATACTAGTATTTGATCGCTACGTATATTTACGTAGATCCATATTTGCGGGTATGTGTTTTTATTTACAGGATATCGCATCATGGTTTAAATTCTTACATATATTCTCCATATTTAGAAACTAGATTTTTGAATGGATACGGGTAATATTCGAAGCAATCTGGTATTATCTGTAAAATCCTATAATATATACTATATACTATTATACCTAGTATGTGTGTGTGTGTATATAATACTGTTATATATATATATATAATATTAAATTATTTTAAATAATAAAAACTTTGTTTCTCTCTCTTCCTTTCCGTCTCTCTCTCTCTCTCTCGTCTCTTTCTTTATAATATATAAATATATATTATAATACATAATAAAATCCTATAACACCCTCTCTTTCCCCTTCGTTTCCTCTACATCCCCACTGCCCTCGCAAACCCTAACCCATGCCCGTCGTTGTCCCATCGATGCCCCCTCACTATCACTGTCCCCTTCTCGTCCTCACCTCCACCTCCTCCTTTCCCCGACGACCCAAGCTCCTAACCCGATCTCCCCGACGCCAAGAACCTAATCCCCCATCGCCGACCACCCTTCGTCGCCGGAAACTCATCACCACTGACCACCTCCATCACCTCCTTATCTCTCAAGCAATCCCCGAACACCATACACCACCACCACCGACCCCTGATCTTTCCCCGATCACACCAGAACCCACACCCACCTCGCCGCCGATGACTTCGCCTCGTTGCCGTCACCTCGTCGCCACCATCTCCTCTGCCACCACCTACCCAGAACCTCAACAGCCTTCTCTTCTTCCTCTTCTTCTTCTTTCTTTTCTTTCTCTCTTTTCTTTTCCGATTGATCGCCGGAGTTGCACGCATCGCCGACGATCGAGATGACCCAATCACTGTCGTCATCTAGCCCAGTCACCACGTCAGATAGCAACTCAACCAGGTCCATTCCTGTGTGCGTAAGTTTTGCTTCGTGACTTTATTTCGACGTCGGAACGTGACATCCATATCTCGACATGAGATCCGATCAGGCAAGTTCTAAACTTGCAACATGCTATTTTACTATATTAATATTTATTTAATAAATGATAATGTATGTGTTTTACTATTCAATAGAAAGTACCAAGTTACACTTTTATAGCATCCGCCTGTATCCGTACTGATAATAGTTTATCTAGTTGTATGCCGGAACATCACGATGTTATTATAATACTATATTAGTTCAATACGCTATCTAGATTGCAATATACATGGTAATGGACATATAACAGTTATTACAGATAGATACATATACATCCTGGCATTAATTGTGTTTCGATATTGATCACAGTTTTTGTTAGCTGTATGCATGCCCTAGAGGCCATTATTGTACATGATTGTATATTATAGTGGATGCTTGGAAATATATAGGGAGGACTTTCTTGCTCGACATGATAGTATGCTATCTGGTTACTCTTTATCTTAACATGTATACATGTATTGTCTCTTTGTTACATGTTGATAAAGCCCTTAGGATGTGGACTTGACTACTAGGACTATGATGGAGATCATACTAGTGGGGCCAGGGTAGTCCATAAATCCATCCTTTAATTGTTCCTAGTCGAAGGTGTATCGAGACGGGTCATCGATATTCCAGAGTAGACTAGCATATACGCTTCTTGACCCATTTGATGGGCGATGGATGATCCTATATCCATTGGTGTTTGACATCAAAGATGGTATACGAGCACTTAGTGGAGACTGGGTACACTGAATAGGACTCGCCGAGAACTCCTAGATGGTATTATACCTAACGTTATATAGCAGTTCTCTGGTGACGCTGGTACAGATTAGTCTGTAAACCCGAGATCGTTATAGAGTCTTGTGTGATTCCCACTGTGCTTTGATTTCCACCTTACTATGTTCAAGAGAGCGTGCAAAACGGTGGTTTTTGGGTACAGTCCCGAGTCACATGGAGGCAATGAGCGATAGGAGGGCTTTCGTCTCTCCCGGTATTGGGGGTTGATGTTGCGTTGTGCTCGATTGGCTATAACAGAAAGTCCCTGGCCAGGGCTGATACTGAGATTTACTGGTAAGTGTTATCAGTAGTTTCTCGACCCGTTATGAGCCTCATATCGACATGACTTATCAAGTTATTGGGGTCTGACGTTTACCACCCCCAGACTAGATACGCGACATATCAGACGAAGAGACCGGACAGTACGGTAGTGTTACTTATTGGATTCACGAGAGTATGGACAAGCTTGCTTGTTGATCTTCTGATCGCTCAATACCCGTGTAGCCGTTACGTCCAGCTAGTACCGCTGACGGCTTGTAGGTGACTGATATGATCATCACCTACTGCCGGCATATTGACGAGTCTTTAGAGTCCTATACAGAGGTTTTCTAGCTCATGCGAAACGAAGTAGGGCACATATATAATATGTGTAGGACCAAGATTAATACGTGTATGTGATACTGTATTCCAATCTCGCGATATAGGTTATATGTGATATAACCGGATTATTGAATCAAGTGTTGATTCAATGATATGTTATATGTATATGTGATATCCATATAAATGATTTTACTCTGTTGTGCGATACAGCCGGGTTCAAGTGTTGATTTAATAATCTAATGTATAATTATATATATTTGATATATTAATATACATTAACTAATATTAGCTCACTTAAGAAAATATTTTCTCCAAATACATTTAAATGTTTATGTGATATATATTAATGTATTTAATATGTGTCATGCTAGATGATACATTGGCCTTGGGTGTATGTGACTTATACCTAACTTAAGATAATTTGGGTATTTAAATATTAAGGGAAAAATCAAAATTAGGTGGAAATTAGCATGGCTAAGATGCTTGTAGAAGCATGGAGAAGTTTTGACTTAAGTCCATTAATTTTGTCTTACTCTAGATATTTATTAACCTAACCATTATCTATAGTCATGGTTTAGTCTCTACATGAGTTGATATGAGATATTTTCTCACCCATGGTTCAACACTTGATCACTTGAGATCTTTTCTTGATCTCCTTCATTATTTTGCTCTCTAGCTCTTGAGTGAGAAGAAAAAGAAAAGAGAGAAAATTTATTCTAAAGTGAACAAAATTCTTACTTCATCAATCTTTACCTAACTAGCCATTTAGTATAGGTTGTTTGCTTCACTAATTCTCAATTAGTGAAGAGGTAGCTTGAGTTAGAGATTCTTTGATGTAGATCATCTTTGGCCTCGAAAATCCTTGAGCAAGCTTGTTCCTTTCGCCTAGTGGAGCCTAAAGAGAGTCCGGGAGACCACTACTTGGAGCAAAGGGACTACTACACGGAGCTTTAGAAGTGAAGGATCGATCTACAAATGTTGTATTTCTTGTTCACTTAGAGTAAAGTTGTTTACTTGCTTAGTTGAACCCTAATTCTCTAGTTAGATCCTCGGTTTGGATTGTTTTGCTCTCTAGATTTTTTAAAATTGCATACCCGATACCTTATAAAACCTAGTGGGAGTGCCAAGAAACCCAACATTTTTACATTGGTATCTATTTTGGTTAATATACAGTACACGGTATGTTCACGACACACTAGCAGACTTGTTACTTGAATCTTATTAGTAATGCCAACAATCCTGATTGCTGTCCTGATGGACGTAACTTGTTGTCTATATAGACAAGACTTGTACCTGCTTGATCCTGTATTGGCATTAGATTTATATCGTCAATGCCTGACTTGAACACAGAACCTTGGGGGAAAATGAGAAATCAAGAATGTAACCGAAACGTAACTCGAGAGGATATTATTATTGTTTACCATGATTCTGGGCGTGACGGAATAATCATCGTTTATTGTTTGTTGTGATTCCGGGTGTGACGGAATAATCATCGTTTATTTTTTGTTGTGATTCCGGGCGTGATGGAATAATCATTGTGTCATGGTCCCGTAAGGGTTTGAACAGGATATATATTGTTGAGTTATGATGAGAATTACATTAATTGATTCCAACGACTTCTAGAATAGATAACCTAGAAGCACAGACTTTAAGGTACACACCACATACATGTAGCTCACTATTTATATCTGTGTTTATTATTTATATTCATGTTTAATAATAGTATCATATTCTGGTTATTACTACTATTGTATTGGATATAGTGCCCTCAAGCAATTATTGTGATCGCAAGTAAGCGATTATGATAATTGAGGGAGGATCTATTCAGGTATAATAATCTTACTCGAGATGATAGTATGCTATCTGGTTTGTCTTCATCATTGATGAAGCCAGTAGGATTGTTGATTGATGACCAGCATTATGATGGCGATCATATATGTGGTAGCTAGGTTGTCCATAAGCACATCCTTAAATATCCCTAGTCGTGGGAGTATCGAGCCTAGGCATCGATATTCCGGAGTAGACTGGTGTATACACTTCTAGATCCCGATAAGTAGCGGTGGCCGGTCTCACAAGCTTTTGGTGTTGTGTCACCTAAGACAGTATACAGGTGCTCACTGAAGATGAGTACATTGGACGGACTCGCTGAGAACTTCTAGATGGTATTATATCTGTCGTCAGATGGAAGTTTTTAGGTGGCATGAGTAAAGGTTAGTCTTTTGACCTGAAGTCATCATTTGTCCCGTGTGGTTTCCACTGTACTTTGATTACCACCCTACCACGGCTCAAAAGAGTCGTGCAAACAGGTTTTAGTTAGGTACAGTCCCGAGCCACATGGAGGCAGTGGTTGACTGTCAGGAATTCGTGTCTCCTGGTATTAAGAGTCGATGCTGCGCTGTGTTCAGTTGGCTATTACCAGAAATCCGTGGCCACGGTAGGTGAGATTTACTGACAGTTGATCAGTAGTACTCAGTTGGTGATGAGATTGACTCAGACACGACTTATCGGGTTAGTAGGGATCTGACGTTATCCACCCCTAGACTCGATATGCGAAACTTTTTGATGAAGAGACCGAACTGTACGGAGATTGTCACATTCAGGCTCAGTAGGGTAAGGACGCACTTGATTGTCGACCCCCCTTTCGACAAGTTCCTAGGTAGCCATTACGTACAGCTAGTGTCGCTGACGTGCTTGTGGTTAAACTCACTGCCAGCGTATTATCGAGTCTTTAGAGTCCCACATAGAGAGTTTTCCCGGTTCAGGCGACAGATGTAGGAGCCGGACGATGGTACGTGCAGGGGTCCGATTAAATACGTGAACGTGATACACGGACTTTAATCGGACGGTTGATAATACTACCTGGCTTAGGATTATGCCGGATTAAATCAGGTTTTGATTTAATAATTTATATATGCATTTTGATACATATATTTTAGTATTATTGTTCACTATTCATTTTCTCTCTTTGGTGCTATCCGTATTTTTATACGGATATGCGTATATGTAGCGATACATATACCGGGTGAAGTATTCCGTATTTATACGGGAATGTTTCTAGAAGGACACCTCATATTTATTTTTCTTTTTTAGAAAAATAAAAAAGGAAATGAGGTGTAAAGTGAGGCATGGTTCATTACATGTAGAGAGGGATGGCTTTGGATTTTAAATTAATAAAATCCATTTGTGTTCACTATTGGTGCATGGTTGATAGATATGTAGCCATTTCTTTTTACATGGTGAAATGGCTGGATGTAATGCGATCTGAGATGGAATCCATGTACACCAACAAAGTATGGACTTTGGATGTTGCTCCTGGAGGGGTAAAACCCATTGGGAGCAAATGGATCTTTAAGAAGAAGCTTGGTGTAGATGGAAAAGTTGAGACTTTCAAAGCTAGACTTGTTGCAAAAGGTTTTCGTCAACGATCAGGTGTGGATTATGATAAAACCTTTTCTCCAGTGGCTATGTTTATGTCCATCCGGATCCTACTTGCCATCGCTGCATACCATGACTATGAAATCTGGCAAATGGATGTTAAGACCGCTTTTCTAAATGGTGATTTAGAAGAGAGCGTGTACATGACTCAGCCAGAGGGCTTCGTGGACAGTAGGAGCTGCGGAAATGTGTGCAAGCTGCTTAAATCCATCGACGGGTTGAAGCAGGCATCGCGAAGATGGAACATCTGTTTTGATGTGGTAGTCAAAGAGTTTGACTTCATAAAAAATATAGATGAACCTTGTATATACAAGAAGGTGGCAGAGAGTAAGGTCGTCTTCCTCGTATTGTACGTGGATGGTATACTCTTGATAGGAAATGATGTTCCCATACTACACTCGGTCAAGCTCTTCTTATCACAAAGATTCTCAATGAAAGATCTAGGTGATGCCTCCTATATCTTGGGGATTAAGATCTATAGAGATAGATCTAAACGGATACTGAGATTGTCCCAATCCAGGTACATTGACACCATACTAAAGAGGTTTAGTATGGAAGATTCCAAGCGTAGAAATTTACCCACGATCTCAGGGCTCACTCTCTCCAAAGAGATGTCTTCCAAGACTGATTTGGGGAGAGCTCGCATGCAAGGGATACCTTATGCTTCGGCAGTAGGGTCTATCATGTACGCGATGTTATGTACCAGACCCGATGTAGCATACTCACTAAGTGTAGTGAGTAGGTATCAAGCAGATCTAGGAGAGAATCACTGGACAGCTGTGAAGAACATTCTTAAATACTTGAGAAGGACTAAAGAGATGTTCTTGGTGTATGGTAACGGTGAACTTCAAGTGGAGTCCTTTACCGATTCGAGCTTCCAGAGTGATAAGGAAGACTCTAAGTCGGTCTCAGGATTTGTCTTTACCCTCAATGGAGGGGCGGTTTGTTGGAAGAGTTCCAAGCAAGAAACCATGACAGACTCGACGATGGAGGCTGAATACATCGCTGCCAATGATGCTGCCAAAGAGGCTGTCTGGATAAAGAAGTTCATAACTGAACTTGGTGTGGTTCCATCCATCGAGCATCCAATACCTTTGATTGTGATAACAATAGAGTTGTGGCTTTGGATAAGGAACCCAGGTCCCATCAGCGATCCAGGCATATTCTGAGGCAGTATCACCTGATCCGGGAGATAGTTGATCGCCGAGAGATCGAGGTCAGGAGAGTTGACACGAAGAATAACACAGCGGATCCACTCACGAAGGCCATACCTTATATACAATTTGAGAGACTCTTCGGAATGTTGGGTATGAGATACTACAACAACTGGTCTTAGTGCAAGTAGGAGATTGTTAGTTATATGTATTCCCTAGAGGCCATTATTGTACATATGATGTATATTATAGTGGATGCTTGGACATGTATAGAGAGGACTTTCTTGCTCGACATGATAATATGCTATCTGGTTGCTCTTTGTCTTAACATGTAGACTTGTATTGTGATACTGTCTTACTCTCACATGTTGATAAAGCCCTTAGGATGTGTACTTGACTATCAGGACTATGATGGAGATCATACTAGTGGGGCTAAGGTAGTCCACAAGTACATCCTTTAATTGTTCCTAGTCGAGGGTGTATCGAGACAAGGCATCGATATTCCAGAGTAGACTAGCGTATACGCTTCTTGACCCATATGATGGGTGATGGATGATCCCACATCCATTATTGTTTGACATCAAAGATGGTATATGGGTGCTCAGTGGAGACTGGGTGCACTGAACAGGTCTCGCCGAGAACTTCTAGATGGTATTATACCTAGCGTCAGATAGCAGTTCTCTGGTGACACTGGTACAGGTTAGTCTGTAGACCCGAGATCGTCATAGAGTATTGTGTGATTCCCACTTGTAGGGTGTTTTTCGTCACCCCATTGAGATGGAAATACGCGCGTGCTTGTCAGGCGTACTACAGATTCCCCCTGCCTGGGGTAGGCCGGGGTTTATTGATTGTGGGGATCCGAATCTCCGGCAGCCGCGGACTAAGCTGCCGTTAATTACCCCTCGCCTTTAGAGCGAGGGAACCTCCGATTAACGGGTTATACTGGTCATGCGAACTCAATGTGCAGTGTATGTGTGTTTTGTTTTGAAAAGGGGGGTTTGGATATGTCGGGAGCCACGCAGAGTTTTTACGGGGGTCCCGCTACCCGGATAGTGGGCTGGGGGTCAAGGGGGCTAGCAGCCCCCTTGCGGGATGCGGGGCAGCGCCCCGTTAGAAATTTTTTTCTAACAGGGACAGTGTCGTGGGGTACATATGTGTGTAAATATGTATACATATGTATATATATGTATGTACATAAAAAGAGGGGGAAAAGGCATCCAAGGGATGCGTGGGGCCAGCGCCTTGAGCGCTGTGCGCTTAGGTGCTGTGCGCTCAGGCGCAAGCGCGCCACGTGTCGGCACGTGGGCGCTTTGCCCTCGTGCGTAGTGTGCCTGAGCGCAGCGCGCCACATGTCGGCACGTGGGCGCTTTGCGCTCGAGCGTAGTGCGCCTGAGCGCAAGCGCGCCACGTATCGGCATATGGGCGCTTTGCGCTCGAGCGCAGTGTGCCTGAGTGCAAGCGCGCCACGTGTCGACACGTGGGCGTTTTGCGCTCGAGCGCTGGGCGCTGGAGAGACAAAGGGGCTTTTAGCCCCAGAACCAGAAGCTATGCTTCAGAAAGGAAATATTTATTATTATTATTATTATATATATATATATATATATATATATATATATATATATATATATGGAGTTAAACTCCTAAAATGTTTTGGTTGATGAAAGGGGTTCTTCCTCTTCCTTCTCTGTTGGCTGGATTTTGATGATCAAGAGATGTGAGATCTAAAAATTTCTCCTTTCTGAGATCTAATGGTAGATCCAAGTTCCCCTTTGTGGGTTTTGTGGTGGAAGACTTCTTAGTTTTTGAAAAGAAAGAGTAAAACTCTTGATTCAATTCAAAATAAATCAGAAGGTTTAGAACCTTGGAGAAGGAGCAGGAGGCACAAAAGATCTCAGATCTAAAATTTTTGTGGAGAGAATGAAAAGTGTTACTTTATTCATCATCATGTTTCCTTTTATAGGCTTACATATTTACATATAGCCCCTTGGGCTTCACAAAATGGCATTTTTCCTATCTCATGGCTCATGTGCCATTTCATTTTTGCACATAAGCCATGGGCTTACAAAATATTGGCTTTATGCCCATTTTGTATACATTCATGTATATAAAATTACATAAAAATTATTTATTACATGATTTTGTTGTTGGCATGGGGAGGCTTGGCCGCGAGCTCGGCTTGGGCATGGGCCCGCTTGACCTGGGCTTGGGCCCACCTGATTTGGGGTTGACCTTGACTTTGACTTGGTCAACCGGGGTGTAAATTTTTACCCCAACAAAGTGCCCCCTATCAATAAATGCACACCACATATGTGAGTCGTGTGCATGAGATTGATGGATCTTCTTTCGCGTGGAGGCGACTTGCTTTGGTTCCCACTTTTTAGGATGCGCTTCCCTTTTTACGACGTGGACGTCGGCGCTTGATCCGTCTCCGAGATGGAGTGTCTGTGGTAGACGTTTCTCTGGCCCAGAGTAATTTGGTAGACATGTCCCCGGCACGGAGTGTCTGTTGTCGGACGTTTCCCCGAGACGGAGTGCCTGTGGTAGGACGTTTCCCCAAGACGGAGTACCTGCTGTTGGACGTTTCCCTGAGACGGAGTGCCTGTGGTAGGATGTTTCCCGGATACTGAGTGCCTGTGGTAGGACGTTTCCCCGAGACAGAGTGCCTGCTGTAGGACGTATCCCCGAGACAGAGTGCCTACTGTGGGACGTATCCCCGAGACGGAGTGCCTGTGGTAGGACGTTTCCCCGAGACGGAGTGTCGCTGATCGACTTTTCCCCGGCGCGGAGTGTCGGGTTGACTTTTCCCCGGCACGGAGTGTCTGCTTGACGTTTCCCCGGCGCGGAGTGTCGTTGTTTGACGTGTCCCCGAGACGGAGTGTCGCTGATCGACTTTTCCCCAGCGCGGAGTGTCGGGTTGACTTTTCCCCGGCACGGAGTGTCTGCTTGACGTTTCCCCGGCGCGGAGTGTCGCTGTTTGACGTGTCCCCGAGACGGAGTGTCGCTGATCGACTTTTCCCCGGCACGGAGTGTCGGATCGACTTTTCCCCGGCACGGAGTGTCGCTGATCGACTTTTCCCCGGCACGGAGTGTCGCTGGTTGACTTTTCCCCGGCACGGAGTGTCGTTGATTGAGTTGATTGACTTTTCCCCAGCGCTGAGTGTCGTTGGTTGAATTTTCCCCGGCACGGAGTGTTGCTGATCGACTTTTCCCCGGCGCAGAGTGTCGGGTTGACTTTTTCCCGGCACGGAGTGTCGCTGATCGACTTTTTCCCGGCGCGGAGTGTCGGGTTGACTTTTCCCCGGCACGGAGTGTCGCTGATCGACTTTTCCCCGGCACGGAGTGTCGCTGGTTGACTTTTCCCCGGCGCGGAGTGTCGCTGATCGACTTTTCCCCGGCACGGAGTGTCGCTGATCGACTTTTCCCCGGCGCGGAGTGTCGGGTTGACTTTTCCCCGGCACGGAGTGTCGCTGATCGACTTTTCCCCGGCACGGAGTGTCGCTGGTTGACTTTTCCCCGGCGCGGAGTGTTTACTTGGCGTTTCCCCAGCGTGGAGTGTCGGGTTGACTTTTCCCCGGCACGGAGTGTCGCTGATCGACTTTTCCCCGGCGCGGAGTGTCGCTGGTCGACTTTTCCCCGGCACAGAGTGTCACTGATCGACTTTTCCCCGGGGCGGAGTGTCACTGATCGACTTTTCCCCTGCGCGGAGTGTCGGGTTGACTTTTCCCCGGCGCGGGGTGTCGCTGATCGACTTTTCTCTGGCGCGGAGTGTCGTGTTGACTTTTCCCCGGCGCGGAGTGTCGCTGATCGACTTTTCCCCCACGCGGAGTGTCGCTGGTGGACTTTTCCCCGGCATGGAGTGTCGCTGATCGACTTTCCCCGGCGCGGAGTGTCGCTGTTTGATTCCGAGTCGAAGCATAATTCCGACATGGAAGGCAGATACGCCTGAGGCGAAGCATGATTTCGACACGGGGTATATTCTGGTATGAAGCATGATTCCGCCGCAGAGATCGTTGGTTTGATTTGTTTGATTTGAGTTGACATCAGCATCGCTATACTGGAATATGGTACCAGGAGTGAATTATCATCTGTCTTTGAGAGGATTTAGGAATTGGGGTTTTTGTTTGGCATCTGCATTGCTGCACTGGATAATGCCAGGAGCAACTCATCATTTGCCCCGAGAGGATTTCGGAATTGGGGTTTTTGTTTGGCATCTGCATTGCTGCATTGGAATAATGCCAGGAGCAACTCATCATTTGCCCCGGAAGGATTTGGGAATTGGTTTTTGTTTGGCATCTGCATTGCTGCACTGGAATAATGCCAGGAGCAACTCATCATTTGCCCCGGAAGGATTTGGGAATTGGGGTTTTTGTTTGGCATCTGCATTGCTGCACTGGAATAATACCAGGAGCAACTCATCATTCGCCCCGGAAGGATTTGGGAATTGGGGTTTTTGTTTGGCATCTGCATTGCTGCACTGGAATAATGCCAGGAGCAACTCATCATTTGCCCCAGGAGGATTTAGGAATTGGTTGGCATTTGCATCGCTGCACTGGGATATGGTACCAGGAGCGACTCATCATTCGCTATTGGGATTTGAATTTGGAATTTGGTTGGCGTCTGCATCGCTGCACTGGAATATGGTACCAGGAGCGACTTATCATCCGCCATTGGGGTATGGGATTTGGAATTTGGTTGGCGTCTGCATCGCTACACTGGAATATGGTACCAGGAGCGACTCATCATTCGCCACTTGGGGGTTGGGGAGCGATGGCTTAGGAGACGGGTTTGGATCCCTATCGCCTAAGGCTTTTCAATTTTATGGGCCGTGAGGGTCCCATAAAAGCATTTTCTCCCTACGAGTCGTAAGGATCCCGCAGGTGCATTTTCTCCTTAGGAGTCGTGAGGACTCCTAAGTGTGTTTTTCCTTTGTGAGTTGTAAGGATCCCACAAAGGTTTGTTCTCCTCATGCATCGTGAGGACACATGAGTGGATTTCCCTTCGTCCCTAGTTTAACGACTTAGGGGTCATCTGTTTCCAGTTTAACGACTTAGGGGTCATCTGTTTCCAGTTTAACGACGTAGTGGTCATCTGTTTCCAGTTTAACGACTTGGTGGTCATCTGTTTCCAGTTTAACAACGTAGAGGTCGTCTGTTTCCAGTTTAACGACTTGGTGGTCATCTGTTTCCAGTTTAACGACGTAGAGGTCGTTTGTTTCCAGTTTAACGACTTGGTGGTCCTCTGTTTCCAATTTAACGACGTGGTGGTCGTCTGTTTCCAGTTTAACGACTTGGTGGTCTTCTGTTTCCAGTTTAACGACTTGGTGGTCATCTGTCTCCAGTTTAACGATTTGGTGATCATCTGTTTCCAGTTTAACGACGTAGAGGTCGTCTGTTTCCAATTTAACGACTTAGTGGTCATCTGTTTCCAGTTTAACGACTTGGTGGTCATCTGTTTCCAGTTTAGAGACTTAGAGGTCTATCGATGGCGAGCTTGGAATTTTGGGGTAGGGGCCGACATCAGCGTTGCTAACACTGAAGCACATGTGCCAGGACACATAAGTGGGTTTTCCCAATGGAGCATAATTCTAAGGGCGGAGACCAACCGTTGGATTGGTGATTGCAGTGGGATATGGGTATGATGATAATTATTTGAGCCCGTGGATTGTATACGGTAGTCAAGTTGGGGACTAACCGTAGGGCCGGGAGAATTTTGGAAAATTGGATTTTTGTTGGCGTCTGCATCGCTGCACTGGAATATGGTACCAGGAGCGACTCATCATTCGCCGTTTTTTTTTTTGTTTGTTTTTTTGTTTTTGTTTTACCGCGATTGCTCTATCATTTCAGCTTTTCTTATCGCGAAAGTCGCGATTGCCCTATCATTTCGGCTATTTATTCGCGGTTGCCCCATCATTTCGGCTTTATTTTCATCTTTATTTTACTCGCTGATTTTTATTGCGAGTTGCCCCATCATTTCGGCTTTTCTTTATTTTTCTTTTATTTACACGTTTTTTTTTGTTTATTTACATATATATATATTTTTACATTCCCAGTTTAACGACTTAGAGGTCGAGGGTTCCCAGTTTAACGACGTGGGGGTCATCTTTGCTTATCCCAGCTCCTTGAACTTTGATCTTGGCAGAGCTGTGTTGATGACCTAGCTCTGTGGCTTGCCGATACATCCGAGGATTGTGAGGTTTTTCCAAGCTTATATTGGTCCTCTGCCCAATCTTTGAAAATATAGCAGTCTTCGATGGTATGACCCACCACTCTATGATATGGGCAGTATACGGGATTGCCGGTCATGTTCATTTCCTGTGGCCTCTTTGGAATAGGCAGTTGCAGACTGTTGTTCAAGGCGTCCATGAATATTTTGCGGACTTCATCCCTCCTGAAGGAGTATACCTTCTTCTTTCTCTCCATTGGAGTAGGTGCCTTTACTGATGCTGGTCCTCGAGGCCGATCGGTCTTTGGTTCGCCCTTTTCAGATAATGGCACATGTCTGGGAGGATTAGGTTCCCGAAAGGCTTCGATCTCCATTTGCATGAAATCGGCTGTCGTAGCTTGACTGTTTGCTAACGTGCCTTTAGACAGTTCTATCTCTCCCGCCCTGTATTGCCTTTCGACCCAATCTTTGAAGACGAAGCAGTCCTCAATGGCATGACCTATCACCCTGTGATAGGGGCAATATTTTGGGTCGTCGGTCATATTCTCTTCTTGCGGTCTCTTTGATTCCGGCAGTTGTAGACCGTTTCTTAGGGCGTCCCTGAATATCTTGTGGACTTTTTCCCTTTTGAAGGAATAGACATTTTCCAGCTTCTCTTTCAGAGGTGATTCCCCCCCGGCGTATGTATCGGAGGGACTAGAGGCTGATTGCGGCCGTTTTTCACGAAGGCACTCCGCTGTTAGGTTGAAGGGGATATCAGTTGGCTGCCTCCGGGTATCAATCCCTGGCTCATGAACCAAAATTTGACCCTGCCGTAATTGCAATCGGGTGACTTGGGTCACGAGATCTGCCACGACGTTTGCCAGCTCGTCGACTTTGGAATAGACCTCGGCCATCTTCTCATCCCTGTCCTGAAATTGCCTTTGAAGCCATTGGAATAATGCTTGTTCTGTAGTTCCGGCTATGACAACCGGGTAATCTTTATTGCCTGAGCTCAATTCCATAGGAACCATGGGCTCCTCTGGCTTATCGGCCTGAGCGGGCTCTTCATCATTTAGATCGAGCCGATGCTGGGTCGCGTCAACCATATCATCACTATGGCTGTGAAGAAGAGGAGGGTTTGTTTCTTCATATCCGGCCATGTAGACAGTGTGGATAACACATTCAGCCATTCTTTCATCACTGGCAGCTGGTTTCGCAGAGCGGTCCGGGCTTTGGAAATTCATAAATTTTAACATGGCCAAAGCCCTAGCCCTTTTGTTGGCTCTATATCTGAGCCGCTTCTGCCTTAGCTTCTTTGCCTTAAGCGCTTAGCAGGTTTCTGCTCTTCGGGGAGCTGCCATAGGCTGAGTGATGGGGAGGCTTGAGAAGACACCCAATCGAGCAGTTGTCGGAGGCGCCGCTGGAGATTGCTCAAGACGCGTTGTAGCTTTGTTGGTGTTGATGGCCTTGCCCCCAGTTAGGGCCAAGGAAAGTCGTTCAGACACCGACTTGCGTTTCGGTTGGGGCGCCCTTGAGATCACCACATTTAGTCTCCTACCTTTCGAGACCGGTTTGTCTGCCACCGGGGCTTGAGGAGCTGGGACGGCGCCAACTGGCATGAACACAATAGAGCCAAATGGTAGCAGCGGCTCCTCCCATTGTCGCCTGAGACTGGCTGGAAGAACCGTCCTGGAGTCTATCTTCATCGTGTAGGAGACGGGAGCTGAGTTCATTATCGAAGATCTCGTTGAAAGGTGATTGCTTGAAAATCTGCATGAAAGAGCATTATTTTAGTATAAATAAAGGTATGTACATTGATTGAGCTCGCATGAATGCTTAACCCGAAATATGGGAGGAGAGATTGGTCCCACCGGGCGTGCCAGAATCTGTAGGGTGTTTTTCGTCACCCCATTGAGATGGGAATACGCGCGCGCTTGTCAGGCGTACTATAGATTCCCCCTGCCTGGGGTAGGCCGGGGTTTATTGATTGTGGGGATCCGAATCTCCGGCAGCCGCGGACTAAGCTGCCGTTAATTACCCCTTGCTTTTAGAGCGAGGGAACCTCCGATTAACGGGTTAAACTGGTCATGCGAACTCAATGTGCAGTGTACGTGTGTGTTATTTTGGAAAGGGGGGTTTGGATATGTCGGGAGCTACGCAGAGTTTTTACGGGGGTCCCGCTACCCGGATAGCGGGCTGGGGGTCAAGGGGGCTAGCAGCCCCCTTGCGGGGTGCGGGGCAACGTCTCGTTAGAATTTTTTTTCTAACAGGGACAGTGTCGTGGGGTACATGTGTGTGTAAATATGTATACATATGTATATATATGTATGTACATAAAAAGAGGGGGAAAATGCATCCAAGGGATGCGTGGGGCCAGCGCCTTGAGCGCTGTGCGCTTAGGTGCTGTGCGCTCAGGCGCAAGCACGCCACGTGTCGGCACGTGGGCGCTTTGCGCTCGAGCGCAGTGCGCCTGAGCGCAGCGCGCCACGTGTCGGCACGTGGGCGCTTTGCGCTCGATCGTAGTGCGCCTGAGCGCAAGCGCGCCACGTGTCGGCACGTGGGCGCTTTGCGCTCGAGCGCAGTGCGCCTGAGCGCAAGCGCGCTACGTGTCGGCACGTGGGCGTTTTGCGCTCGAGCGCTGGGCGCTGGCGAGACAAAGGGGCTTTTAACCCCAGAACCAGAAGCTATGCTTCAGAAAGGAAATATTATATATATATATATATATATATATATATATATATATATATGTAAATATATGGAGTTAAACTCCTAAAATGTTTTGGTTGATGAAAGAGGTTCTTCCTCTTCCTCCTCTGTTGGCTGGATCTTGATGATCAAGAGATGTGAGATCTAAAAATCTCTCCTTTCTGAGATCTAATGGTAGATCCAAGTTCCCCTTTGTGGGTTTTGTGGTGGAAGACTTCTTAGTTTTTGAAAAGAAAGAGTAAAACTCTTGATTCAATTCAAAATAAATGAGAAGGTTTAGAATCTTGGAGGAGCAGGAGGCACAAAAGATCTCAGATCTAAAATTTTTGTGGAGAGAATGAAAATTGTTACTTTATTCATCATCATGTTGCCTTTTATAGGCTTACATATTTACATATAGCCTCTTGGGCTTCACAAAATGGCATTTTGCCTATCCCATGGCTCATGTGCCATTTCATTTTTGCACATAAGCCATAGGCTTACAAAATATTGGCTTTATGCCCATTTTGTATACATTCATGTATAAAAAATTACATAAAAATTATTTATTACATGATTTTGTTGTTGGCATGGGGAGGCTTGGCCGCGAGCTCGGCTTGGGCATGGGCCTGCTTGACCTGGGCTTAGGCCCACCTGGCTTGGGGTTGACCTTGACTTTGACTTGGTCAACCGGGGTGTAAATTTTTACCCCAACACCACTGTGCTTTGATTTCCACCTTACCACGTTCAAGAGAACGTGCAAAACGATGACTTTTGGGCACAGTCCCGAGTCACATGGAGGCAATGAGCGATAGGAAGGGATTCGTCTCTCCCGGTATTGGGGGTTGATGTTGCGCTGTGCTCGATTTGCCATAACAGGAAGTCCATGGCCAGGGCTGATACGGAGATTTACTGGTAAGTGTTATTAGTAATTTCTCGATCCGTTATGAGCTTCACATCGGCACGACTTATCGGTTACTGGGGTTTGACGTTTACCACCCCTAGACTAGATATGCGACATATCAGACGAAGAGACTGGACTGTACGGTAGTGTTACTGACAGGCTTTGCGGGAGTCTAGACAAGCTTGCTTGTTGATTTTCTGATCGTTCAATACCCGGGTAACTGTTACGTCCAGCCAGTACCGCTGACGGCTTGTAGGTGACTGATATGATCATCACCTACTGCCGGCGTATTGATGAGTCTTTAGAGTCCTACACAAAGATTTCCTGGCTCAGGCGAAACGAAGTAGGAGCACATATGAGATATGTGCGGGACCGAGATTAATACGTGTATGTGATACCGTATTCTATTCTCGCGATACGTGATATCGGTCGGTTATATGTGCTATAGCCGGGTTATCGAATCAAGTGTTGATTCGATAAGTTGATACATATGATATTAGTCGGTTATATGTGATATATCCAGATTATTAAATCAAGTGTTGATTTAATAATTTAATGTATAATTGTATATTTGATATACTAACATACATTAACTAATATTAACTCACTTGTGCATTTCTTTTTCTCACATGTGCACACTTAATATATATGTGATATATATTATTGTGTCATGCTTGTTGATACATGCTACATGGGTGTATAAGACTCACACCATGCTCATTATAATGTAGGGTTTATTTATTTAAAGTAAATCAAAAAATTAGTTGGAAATTAGCTCATAGTTGATGCTTGTGGAACCATTGACTTAGTTCACTAATTTTGTTTTACTTAAGATATTTATTAACCCAACCATTACCTTAAGCCATGTTTAAGTCTCTACATGAGTTAATATGAGATATTATCTCACACATGGTTGCTATTCTCACTCACAACATTATTGGCTTCATCTTCTTCTTCATCAAGAGATAGCTCTCTAGGTTTTAGAGAGGTGAAGAAAATTAGTGAGAAAATTAATTTTAAAGTGAGCAAAATTCCTACTTCATCAACCCACACTAGATTAGCCATTTAGTTTAGGTTGTTTGCTTCACTAATTCCGAATTAGTGAAGAGGTAGCTTGAGTTAGTGTATTCTCGACGTAGATCATCTTCGGCCTCGAAAAATTCAAGAAAGCTTGTTCCTTTCATCTTGTGGAGTCTCTCTAGAGTCCGGAAGTTCACTATTTGGAGCGAAGGAACTACTACACGGAGCTATTGAAGTGAAGGACCGGTCTACAAAGGTTGTATTTCTTGTTCATTTAGATGTAAAGATGTTTACATGCTTAGTTCGTCTAATTCTGTAACACCCTAGTTCATTTATACCAGTCCTATTTCTCGATTTATTGTGTTTTGGATGCGAATAGAGTATTTGACATTTGTATTTGCATCCGACCTGACCCGCTTGCTGGAAACCCGTCTTGATTCCTGTTTATGATTTATCCCGGCTTGTTATGTGGATCCGTGCATTTTCATTTTATACTGCATACTGGCATTATATCTGGCATCTGCATTTTTTAATATAACATTTAAAGTCAAATAAAATATTTTAAAAATATCTAGCATGGCCTGTATGATACTCCTAACCCTGTCGTAATATCCGCGCATCTTGTTCGCGTCCCGTTCAGTGTAATGGACCTATTTGGATGGCTACGCGCACGTGCGTGCATCCGTTCTTGGGGGTATACTTTTTCGTTACCCGGATATCATATTTTAGTTTTAGTTGACACGTATATTAACAGTATTTTCAAACCATAATTATAGACCCGACCCGGGCGTGTTTTGGACTATTTTTGTAGTAGCCAAAATATAAAATATTTTAACTAATATTATATTTAATATTATAACTTATGTTTAGATATTTTTAAACAAAAAAAAAATATTTTAAAGTTTTTTTTAAAAACCAAATCATTAACAAACAGAAACTCTCTCTCTCTCTCTCTCTCTGGTGACTCTCTCCTCTCGATCCTTCTTTCTCTCTCTTTCCCCTCTCGCGGTTAGCGAGATCCCGTCACCTCTTCCTTGCTATGCCCACCTCCTTTCTTCCTTTCTTCTTCTTTTTAAATCCCTGCTGCCTCCACGAGAAAACCTAACAACCCTAACCCTAGCCTTCACCCTGCACCTCGCCGTCGACTTCGTCGACCTCCCCTACTCTCTGCGACCCTCTCCTCACCTCTCTCCTCTCATTTCCAGAGCTCCCAAAACCCTGCACGAACCCAACACTGCACCCCCGCGGCAGTACCCTCACCGCCAACCTCCTCGTCGCATTTCTCGCGACTGCCCTCACCATCACCTCCGACTCCTCATCACCACCACCTTCACTTTCCCTCCTCCTCTCCTCTCCTCGAACACCCTGCAACTCACCCGAGAACCCAAACCAAACCCCAGCCTCACCTGCACACCTCACTGGCGATCCCTTGCCGTCGGCTCACACCTTCGTAACGACCTCCTCGCCTTCTCCCAAGCCCCAGCACCAACCCCAGAGCACCCTCTTCTCTACTTCTTCTTCTTCTTCTTCTTCTTCTTCTTTCTTCTTTCTTGTCTTGATCTTGTTTCTTTTCCGGTGATCACCCGCCGGAGCCGTGCCGTTGCCGACGACTCGAGTAATCCAGTGAACGTCCCCTGCCTGCGTGGTTACCTTCTTGCCTTGCCTGGACCCGTCCCTCATGCCGCGTGTGCGTTGCGACGATTACCCGACGTCGGACGTACCGTACGCACCCGTCGTGTGATCTGTTCAGGCAAGTTTATCATGCTACATGCTATGATACTTATCTTGCATCCATATGAATAAAAATATCACATGTTGATTGCATTATACATCCATACTAATGTTTTACTATTTTCGGATACCCTTATGCATCCATATCATTTAATATATATGTAGCTGCATCTACAGATCACATTAATTCATATTACTGCTACATTAGTACCCCATACTTGATAGTGTGCATCCTGCATAATCTTGGAGCTGTAAATGTAACCCCTGATCGATATTTGTGCACCCATACCATTAATTATAACTAGTTGCATGCCATGACACATTATTTCATATTATTGTTACATTAACACCCCATGCTTGATAATGTGCACCCTACATAGTCACGATGTAACCCCTGATAAATATTTGTGCATCCATGCTTTCACCATACATCCGTACCTTTACCGTGATTCGATACTTGCTACATTTAATTGTTGGGCACCCACTTGATATATGTACACTACCTGACATGACCTGATATATCACTACTTGACATGTTACCTAATTCTATTTCTAATGCCGACAATCCTGACATGTTGTCCCGATGGACATATCCTGTTATCTGTATAGACAAACCTATACCTGCTTGATCCTGTGTTGGCATTAGCTCCAGATTTATCAATACCTGACTTGAACATATAACTTGGGGGTATGGGGAAATCAATGATGAAACCTGACTTGTAACTCGACAGTTCGATGCTTATTCTGATCAGTTTTACGGGCTAGGCCAGCCCCGGAATGATACTGCTGACATCATTCGTTTGTTCATGTTACCTGTTTACTGCTTTGCGGCACGTCTCGGATTCAGCCCGAGAGTCTTGACCGTGGTCCCGGGCATGCACGGGATACTATTGAGTTACATCGACGATTCATTAAATTGATTTCACAGACTTAAGAGTAGTTAACCCAGTAGCTTAGTTCAGATTACTCACCGCACGTCACATGTGCTTATACCCTTCACTGTTCCTTATTCGTGTTACTGTTATACCTTATTTACTGTTCACACTCATGCCTGCATATCTTGTTACCCCCTGATTATATTATTGTTGATATTGTGACGCGCTGACGTCTGGGTTTTGCATGGCCCAAATCCACTACCATTGTCGTAGGCCGAGCAGGAGTACTTCAGCCGACAGGCCGAGCAGTGAGGACCCTATTAGTATTTTTAGTTTAGTTTTCTTTCAGCATTTCCATTCCCTGATGTGAGCCCGTATTTGGGACGTACTTTCCAGATATTTATTGTTTATTGGATTTATTGCTTCCGAATAGTATTTCTTGACTCGTTTATTCTGGCATATGGACATGTACTAGAGACTTTATTTTATTTTTACTGTTCTTGATATCTCATAGACAGCCGACTGTGGAGGGATGTTTCCTAGCTACAGGTAGCATGGTTGGTTTTGTCACGCGCCGATCTTAGCGCACTCTGGGAAGCGAGGCGTGACAAATTCTCTAGTTAAGATTCTAGGGTTAGGGTCATTTAGCATGGAAATTTTTGAAAACGGCATGGATGATGCCTCCCGAAACCTTGCTGCCGTGCTAGGGAACCCTTCACATAAGACCTTGACCAAGGCAGTTGGGATTTACTGATAGGTTCAGTAGTTTCCCAGATTGGTCCTGAGCGGCATCAACACGAATTATCGGGTTATTAGGGTCTGACGCTTACCACCCCCTAGATCCGGTATGCGATACTCTTAGACGAAGAGACCAAACTATACGGATATTGTCATGGATAGGCTCAGTAGGGATCCGGATGAGTTTGCTCGTCGGTTTTCCTTTTCGACAGGTACCCGGGTAGCCGTTACTTACAGCTAGTACCGCTGACGTGCTCATGGTTATGGATTTATCCAGTAACCCGGCGTACTGTCGAGTCTTTAGAGTCCCACACAGAGGGTTTTTCTGTTTCGGGCGAAACGATGTAGAGGCCGTATAGTTTTACGGTAGTGTTCGATCACATACGTTTACTTGTGCACGTATGATATTCGGGCGGATAATACTAGCGGGCTTTGGTTTAAGCCGGATCCTGGTATTATATTGTTGGATTATTTTCGTCTCTTTTGTATTCGTATTTTTCGGAATACGGATACGGGTATGTATATACGGATGAGGGGTATTCTTGTAATTTTTGACAAGAATGCTTCTAGAAGATGCCACCTCATTTGTTATTGAATCTTTATGATTAAATGTTAAATAAGGTGGAGGTATAATGTGTTGACTTTTATTATGTGAAGCATGGCTACTTGTTGACTCAATTAGTAAGTCATGGGTTACTATTGAGGCAAGATGGTATCTAGATATTTTGTAGAAAATATCTAGATATATTGTGGTGAAGATAATTTTTTATTATTATCTTTGGCATGCTTGCTTTATTAGTCACAAGACTTAGCCATTGTTCACTTAAGTTTTCTTGTGTTTCTCTCTACAACACTCTCATCTCCTCCAAGCTTTCCTCTTTTACCTCAAACCCTAATAGTCTCATATGTTGCGAAACCTAGGGTTCTTGAGACCAATTAATCCATCATCACTCTCTACATCACCTAGGTTACTTAGATTAGCAAACTAAGTAACCTAGTTACCTTAGTTTAAAGGTAGGAGCCCAACATAGACACTATCGGGTGGATCTTCTTTGACGTGAGGAGCCATCGATCAAGCTCGATCATGGAGGACACTAGGAGCTTGCTAAAGAAGAGGAGTGAAGACCTGAAGGACTCGAGTCTCTTGGTATAAACTTCTTTCACAGTAGATAGCTTCTTTAGTTGCTAGTTAGTTTTATGGTAGATCCGGACTCAAGTCCTCGGTTGATGGCCAGGACGTTAGCATAACCTTTTATGGTATCAGAGCCAGCCCATAAACCCTAAACTAGCAGTTTTAACGATGTTAAAGTAACGAAACCGAAATAACTCCGAAACATCGAAACCCAAACTTCAAGTTTCTGTTGAATTTTTAAAATCTTCAAATTTTTTTAATCAATTGCAGAAGACTACTTATGTGACAACTAGAACACCAGAGAAAAAATGAGGCTATAACTTTCAAATTTGGCCGGCGAGAATAGGGTTTTGGCCGGCCTGGCCGGTTTTTTAGTGAAGAAAATTTCTCATTTTTTTTTGGTGCTCTGTATCACTTGGATTTAGTGTTTCAGGATATGTTTGTTTTTGCCCAAGTTGGATATTTTGTTATCTTTGAGTTTGGGGAAATATGGAGTATTTCGAAGTTGTTATTTTTAACGGTGTTTAATAATTTTCAGTGCATACACTTTTATCTGCAACCGTGAATGTCATTTGAGCGGTATAACTCGTCAAACTGCTATATGTTCTTTTAGACGGGTTTGCGAACATGACATTCACGTTGATGTTCTGTGTTTGTGCTGTGATAGTGGTTGGATAGTCGTGGTGGATAGCTTGTGGTGCAATGTTAGTGCTACTTTTGAGATTCATTTGTACATTTGTTATTGCGGGGCAAGCATTCGACATGTAGACTGCCGTCTTTGCCAGGTTGTATATTATTTTTTTGGGGCACGACCGGGTTGAGCTCGATGTCACCATTGTACATATTATTTTCATTTTATGTACTAGGATTACCCCGCGGTGGAGTGAAAAAATAACCGAGTTCTAGAAGGCAACAAGCTCGCAACTCATGGCGTTAAGACGGAGGGGGTTTCATTCTAGAATTGGCGGGCTATTCGCCGCACTCGTAGGGGTATAGGATGACCCACGGAGGGGTGCTCAAGTTACTGGATCCCGTGGAGTGCTGGGTGGCCCATTCACTTTGTTGATTGGGGTTGCCTCACTTCTGGGATTGGCGGGTAACTTGCCGCGCTAGTAGGGGTCCAGGTTTTCATTGCACAGGCTATTCATACGACCGGGAACGTCGGGTTTTATTTGAGGCTCAAATGAAACCCGAGGCTCCAAGATTATCCATCATTCCATGTTGTTTGCTGAGATTATGTGATGTTGATTATATCATGCCTGGGATGAATGTTATATATATTTATATATATACTAGTAGATGTTGTATATGTTTTGCACCTGCACTAGTCCAGCTCCCGCTCTGTCGTTAGTTAAGTAACCTAACGGGTGATGACGGGGCCCAGTGGCGAATGCGGATGGCATATACGTACATTGTATTTTCGTTCTTTTCTGGTGTGATAGGTTAATTGATAGGACCGCATTAATTTTGATTAATGCAAGAAAAGAAACCTAAAAAGATGTTGTTGGAACAAATTTCGAAAAACTACAGTTATATTCTTTCGCTTTGCATAGTGGTATTCGGTTGTGAATATCCAGCACCTCATTCCAGGAGGCAAAAGTCGAGATCCTTTCGTGGGGAGTGACCTCTTGAGCAAAAGTCGATACTATAGATTACTCGGTTTTCTTTAAAACCGGAAGTTTTCAAAAGCGGAGCCTAAACCACACCTTTTAAAAAACTGCTCAGGTTCCTTCAACGATATCAATTTCATTACGTTAATGGGTTTTTCACCAAAAACCCAGCCGTAGCCCCCCGTCATTTCTTACGTGTGTTGCTTAGTATTCGTGCTGCGTATTTTGACCTAGTCAAGATGTAGTGTTCGATAGCTGAGTAGTGCTTGTTTGTTGCAGGTATTGTGATTATTTTGGACAGCCGTATAACCATTTTGACCTAGTCAAGGGTATATACGGATGGGTCTAATTTAATCTAGGATAATGACGGGTTGAACTTGACCAGCGGTTTATGATATGTTGACCTAGTCAAGGTCATAAGTCGTTAGGGGTAAAAACCACATCGGGAGTTTTAATTATACAGGAAACTTGCAGTTTTAGCATACCTTCTAGAGTGTGGTGACTAGAGTGGATTCCATCTAGGTCATCACACAATGATAGTTGGATCCCGATCCCACTGATGAGTAGGATTGCTCTTGGGAGATTATTTCACTTAACAATCAATGCTATAAACCAAGTAGGTGTCTAGAACGGTGTTAGCGGGGCTACGCCTCCAGGGAAAAGAGGTTACATAATTAAGGAACTTCGCGAAAGTGTTGGAAAACCTCCCTCGAAGTACCGACACTAGCCTGGCTGAAAGGTTAAGCAAGTATTGTGACGTGCGATTAATCCTGACTGGTTCTCCTTTTAGGATTTGAGGAAGAATTTGAGGAAATTGTGGGAGCTATCTTGGTTAGATAAATTAATAACTAATCTAATCTTGCAAGAGTGCACGCTAAGTGTTTCTTTTCTCTCTCTCCAGGTAGCAACCATTTCATGCCCTAATCAAGATAATAAAATGTATCGCTTGACCGATCTGAATTCTTATTCGGGACTGGGGAACATCGGTTCAGCTCTAAACTATGACAGCTGTCATGAGTATGAGCAAGGGAAAGGGGATTGAATGAATTCCTTGATGACCCCAACGAAGAAGAAGCATACTATCGTGTCTCCTTTAGGTGTTTTTGTTATTGAGAACTATTTTTCGGTCAGTCTTACCTCCTGGGTAGTAGATACCAGATCAGGATCTCATATCTGTAATTTATTACAGGGACTGAGAAAAAGTAGGATAGTTGGACCTGGTGATATGTCCCTCAGAGTAGGGAACAGAGCACAAGTTGATGCTGCTGCCGTCGGTGAATATCACCTAGTGTTGCCAAAAGGTAATACTATGATTTTGAATAATTGCTACTATGTACCTTCCATGATTTGCAACATAATATCAGTTTCTTTACTTGATAAAGATGGATATAAGTTTGTTCTTGATAGAAATATCATGAACATTTACCTTAATTAGGTTTTGGTTGGAAGGTACACTGTGTAATGTTATATATGTTCTAAATCAAAACACAGTTTTCAATGTACAAAATACATGCAAGAGGAAGAGTTCAGATACGAACGAATCCTACTTGTGGCATTATAGACTTGGTCATATCGGAGTGAAAAGACTGAGTAAATTGTATAAGGATGAATATTTGAATACGTTCGAATGTTCATCTTATGAAACTTGTCAGTCCTGTCTCAAAGGAAAAATGACCAAATCTCCGTTCACCGGACACGGAGAAAGAGCAACAGAGCTCTTGGGACTCATACAAAGTGATGTATGTGGTCAAATGTCTATACATGCAAGGGGTGGGTTCTCATACTTCATCACATTCACTGATGATCTCTCTAGATTCGGGTATGTGTATCTTATGAAACACAAATTTGAAGCTTTTGAGAAATTCAAAGAATTCAGAAAGGAAGTAGAGAACCAGACTGGCAAAAGTATCAAGATCCTCTGGTCTGATAGAGGAGGGGAGTACTTGAGCACGGAATTCCGGGACATTCTAAAAGAGAATGGTATTCTCTCTCAGCTTATTCCTCCGTATACACCACAACACAATGGTGTATCGGAGCGGAGGAACCGTACCCTATTGGACATAGTTCGCTCAATGATGAGTAATGCCGAGTTGCCTCTTTCATTTTGGGGGCATGCACTTTTGACAGCGGCATATCTGTTGAATGATGTTTCATAAAATCCGTGCCTAAGACACCATTCGAGATATGAATGGTAAAAGGCCATATCTTAAAAGATTTAAGATATGGGGTTGTCCGGCTTATGTTAAAAAGCATAATCCGGATAAACTGGAGGCACGATCAGTTTTATGTAAGTTTGTGGGATATACAAAGAATGGTTATGGATATATTCTACCATACTCAGGAACAGAAGGTATTTGTTGCTCAGCACACCACATTTTTAGAGTGACAATTTCTTGCAAAAGAAATAAGTGGGAGCACGGTAAAACTGGAAGAAATTCAGGAACTACAAACTCAAACTGAAGAATTGGTGGAACCTCAAGATTCAATTACCCCAGACGAGCCTCAGCCACTCCGCAGAACTAGTAGGATTTCTCATCCGCCCGAGAGATACTACGGTTTTCTTATAGACGGGGATCAAGAGGATTGCATCTTGGAAGAAGATGATCCTACTAGTTTCAGGCAGGCCATTATCAGTAGGGGCTCTGATAAGTGGCTGGATGCTATGCAATCCGAAATGGAGTCCATGTACGCCAATAAAGTGTGGACCTTGGAAGTTGCTCCACCTGGGGTAAAACCCGTTAGATGCAAATGGATCTATAAAAGAATGATTGGTGTAGATGGGCAGGTGGAAACCTATAAGGTTAGACTTGTTGCAAAAGGTTTTCGTCAAAGACCAGGATTGGACTATGACGAAACTTTTTCTCCAATGACTATGCTCAAATCCATTCGGATTGTTGCCTTCCATGACTATGAAATCTGGCAGATGGACATAAAAACGGCTTTTCTGAACGAAAGTTTGGAAGAGTGCATTTATATGAATCAGCCAGAAGGTTTTGTCGATAGTGGGAGCAGCGGGAAGGGGTCCAAGTTGCTTAAATCCATTTATGGATTAAAGCAGGCATCACGGAGCTAGAACATCTGTTTTGATGAAACAATCAAAGAATTTGACTTCATCAAGAACGAGGATGAGCCATGTATTTATATGAAGATTGTAGGATGAACTGTCATATTCCTAGTCTTGTACGTGGACGACATTCATTTGATAGGAAATGATATTCCTATGCTACAATCGGTCAAGCTGTTTTTATCACAAAGGTTCTCCATGAAGGACCTGGGTGATGCCTCGTACATTCTGGGGATCAGGATCTACAGAGATAGATCCAAGAGATTACTGAAACTTTCGCAGTCCAGGTAAATAAAGATTGTACTAAAGCGATTTAGTATGGAAGATTCCAAGCGCGGTAACATACCTGCATTGCACGGAATCACCCTCTCCAAGAAGATGTCTCCCAAGACCGATGAAGAGAGGGTTCACATGAGCACTATACCCTACGCTTCGGCGGTAGGATCTATAATGTATGCGATATTATGTACAAGACCAGATGTAGTTTATGCGCTAAGCGTGGTGAGCAGGTATAAGTCGAACCCAGGTAAGAACCATTGGACAGCAGTGAAGAACATTCTCAAGTACCTGAGAAGGACTAAGGAGATGTTCTTGGTTTTCGGTAATGAAGACCTCAAGGTCGAGTCCTTTACCGATTCAAGCTTCCAGAGTGACAAGGATGATATCAAGTATGTTTCGAGTTTTGTGTTTACCCTCAACGGAGGGGCGGTGTGTTGGAGGAGTTCCAAACAGGATACCGTCACAGACTCGACGATGGAGGCTGAATACATTGCTACCAGCAATGCCGCAAAAGAAGCGGTCTAGATGAAGAAGCTCATTACTGAACTTCAGGTAGTTTCGTCCATTATCGATCTGATACCTTTGTATTGCGATAACAATAGGGTTATAGCTTTAGCGAAGGAACCACGGTCCCATAAGAAATCCAGACACATCTTAAGGCGGTATCACCTGATCAGGGAGATCATAGATCGCTAGGAGATCGAGGTCCGGAGAGTGGATACGAAAAAGAACACGACAGATCCATTTACAAAGGCCCTCCCTCAAGAACAGTTCAAGTGACTTTTTGAGATATTGGGTATGCGGTACGCCAGCAGCTAGCCTTAGTGCAGACGTTGGGTATTCGGTACACCAATAACTGGCCTTTAGTGTAAGTGGGAGATTGTTGGATATATATGCCCTAGAGGCCATTATTGTATATATACATGTGGATGCTGGGGATATGTATGTACAAGACGATCTTGCTCAGTTATATAGTATATTATTTCAATTGGCTTTATCAGGATGTGTATTTGTTTTTATTGATGTTTTATCTAGCTTGAACATATTGATAAATACTTGATATAGCAGTATACTATTATGGTTTAACTTTATCTTAACATGACATATGTTATACATGTTATTACATATTGCGGTTACATGTTGATAAAGCCCGTAGGATCTTACTTGACTACCTGCGTTGTGATGGCGATCAAACTTATGGGAGCTGGGTAGTCTATAAGCAGATCCTTTAATGTCCCAAGTCGCAGGAGTATCGAGATCGGGCATCGATATTCTAGAGTAGACTTACGTGTACGTTTCAAGACCCCGACGAGGGGCGGTGGTTAGTCCCACAACTATTGGTGTGATCACCTAAGATTGTATACGGGTGCTCACTGGAGGAGAGTACACCGGACGAACTCGCTGAGAACCTCTAGATGGTATTATACCTATTGTCAGATAGCGGTTCTCTTGTGACATGTGTACAGGTTAGTCTTTGGACCTGAGATCGTCATTTTCCTCATGTGAGTTCCCACTGTGCTTTGATCACTACCCTACCACGGCTTTACTGAGTCGTGCAAACAGGTTTTGGTTGGGTATAGTCCCGAGCCATATGGAGGCAGGGTGATTGTCAGGGATTCGTCTCTCCAGGTATTGGGAGTTGATATTGCACTGTGTTCGATTAGTCAGGCCTATAAGACCTTGGCCAAGGCAGTTAGGATTTACTGATAGGTTGATCAGTAGTTTCCCGGATTGGTCCTAAGCCGCATCAGCACGAATTATCGGGTTATTAAGGTCTGACGCTTACCACCCCCTAGATCCAGTATGCGATACTCTTAGACGAAGAGACCGGACTGTACGGTTATTGTCACAGATAGGCTCAGTAGGGATCCAGATGAGTTTGCTCGTCGGCTTTCCTTTTTGACAGGTACCCGGGTAGCCGTTACGTACAACTAGTGCCGCTGACGTGCTCGTGGTTATGGATTTATCTAGTAACGCACTGCCGGCGTACTGTCGAGTCTTTAGAGTCCCACACAGAGGGTTTCTCTACTTCGGGCGAAACGCTCTAGAGGCCGTATGGTTTTACGGCAGAGTTCGATCACATACGTGTACTTGTGCACGTATGATGTTCGGATGGATAATACTAGCGGGCTTTGGTTTAAGCCGGATCCTTGTATTATATTGTTGGATTATTTTCGTCTCTTTTATATTCATATTTTTCGGAATACGGATACGGGTATGTATATATGGATAAGGGGTATTCTTGTAATTTTTGACAAGAATGCTTCTAGAAGATGAGATCTCATTTGTTATTTAATCTTTATAACTAAATGTTAAATGAGGTAAAGGTATGAGGTGTTGACTTTTATTATGTGAAGCATGGCTACTTGTTGACTCAATTAGTGAGTCATGGGCAAGGTGGCATCTAGATATTTTATGGTGAAGATAATTTTTTATTATTATCTTTGGCATGCTTGCTTTATTAGTCACAAGACTTAGCCATTCTTCACTTAAGTTTTCTTGTGTTGCTCTCTACAACACTCTTATCTCCTCCAAGCTTTCCTCTTCAACCTCAAATCCTAATAGTCTCATGTGTTGAGAAACCTAAGGTTCTTGAGACCAATTAATCCATCATCACTCTCTACATCACCTAGGTTACTTAGATTAGCAAACTAAGTAACCTAGTTACCTTAATTTAAAGGTAGGAGCCCAAAGTAGACACTTTCGGGTGATCATCTTTGACGTGAGGAGCCGTCGATCAAGCTCGATCATGGAGGCCACTAGGAGCTTGCTAAAAGAGAGGAGTGAAGACCCGAATGACTTGAGTCTCTTGGTATAAACTTCTTTCACAGTAGATAGCTTCTTTAGTTGCTAGTTAATTTTATGGTAGATCCGGTTTAAGGTTATTCTAGCGTTAAGTTTACATCGTTAGAAAAAATTATGTTCCGCAATCGGCCTCAGTTGATGGCCATGGCGTTAGCATAACCTTTCATCTTCCACAATCGGATGGACACGCGATAAAGGTTGTATTTCTCAACCCCTTGCACTTCTAGACTAGCTAGTTTATGTATATGGTTCGTATCCTGGACATTACGGGCGTTCGGTGCTAGTCAGAATTTTTGTTTTTAGCTTCCGCCTCGGCCGCGGCCTCTACGACGCGGGCACCGGATCCTAACATGGTATCAGAGCCACTCCATAAACCTTAGCTAGCCAGTTTGCAATTGTTTAGAATTTCGATCGACGGATTTTTCCGGACCGCATTTCCATTTTAGATGCTTGTTGTTTGAATTTTAAAGTTGTTCAAAAAATCATTCTGGTTGCCTTAAAATTATGTGCAGGCAAATTTAGTGGCCAGAAAATTTTTTTGGCACATAATCCCAAAATTTGGTCGCGGAGCCACTGCCAAACATGCTATTTAGCGGCGGTTCTGTAGTCAAATTTTGGCCGTTGTGCTTCAAAAATTTTCTGGTACTCTATGGTATGGAAATGTGATTTTTGGAATGTATGGTTTTGACCCAGATTTGTTTGAGTACTGGTTTGTACTTAGGGCCAATGCGGAAAGTTTTAGTCGATAAAATTTTTGAATTCGAGTTTATCGGTGCATATGTTAGTTTCTGCGACCGTGAATATCATAGTGCGGTACAATCCGACTGGTTGCTGTATGTATAATCAGACGGGTTTACGAACATGATATTCACGTTGATATTCTGTGTTGCACTGATATTATGGATGGATTGTCATGACGGATAGCCTTGTGTGCAATGTTATATGTACAGTTCAGATTCATTTGTATATTGATTATTGCGGGACGAGTGTTCGACATGTGGACTGTCGTCGCTGCCAGTTATGTATATTCTTTTCTTGGGGCACAACCAGGTTGAGGTCGGTGTCACCTTTGTATATATTTTTTCTTTTCTATACTAGGATTACCCCGCGGAGGAGTGCTCGAATAGTCGGGTTCTAGAGGGCAACGGGCCCGCATCTCATGGTGTTGAGATTATGGGGGCCTTACTCTAATATTAGCTGGCCATTCGCCGCACTCATCGGGGGTATAGGTTGACCCATGGAGGAGTGCTCAAGTTACCGGATTCCATGAAGTGCTGGGTGGCCCATTCACTTTTTTGACCGAAGTTGCCTCATTTCGGGGATTGGCGTGTAACTTTCCACACTCGTAGGGGTCTAGGATTTTGATTGCACTGGCTATCCACACAACCGGGGAACATCGCGTTTCATTTATGGCTCAAATGAAACGCGAGGCTCCTAGATTATCCGCTATTCCATATTGTTGTTCGCATGCTTGTGATGATTTTTATCTGCCTGTGATGACTATTATCTGCCTACGATATTGATATATATATATATATTATATTTAGTAGACGCTTCTATATGTTTTGCATCCGCGCTATTCCTGCCTCCACTATGCCGTTATTTAAGTAACCTAACGATGCATGACGGGGCTCCGTGGCGAATGCAAATGGCATATAAATAGCATGTTATTTTGGTTGTTTCTTTTGTGGCTTGGAAACATAAAATGATACGAACACATTATCTGTATAATGCAAGAAAAATAAACCTAAATGATGTTGTTGGAACCAATTTTAAAACTACTAGGTTTTCTTCAAAACTCATAGTCATATTCTTTTGCTTTGCATAGAGGTATTCAATTAGGAATATCCCGCACCTCATTTTATGAGGGAAGAGCTTTGATCCCTTCATTAGGTGTTCACTCTTAAGCAAAAGTTTATGTTACTAGTTTTAAAATGCGGAGCTTAAACCACTCTACTTCAAAGCCACTGGAGTTACTTCAACGATATCAAGTTCATTACGTTAAAGGTTTTTCACCAAAAACCAGCCGTAGCCCTCCATTCATTCAGACTAGTATTGCTTAGTATTTGTGCTGCATTTTTTGACCTTGTCAAGGTGTAGTGTGCGGTAGCTCTGTAATACTTTTCTGTCGTATGGATATATGGATTGGTTAGGATAGTCGTTCGACCTTGTTGACCTTGTCAAGGGTCTATGCTGGTGGGTTTAATGCAATCAGGATAATGATGGGTTGAACTTGACTAGGACCTTTTGACTTGTTGACCTTATCAAGGTCACTTGGATCGTAGGGCCAAAAACCATATTAGGAGTTTCAAACATACGGGAAACTTGCCAGGCATGCGCGTATCTTTTGGAGTGTGGTGACTTGTGTGGATTCCATCAGGTTGTCATATGATAATAGTTGGATCCCGATTCCCACTGATGAGTATGCATTACTCCTCGGGAGATTTTTCATTTCACAATTAGCTAACCTATTAGGTGTCTAGAAAATGTTAACGAGATTACGCCTCTTCGGAAACGAGGTTATTAATTGTGTCTGTGCGAAAGTATGGGGGACCTCCCTCAGAGTACCAACACCGGCCTGGCTGATCGGTTAGCGAACTTGTAAAAGTGTAAATGATCCTGACTAGTTCTCCTTTTAGGGTTGGAGGAGAATTCGAGAAACAGTGGGAGCTATCCTGATCAGATAAAGTGATAACCAATCTGATCTTGATAGAGTGCACGCTGAGTGTTTCTTTTCTCTCTCTCTCTCTGGTACATCGACCCTGTAAGTGCACGGCGGCGCCCCGGCCGTCAATCCGACGGCCAAATGCGGAAGCGGTGATAAACTTTAATTTTGCAAACTAGCAAACCGGCACCACCGCGCACTAAACACCCGGATCGAACCATTAACTAGTCCTAGCTAACTAAAAGATGGAGAAGAGAGATATACCGATTGATCCGAGTCCTCCGGTCTTCTCGTCGTCGTCCCGATCTCCCGCGGAAACTCCTGTCGTCGCCTCGTCGCCGGAAGGGCACCACATCGCCTACATCTTTTACGGGCTCCCACCTCAATGCCGAGGCAACTTGGGCACGAAGCTGGCTAGTCGACGTGCCCAAGGTTTGCTGTAGAATGCAGTGTAGAGGCTTGTGTCTCATTTGGGGTTTATGGAGGTGCCATTTTGGTGGAGGGATGATACAAGAACTATGTAGAGGGACTTGGGGATTTTTGGAGCATCAAAAGAACAACAAATCCCACACCCAAAAATTTGGACAGCCCACCCCAATGTGGCCGGCCATGGCATGAGCAAGAGCAAGAGAGGAGAGTGTGTATCCAAAAACAAAAGAGAGACTCTCATAATGCAAGAGAGAGAGAGAGAAAAGGTGTGATGATGATCAAGAATCATCACAACCAAAATCATACTCCACCATCATAATCCATCACCATCACCATGACAAAAGATAAGCAATCATGAACCATCATGATCCTAGAAGTCAATGGAGGCTAAGTCATCATGATACAACAAAATGCAAAGACCCCCTCCACAAAAGCTTATTTGCACAAATGCAAATAAGCCCTCCTCCACCAATCTTCGGCCAATGAACGATACAAAGGAAATCGGCCGAAATGGAAAGCAAACTGGCAACTCCAGAAAACTGGTCCCATAATAAATTACAGGAAAACCCCAATGCTGTGTATACACACCCGCATTTGTATTCCGACCGAAATACAAATGCAATGAGACAAAATCTACACTGTACTATACTAGGATCCGGCTTAAACCAAAGCCGGCTAGTAATATCCGTTCGATCTTGATCCGTGCAATACCGCACGTATCTGATCGAACCCTGCCATATATCCATACGGCCTTTAGTACTAACCGTCCGATCCTGATCCATGCAATACCGCACGTATCTGATCAGACCTTGCCATATCTCCATACGGCCTCTACAGCTTTTCGCTCGAAAGCTTGAGTAACTGAATGTGGGGGACTCTAAAGACTCGTCAACACCTTGGTTGTGGATTTAACCACTAGCACGTCAAAGGTATAAGCCAATACGTAACGGGCTACCAGGTATTGACCAAAAGGAACGTCGATGAGCGAACTCATCCTGACACCCTACTGAGCCTGTCAGTGACAATATCCGTACAGTCCGGTCCGTTCGTCTATGAGCATCGCATGGCGGGCCTAGGGGGTTGGTAAAAGTCAGACCCCCAAAAGCGGTACAAGTCGTGTCGGAGCGTAGCCCAGAACACCCTGAGATACTACTGGAATACCTACCAGTAAATCTCCTGCCTCGGCCGAGGGCTTTGTGTAATGGCTCTCCTAGACACAGCGCGACCTCACCCCCAATACCGGGAGAGACGAACCCCTGAAGATACGCTCACTGCCTCCATGTGGCTCGGGACTGTACCCAACTAAAACCTGTTTGCACGTCTCCTTTGAGCGTGGTAGGGTAGTAATCAAAGTACAGTGGGAACTCACACGAGACAAATGACGATCCCCAGGTCGATGAACTAACCTGTACACATGTCACCAGGGAACTGCTATCTGACGTCAGGTATAAGACCAACTAGCATGTTCCCGGCGAGTCCTGTCCGGTGTACTCATAACCCAATGAGCACCTGTATACATCTTAGGTGAACCAACTGACACCAGTGGCTTGTGAGACCGGCCACCGCCCCTCGTCGGGGTCTCGACTGTATACACTAGTCTACTCTGGAGTATCGATGCCCTGTCTCGAAACTCCCACGACTAGGGACCTTTTAAGGATGTGCTTATAGACTACCAGCTCCCACGTATATGATCGTCCTCATACTGCTGGCAATCAAGCAAGAATCCTAGGGGCTCTATCAACGTGCAATAGCGACCTGTCTAGTCACCTAAAGCAGTACACGATGATAAAGATAAACCAGATAGCATACTATCATCTCGAGTAAGACTGTCCTACCGGGATAGGTCCTCCCTCAATCATTGCAATCACGTGCCTGTGATCCAATAATTGACTCTGAGGGCACTATCTCCAACAATCTCCCACTTGCACTCAAGGCTAATTATTGCGATGTCGCATACTCACAGCCCGTGTGATACCGAACACCCAACTCCTCTACCAGTCAGTCTCACAAAACTCGTTTGCGGAACTATTGCGTTCGAGGAATAGCCTCAGTGAGTGGATCCGCCTTGATGTTTCTTTCTATGTCTCTCTATATCTCAAGTTCGCGGAGAAAGCCATCTCCCGAAATGAGCAATACCTGTCTTAGAATATGTCTGGATGTCTGATGGGACCTAGCTCATAAATGAACTTCAAATCCAAAACTTCTTAGACTGTATCGTCAACTGAACTTAATCAGTATCCTGCGCCATGCCTCCCTCAGTATTGCCTTGGACCACCTGTCCAAAATACTGCCCCTCGTCAGAAGGAAAACTATAACTCTGACAACCTCCCTGTCGTCCAAGTCACCTTGGAAGCCTGGAATGATAACTGTCTCCCGAATGAGGCTGTCGTTATCATATCCCTAGAACATCCACTTATGTTCTAAAACTGCTTCCGACTGTTTCTCCAGTATTGGATCAACATCAACTTATTGCATCTAGTGCAAGAACAACATCTGGTGTGGTACTTGACATCTCATGATTGACCCAATTGCCTGAGCAAGTGATCTGCCAATCATGCACATCTCTCTCCCCTTTAGTCTGTAGGACATCTTTAGAAAGGGTGACTCCATCACCTGCAGGTACACTACCGTGCCAGGAGTCGTCCATTCTAAATACTCTTAGAATGCTGTCTAAGTACCCTGATTGGGAAACCATCCAAATCTAGATCTAATACCATAGATCTAGTAACCAGTATGTCTGATATAATGTCCAAGTCCCATGTGGAGAAACCACTGTGTGACGACCAAAGTATAACCGATCGTAGTATAGGAATATCACTTCCTACTCTGTGTAAGTCATCCAAATACCAGGACATCACACCCTACTACCTTCTTAACAGATCCATCCCCTATTCTGATGAAGTCAAACCTATGACTGTCATGTCAGAAATAGATGATCTATCTCCGCTATATCTGCTTTAGTCTATAAATAGACATAAGCCACCTGTCCACCAATGCTTCTGCCGCTCCCACTGACTACGAAAACCCTCTGGCAGAGTCATATACGCGCACACTTCTGAATCCAGTTCAGAACGACGCTATACTCATCCTCCCGCCGGGTCTCGCAGCCTGGAACAACAGCAATGGCAAGTGTGGGTAAACAAGAACTTCCCTGTCACCGTCCTTGAGGCTACCGGAGTACCTCTCGGGTGCCTGAAGTTACCCACTATATCTGCGGAGTGGCCAATGGAATGTCAAACCAGATTGAATCTTTAGGTTCCTATCAAATCTTCAGTAATCGTTTGCGGTTCTGGAATCACTTCCAGTTCTACCATACTCCCACTACTGTTTTCTGAAAAAATCCATTTTTATTAAAACTGTGGTGAGTTCAGAACAATATCACTATTGATCTTCCAGATGGTAGAAAATCAACCCTCGTCATAGCCTGGGTCAACCCACAAACAGCCATTATAGAAACGTGCCTTGAGTTATCCAGAGTCTGGTTTTAAGCATAACCCGGACAACTCCCCGTACCTTAATAACGTTAAGATATGAACTGTTCTATATCCAATATAGAACCAGAGGCACTGATCTTAAATGAACCAGATTCAAATCATGCAGCTATCTCCAGTGCATGTTGACTAAATGGAAGGAGGACGATCAGCGTTACTCAACTTAGGAATGCTTCCAATTATGAGTAACCTGAAAGAGAAGCAAGTTCTCTTAATCACTACTATCAACTGAATACCATTGACAAGTATCTACATCTTCGATCACTTTGAAGAATCCCGATACTTGCTACACCTGGTTCTCTACTCTATTCAAATACCTATAACTTCTCCAAATTCGGACCCTGTGTTTCCACGAAACATCTGTCTAAAAACTAGAGAAGTCATAAGTAAACCGAATATAGTACGAGGACCAACCCCTCTGTCCTGATGGACCCTGGACATCATAAAATACTCTGTACAAGTCCCTTGAGTCTGATAACTCACTCACTGTGTGTCGTAGGTTTAAAACTGTACTTATGGTTAAGAAGAATTACACCGCTGTTTAATGCTCCTTACCTAACCATCAACTGATATAGGTAAATGTCATAGACATAATTTCAAAAAAGGTATATCTCACTCTATGAAAATAGACGTACATATATATCAATTTGAAATTGGTGCACGACAGCGGATATTCAAAACCAAATATTTGCCGACCGGCAAACAGTCCAGGTGATTTCCTAAAATATCACCGATTACAACGAATCCCGATATAATGAGGATGATCACCCAATTCCAAATAACTTACTCCCACTCATCATCTATAAAACCATACAGATGTGAGAATCGTACCTGGTAAATACATACCCTGGAGTAAGGACTAATTGGGAAATCAGTTTTCCTTTAACAGTACACGGTGAAACTGAAACATTGAAATATTTCGATGGGGTATCCCGGTATTCCTAGTAATGCCTCTTCCAGATTCACAACTGTAACCGTGTAATTCTTTGCCACCTTTCCAAATCCCTTTCTATGTCTTTAGTCATTACCTTCTGCACACCCCTTAGGCCAAAAGGTTTTCTTCCTTCCCTACCGTTCGGCACCAGCCTATGGTTTGGAAAAAGACTATCCAATAAGCATAATGGGTGTACTGTCCTAATCTTAGGATCACTCGCAATGCGAGAGAAGGTGAAGACAAAAGATACCTGAATAAACCTTATTCCTATTTCTCCTGAACCAGAATCCATCCCCGAACTGGAACAAGTTCCTTTCGAGTTCGTATATAACCATACGATGGAGTATCCAATAAACTGTGGATCTTCGTAGTGATACGGAGTGTCCTGGAGAAATACAAAGGTGAAGTGGGAGTGGTAATGAAATACTTGGTTTGGTCGTGAATATCAGTCGCAATTTACTTTGCCCTCCTTCTAATCCCTTTCTTTGTCTTTACATAATACCTTCTGTACACCGTTTAGGCTAATTGGTTTTCCTCATTCCCTACCGTTCGGCACCAGCCTAAGGTTCGGAAGAAGACTATCCAATTTGCATAATAGGTGTACTATCCCCTAATTTAAGGGGTACTCACAACCTGAGAGAAGGTAAAAGGAAAAGACAACTGAATAGTCTTATCCGTTTCCTCCAGAACCTGAAACCATCCTCGAATTCCTTCGAGTTCGTATATAACCATACGATGGTTTTGTCCAATGGAAATGGACGTTCGTAGTAATATGGGGTGTCCTGGAGAAATAGGTAAAAGTAGGAGTGGCAATGAGGTTCGCAACTCTGACAATCCAAAAGCCAGTGTTTAAGAAGGTTCGGTCAACTTGGTTACTGAGTCATAGTCTTAGGGTCGGGTCAATGGTCGCTGCCAAAGAGAGAGAGAAAAGAAACACTCAGCGTGCACTCTAACCTAGATCAGAATGGTTATCAATTTATCTAATCTGGAAACCTCCCACTGTACCGTCAAACTCTCCTCCAAACCTGAAAGAAGAATTAGTCGGGGTTACCCGAGGAGTAAACCAACTCATCAGTGGGAATCGGGATCCAACTATCATCGTATGATAACGTGACGGAATCCGCTCACGGTGTCACACTCCAGAAGGTATGCGCATATCTGGTAAGTTTCAGTTTCTTTAGAAACTCCCGATGAGATTTTTACCCCATGCTCTTATGACCTTGGCGTGAGGTCAAAATATCATAAGTCACATGTCAAGTTCTACCCATCATTATCCAGGTTAATTTGAATCCACTCGTACATACCCTTGACATAGGCCAAAATAGTAGTACGACTGTCCCAAACCAACGCATCTATCTATGCAACAGATAAATACCCGGCAGCTACCAAACACTATGCCTTGGCGTGAGGTCAAAATACATAGCTTGAATACTACCGAATATTTAACTGAAATGATGGAGGGCTACGAATGGTTTCTGGCGAAAACCTTTAACGTAATGAACTTGATATCGTTGAAGGAACCGGATAGCTTTTTAGAAAAATATAGTAACGAAAACCTTTGCTAAAGAGGTCACTCCCGATGAAGGGATCTCAGCTCTTTCCCCGTGGAATGAGGTGCAGGATATTCCAACTGAATACCACGATGCAAAGCAAAAGTAATCGGCTATAGTGAAGTCATTGCCCTGACGCAAACTTTTTGTCCAAGGGGTCATTCCCGGTGAAGGGATCTCGGCCCTTGCCTCGTCGACTGAGGAGCAGGATATTCCAACTGAATACCACGATACAAAACAAAAGTGAACGTCCTTGCAATAACAGCTTTTTGAAAAGTGTTCCAACAACATCAGATTAGGTTTGTTTTTAACTTGCATTGATCAGAATCAATGCAGTCCCATCAATTGATCACACCACAAAGAACGAAAATATACTGATGTACGTATATGCCATCCGCATTCGCCACTGGGTCCCGTCATTACCCGTTAGGTTAGCTAACTAACGACAGAGCGGGGACTGGACAAGCGCGGATGTAAAACATATACAACATATACTAATATATATACCAATATATAATATTTCGCTCAAGGCGTGATAAAAAATGCAACATCACAGAAATGTACAGCATCACAGAACAATACAGATATCTGGGATCCCCGGGTTTCACAGAGCCACTACTGAAACCCGACGTTCCCCTGGTCGTGTGGATAGCCTGTGCAATGAAAATCCTAGACCCCTACGGACGCGGCAAGTTACCCGCCAAAACCTGAAGCGAGGCAGCCCCCTTCAGCAACGTGAATGGACCACCCAGCACTTCACGGAATCCGGTAACTTGGGCACCCCTCCTGGGTCAACCTGTACCCCCTACGAGTGCGGCGAATAGCCCGCCAATCCTAGAGTGAAGCCCCCTCCGTCTCAATGCCATGAGATGCGGGCTTGTTGCCCTCTAGAACTCGGCTATCCGTGCACCCCTCCGCGGGGCAATCCTAGTACAGAAAGTAAAATATACATACAACGGGTATATCGACCGCAACCTGGTCGTGCCCCAAAATAATAATACAAACAGGCAGTGACGGCATTCCACATGTCGGACGCTCGCCCCGCAATATCAAATGTACATAATACAACAAAAACTGTACTAGCATTGCATCCAGGTTATCCCCACGACCGATCCGCAACATCACAGCAAAAACACAAAACATCAACGTGAAAGTCACGTTCGCAAATCCGTCTAACCAGGCTATAGCAGTTAGACAGGATTTACCGATCAAGTGATATTCACGGTTGCAGATATAATGTAAATACTGTGAACTAATGTATTTAAAATGTCCGATCGATCAAAAATTACCAAGTGGGCCCCCAAGTAGTACTGTAGCACACCAAGAAATTCTGGGCCCAATATTAATATTCCAAAACCCATAAGCCCACTGAAAAAAATGGTGAACTGAACCCAACTACCTGCGGCGGAACCGCGGCCAAAGAGGGGTTATGGCCGCGGTTCCGCGGTCGTACGGAAGGATCAGGGAACCAAAATTTTCCAGTGGTCTTAGGATACACTGTACATCATTCTGCAGTCACCTGAAAAATTTTTCGAGACCAGAAAATTTTGAGAGAAAACTGATGCATGTGAAAAACGCGGATTTTGGAATTTTGGTCGATCGGAAATGTAAACACATTAAACAAAGCTAGACTAAGTTAATGGCGAGGCTCTGATACCACTGTAAGTGCACGGCGGCGCCCCGGCCGTCAATCCGACGGCCAAATGCGGAAGCGGTGATAAACTTTAATTTTGCAAACTAGCAAACCGGCACCACCGCGCACTAAACACCCGGATCGAACCATTAACTAGTCCTAGCTAACTACAAGATGGGGAAGAGAGATATACCGATTGATCCGAGTCCTCCGATCTTCTCGTCGTCGTCCCGATCTCCCGCGGAAACTCCTGTCATCGCCTCGTCGCCGGAAGGGCACCACATCGCCTACATCTTTTATGGGCTCCCACCTCAATGCCGAGGCAACTCGGGCACGAAGCTGGCTAGTCGACGTGCCTAAGGTTTGCTCTAGAATGCAGTGTAGAGGCTTGTGTCTCATTTGGGGTTTATGGAGGTGCCATTTTGGTGGAGGGATGATACAAGAACTATGTAGAGGGACTTGGGGATTTTTGGAGCATCAAAAGAACAACAAATCCCACACCCAAAAATTTGGACAGCCCACCCCAATGTGGCCGACCATGGCATGAGCAAGAGCAAGAGAGGAGAGTGTGTATCCAAAAACAAAAGAGAGACTCTCATAATGCAAGAGAGAGAGAGAGAGAAAAGGTGTGATGATGATCAAGAATCATCACAACCAAAATCATACTCCACCATCATAATCCATCACCATCACCATGACAAAAGATAAGCAATCATGAACCATCATGATCCTAGAAGTCAATGGAGGCTAAGTCATCATGATACAACAAAATGCAAAGACCCCCTCCACAAAAGCTTATTTGCACAAATGCAAATAAGCCCTCCTCCACCAATCTTCGGCCAATGAACGATACAAAGGAAATCGGCCGAAACGGAAAGCAAACTGGCAACTCCAGAAAACTGGTCCCATAATAAATTACAGGAAAACCCCAATGCTGTGTATACACACCCGCATTTGTATTCCGACCGAAATACAAATGCAATGAGACAAAATCTACACTGTACTATACTAGGATCCGGCTTAAACCAAAGCCGGCTAGTAATATCCATTCGATCTTGATCCGTGCAATACCGCACGTATCTGATCGAACCCTGCCATATATCCATACGGCCTTTAGTACTAACCGTCCGATCCTGATCCGTGCAATACCGCACGTATCTGATCGGACCTTGCCATATCTCCATACGGCCTCTACAGCTTTTCGCCCGAAAGCTTGAGTAACTGAATGTGGGGGACTCTAAAGAATCGTCAACACCTTGGTTGTGGATTTAACCACTAGCACGTCAGAGGTATAAGCCAATACGTAACGGGCTACCAGGTATTGACCAAAAGGAACGTCGATGAGCGAACTCATCCTGACACCCTACTGAGCCTGTCAGTGACAATATCCGTACAGTCCGGTCCGTTCGTCTATGAGCATCGCATGGCGGGCCTAGGGGGTTGGTAAAAGTCAGACCCCCAAAAGCGGTACAAGTCGTGTCGGAGCGTAGCCCAGAACACCCTGAGATACTACTGGAATACCTACCAGTAAATCTCCTGCCTCGGCCGAGGGCTTTGTGTAATGGCTCTCCTAGACACAGCGCGACCTCACCCCCAATACCGGGAGAGACGAACCCGTGAAGATACGCTCACTGCCTCCATGTGGCTCGGGACTGTACCCAACTAAAACCTGTTTGCACGTCTCCTTTGAGCGTGGTAGGGTAGTAATCAAAGTACAGTGGGAACTCACACGAGACAAATGACGATCCCCAGGTCGATGAACTAACCTGTACACATGTCACCAGGGAACTGCTATCTGACGTCAGGTATAAGACCAACTAGCATGTTCCCGGCGAGTCCTGTCCGGTGTACTCATAACCCAATGAGCACCTGTATACATCTTAGGTGAACCAACTGACACCAGTGGCTTGTGAGACCGGCCACCGCCCCTCGTCGGGGTCTCGACTGTATACACTAGTCTACTCTGGAGTATCGATGCCCTGTCTCGAAACTCCCACGACTAGGGACCTTTTAAGGATGTGCTTATAGACTACCAGCTCCCACGTATATGATCGCCCTCATACTGCTGGCAGTCAAGCAAGAATCCTAGGGGCTCTATCAACGTGCAATAGCGACCTGTATAGTCACCTAAAGCAGTACACGATGATAAAGATAAACCAGATAGCATACTATCATCTCGAGTAAGACTGTCCTACCGGGATAGGTCCTCCCTCAATCATTGCAATCACGTGCCTGTGATCCAATAATTGACTTTGAGGGCACTATCTCCAACAGACCCATGACTTACTTTAAAAACTCATGAACCAATTTGACCGAACCTTTTTACACCCTTGGTTTTGGCTTGTCTTAATTCATGACAAAGTTGCATATATCCCTGACACTCCTACTCTACCCTTTGCATTTCATCAGAACACATCGTTTCACTACGATGATCCATATTTCTTGGAACGGCCATCGTATAGTTACATACGAACTCGAAGAAGTTACTTCAGTTGAGGATGGCCACAGGTTCTGAAGAGATTGAATAGGATTATTCGGTTGTCTCTTCCCTTTACCTTCTCTCAGATTGCGAGAGCTCCTTGCATTAGGAGAGTACACCCATTACGCTTATTGGATAGTTTTCTTCCAAACTTTAGGCTGGTGCCAAAAGGTAGGGAAGGAAGAAAACCAGTTAGCGCAGAGATGATGTGCAGAAGGTAAGAACTAGAGATATATAAAGGGACTAAAGTGAGGGCAAAGGAAATTGCGACTACTGTCATGAATCTGGATAATGGAAAATGTATTATTAGGAATACCTGACCATCCCCTATGAAACATTTTCATGTTTCAATTTTTTATGTACTTGTAAAAGAGAACTGTTTTCCCAATTAATTCTGACTCTAGGTTATGTATTTACCAAATTTGGATCTCACATCTGTATGGTGTTAGAGATGATGAGTAAGAGCAGAATATTGGAAAATGGGCAATTTGATCCTCAATATCGGAATTTTTTGTAATTGGTGATATTGGATTAGATCGCCTAGTTTTTGCCTGACGACAAATATTTGGTATCGAATAACCATTATTATGCACCAAATTTTAAAATGAAATATCTGTAACTTTATTTTTATAAAGTGAGATATACATTTTGAAAATTGTGTTCTAAACATTTACCTTTATCAGTTGAGGATAGGGTAAGGTGCATTAAATAACGGTGTAAGACATTTTTAACCAAGATACAGTTTTCAGTTTACAAAACACAGAATTTGAGTTGGTATACTCTCGGGACTTATAAATGAAAATGTATGTTGTCCAGTGTCCTTCAAGACAGGGGGTTAGTACTCTTACTTCATTCAGGATTACCTATGAGTTCTCTGATTTTAGACACACATTCGTAGTAATTCAAGGTCAAAGATTTTGAGAAATTTATAGGTATAAGAATAAAGTGGAAAATCGTACATTGGAAGTATCAGGATTCTTCGAGGTGATCGGAGATGTAGATATTTATGTTAGGTATTCCATCATAGTAATATCGAGAACTTGATTCTCCAACAGGTTACTCATCCGTAGACACGCTCCATGATAAGTAATGTTGTATTGGCCCTTTTCCATTAAGTAATATGCACTGGAAATAGATACATGACTTTTGAATCTGGTTCCATCTAAATTAGTGCCTTGATTCTATATGGATATAGAATGGTTGTATATCTTGAGATTGTTAAGATATAGAGTTATCTGGTTTTTTAAAAGTAGAACCTGGACAAACTCGAGGCACGCTTCGGTAAAGACGGTTTGTGGATTATCCTAAGCATTAGCTAGGATTTTGTTTATACCATTCTCAAGATCAATAGTTACATTGTTCTTGACTCGCCAGTATTTTATAAAAGGATCTTTTTGCAAAAAAAAACTAGTAGGAGTATGGTAGAATTAGAAGTGATTCCAGAACCACAAACGGTTACCGAAAATTTAGTAGAACCTAAGAATTCAATTGGAATTGACAAACTGTTAGCCATCTGCAGATTTTAGTAGGTGACCTATAACACCTGAGGGAAACTTCGGTTTTCTCGTAGACAGTGACAGGGAGGTCATCATCATGGTGATGATGACCCTACTAATTATCAGTAGGTCATACGAAGTGGTAATTTTCAGGTGACCGGATGCTTCATATCCAAGATGGACTCCACACACTTCAGCAAATTATGAATTTTGGATTTTGCTGGGTGCTCCTGAACGGGGTAAAACCCATTAGGAGCAGGTAGATCTTTCGAGATCTGTGCAGGTGGAAAGGTACTAATCTAATAAGGCTAGACTTGATGAAAAGTGTTTTCATCAAATATCCATTGTGGATTGTGATGTGACTTTTACTTCAATGTCTATGCTGAAGTCCATATGGATATGACTTGACACTGCTATCCCCTACTTGTTATCAGTAGGTCATAGGAAGTGGTAACTTCCAGGTGACCAGGTATTTCATACCCAAGATGGACTCCACGCACTTCAGCAAATCATGGATTTTGGACTTTGCTGGTTACTCCTGAAGGGGTAAAACCTATTACGAGCAAGAAGATCTTTCGAGATCTGTGCAGGTGGAAAGGTGATAACCTAATAAAGTTAGACTTGTTGTAAAGAGTTTTCATCAAATACCCGTTGTGGATTGTGATGTGACTTTTACTTCAGTGTCTATGCTGAAGTCTATATGGATATGATTTGGCACTGATACAGTTCATGGCTATGATATCTGGCAGGTGGGTAACTATAACGTCTTTCCAAATGAAAGTTTGGAAGTGCACGTGTATATGATTCTGCCAGAGGGTTATCGTAGTCAGTGGGAGCAACGGAAGGTGTGCAAGATGCTTATGTCTATTTGTAGACTGAAGCATGGATAGCGGAGGAAACTCATCTATTTTGATACGACATTCAAAGTAATTGACTTCATCAAAACAAAAGATGAACCTAGTAAGAAGGATGTAGGGAGTATTGTCCTGGTTTTGGATGACATACTCCAAATAGAAAGTGATGTTCCTATACTACACTCGGTCAAACTTTGGTTGTCACACAGTGTTTTCTCCACGTTAGATATGAATAGTATATCTGGGATTCTGGTGAATAGATCTAGATTTGGGATGTTTCCCAAATCGGGTACTTAGACTGCATTCTAAAAGTATTTTAGAATGGACGACTCATGGCGTGGTAGTGTATCCGCAGGTGATGGAGTCACCCTCTCTAAAAAGATACCTTCTAGACTGATGAAGAGAGCGACTGGCATGAATGACATATCATTTTCTTATGCAATTGAGTCAATCATGCAATGTCTTGTACAATACCAGATAGATAATTCTGGTTTTAGATCTAGATTTGGGAATTTTCCCAATCGGGTACTTGGACATCATTCTAAAAGTATATTTTAGAATGGAAGACTCCTGGTATGGTGGTGTACCCACAGGTCATGGAGTCACCCTCTCTAAAAAGGATGTCTTTCAGACTGATGAAGAGAGGGGCTGGCATGAATGACATATCATTTGCTTAGGCAGCTGAGTCAATCATGCAATGTCTTGTACAACACCAGGTGTTGCTTTTGCACTAGTTGCAATACGCATATATTAATCCAATTCTCAAGAAACAAAGGGAAGCAGTAAAGAACATAAGAGGATGTTCTTGGTATACGAAAACAGCAACCTTTTCTGAGCGGCGGTTATCAGTTCAGGTTTCCAAGATGACGTGGATGACAGAGATGCTGTCAGAGTTATGAGCTTAATCTCTTTTGAGGATCAGTGTATTGGATAGTGTTGCAATAAGGATACTGAGATAATCATGGTGCAGGATGCCGGTTATAACTCAACAGAGAATACAGCCAAAGAAGTTTGTTGGATAGGAGTTATTCATTGATGAACTTGGTCCCGTCAGGTATCCAGACAAATTGTTGAGGCGGGGTATCACTCAGTTTGGGAGATCGTTGATCTTCGCAAAGTTGAGATATAGAGAGATGAAGTTGGAACATTGTAGCGAGTCCACTCACTGAGGCTATTTCTCAAACACGCTAAGTTTCATAAATATAGTTTGCGAAACTGATTAGTAGAGAAGTTATGTATTCAATAGCACACGAGCAGTGAGTACGCGATACCGCAATAATTGGTCTTAAGTGCGAGTGGGAGATTGTTGGATATACTGTCCTCAAGGCAATTATTGTGATCGCAAGTAAGCGATTATGATAATTAAGGGAAGTCCTATTCAGGTATAACAATCTTACTCGAGATGATAGTATATTATCTGGTTTGTCTTCATCATTGATGAAGCTCGTAGGATTGTTGCTTGACGACCAGCATTATGATGGCGATCATATATATGGGAGCTAGGTTGTCCATAAGCACATCCTTAAATGTCTCTAGTCATAGGAGTATCGAGACTGGGTATCGATATTCCGGAGTAGACCGGTGTATACGCTTCTAGACCTCGACAAGGGGCGGTGGACGGTCTCACAAGCCATTGGTGTTGTGTCACCTAAGATAGTATACAGGTGCTTACTGAAGGTGAGTACACCTGATGGACTCACCAAGATCTTCTAGATGGTATTATATCTATCGTCAGATGGAAGTTTTCAGGTGGCATGAGTACCTGTTAGTCTTTTGACCCGAAGTCGTCATTTATCTCATGTGAGCTCTTACTGTACTTTGATTACTACCCTACCATGGCTCAAAGGAGTCGTGCAAACAGGTTTTAGTTGGGTACAGTCCCGAGCCATATGGAGGCAGTGGTCGACCGTCAGGGATTCGTCTCTTCTGGTATTAGGAGTCGATGTCGCGCTGTGTTCAGTTGGCTATCACCATAAATCTATGGCCACGGTAGGTGAGATTCACTGACAGTTGATCAGTAGTATCTCAGTTGGTGATAAGCTTGGCTCAGACACGACTTATCAGGTTAGTAGGGATCTGACGCTATCCACCCCCTAAACCCGATATGCGAAACTCTTTGACGAAGAGACCGGACTGTACGGAGATTGTCACATTCAGGCTTAGTAGGGTATGGACGCACTTGATTGTCGATCCCCCTTTTGACAAGTACCTGAGTAGCCGTTACGTACAGCTAGTGCTGCTGAAGTACTTGTGGTTAAACCCACTGTCAGCGTATTGTCGAGTCTTTAGAGTCCCACACAGAGGGTTTTCCCGATTCAGACGACATATGTAGGAGCCATACGATGGTACGTACAGAGGTTCGATTAAATACGTGTACGCGATACACGGACTTTAATCGGACGGTTGATAATACTAGCCGACTTAGGATTAAGCCGGATTATTAAATCAGGTTTTGATTTAATAATTTATATATGTATTTTGATACTTATATTTTATTATTATTGTTCACTATTTATTTTTGATAATGCTATCCGTATTTTTATACGGATACATGTATATGTAGCGATACATATACTGGGTGAAGTATCCATATTTATACGGGAATGCTTCTAGAAGGACACCTCATATTTATTTTTCTTTTTTAGAAAAATAAAAAGGGAAATGAGGTGTAAAGTGAGGCATGGTTCATTGCATGTAGAGAGGGATGGCTTTGGATTTTAAATTAATAAAATCCATTTATGCTCACAATTGGTACATGGTTGATAGATATGTAGCCATTTCTTTTTAAATGGTGATGATGATATTCTTTTGATATTGTTTCTTCATGCTTCATTGTTGCTCTCATGAGAAACCATTTTTCCTCACTTGTTTCTCCTTCTCCTTCTTCTTGCTCTCCATTTTGAGGATGGTTAAAGAGAGAAATTTTTAGTGGAGTATTCCTATATCACCGACCATCAAAACCTAGTAAGCTTGGATCGTCGGTTAGAGCCTCCTCCAAACTCCCTCAGGTGGATCGTCTTCGGCGAGGGTAGTTGATCTTCAAGTGCGATCCCGGCCGCTACAAGCTTGGAGGGGTCTTCCACAATCAGGTGGACACGCGACAAAGGTTGTATTTCTCAACCCCTTGCACTTTTAGACTAGCTAGTTTAGGTATATGGTTCGTATCCTGGGCATTACGGGCGTCCGGTGCTCGTCAGAATTTTTGTTTTTTGCTTCCGCCTCGGCCGCGGCCTCCGCGGTGTGGGCACCGGATCCCAACATATTGTTATATTTATGACGCACTGACGTCTGAGTTTTGCATGGCTCAATTTCTCTACCTTTATCGCAGGCAGATCAAGAGTACTTTAGCAATCAAGCCAAGCAATAAGGAGCTAGCTATTTAGTTTAGAGATTCTTAGTTTATTTTTTTCAATAGTTTTATTTCTCTTGATATGAGCCCATATTGGGACGTGATTCAGATAATATTGTTTGTTGGATATTGATTCGTTTCCGCTACATCTATTTCTTGATTTTATTTATTGTGGCAGATGGACATGCGTTAGCTAGATTTTATATTTTACTATTCTTGATATCTGATTGACAGCCGTAATGTGACTGTGGAGGAATGATTCCTAACCACAGGTAGTATGGTTGGTTCTGTCATGTGCCGTATTTACGTATTTTGGGAAGCGGGGCGTGACAGGATGCCATTCAAGATTAAATAGAAGGGACATATTTCTTATTTTAAAGAGTGGGAGGCGAGAATGAAGGTTTTATGCATGATATTTGCGGATTGGGAGAAATTATATCAAATTTTGCCGTGGTTCCTGGAGGTAATTACAAAGAGCAATTGTAACACCCTAGTATGGTTATACGGCATTAATTGGTATTTTAACACGTATTTTATATTTTTTCTATTTTATTCTTTTGGATTGCGAGTGAGTCGAATAGTAGTAGTAGTTATTCAACCCGGCCCGCATGTGTGAAATCCAGAATGGTGGTAGATTATATCTGATATTTATCAGTAAACTGAATCTATGTGAATCTAGTATATATATCATCATATATTTTTTAGTAGCCACAAGTTAAGAATAAGTTATATTTTGTTAACTGTCATCATATGGTTGTCATCCCATATCTTATTTTGCTTTTATCTTTACGTTTAAATCTCAAGATATCTAATATCAAATATTTACTAAATCTAGATATATTTTTAGAATCCTTTTAAATTTTAATTAGGGGTATGAGTTATTTAAAATATATTCTTGAATTATGGTTGAGAAGTTTACGTATATGAATTATTTTCCAAAATATATTTTTGATGAGATTTTGGTGGAGATTGGTTATAATTTGATATTATCTATATACATTAAAACTAATATATATTTATAACCTAATTTAAACTATACTATATATTTTTATATTAAACACAAAATCTCTCTTTCTCTGTCTGTCTCTTTCTCCACATAACATATCTCTCTCTCATGTAACTAAATCTTTCGCTCATCAATTATATATTCTCATTTTTCGTTCTTCAAGCCCACACCCATTCTCGCCGACACAACTCCAGTCGTATTTTATAACCTTAACCGAGCCATCAAAACTTGGTGTTGATTTGTATAGCGTCGTGTTGCTTCCGTTCATCGCGTTTGTTTCGAGGAAAGTTTAAAACTTGCTACATGCTATGCTTTATGTAATTTACTTATATGTTGTCGTATTATTACTATTACTATTATTGTTATTATTATCATACAACTATATCTATATAATTTATACACCGTAATTAATTAACATTAATCAGTTTTATAATATACAGTGTATGCAAGTTTACAACTTTCGACATACTATAATTATATATATCGTCGAATATTTTTTATTATTATCATTATAGCGTTTATATATATATAATCCGTATATCATTAATTAGTTTATAATTTGCATTTTATAACATTATGCAAAATATAGTTTGAAAATATTATAGTTTACACATGAAACGTCGTTGCCAAGTAGATACGACAAATCTGAAATTTACTGTACACCTCATCTTATAAAATTCATTATAAATCATAGAAATATTATTTGCACATGTTCTTTAGTTCGTTATAAATCTAACCAAGAATAATATAACCTTGTGAAATATTCACTTGTAAAATAAATTGTTTAAATAATGTAAACTGTAAATGAAAGTATCTGTGAACTGCTGTTCAGGAAAATTCCAGCAGTAAACTTTCAATTTCGAACGTTCACAACTTTTTGTAAGAACAATCTGAGATACTTTAACTTATAAAAATAAAAACTTTATTGAATTAGCTTTGTTTTGGTATATGACACATCCATTTTAGAGAAAGTTTGTTATTTTTAAGTTATTTTACAAATCAGGGTGACTCTGAATTTCTGAACGGAACATTTTTGTAAATAGTTAATCAATACCACTTTTATAGTTATTAATCCGATTGAATATTTTATCCATGTTAATTCTATTATCTTGGTCTTATACATGATATGATTATGTTATCCTTGACATGTTTATAACCTCCCAGACTGTACTGTTTTTGTTATCATGTTAATACATGTTGCCTATAATACTTACCTATGCCAACAATCTTGACTTATTATCCTGGTTGACCTGACTTGTTGTCTTACTAGACAAGACCAGTAAACGATTGTTCCTATGTTAGCATTAGGCATACATTCTATTAATATCTGACTTGAACACAAAACCTGGGGAAAAGGGGAAATCAAGATTGTAACCGAAATATAACTCAAGAGTATATTATTATTATTTGTCGTTATTCCGGGCGTGAACGGAATAACCATTGTTTATTGTGTCGTGGTCCCGTAGGGGTATGAACGGGATATATTGTGCCGTGGTCCCATGGGGGTATGAATGGGATATATACTGTTGAGTTACGATGAGAATTATATTAATTGATTTCAAAGACTTGTAGAATAAATAACCCAGAAGCACAAACTTTAGAATACACGTGACATACCTATAGCTCACTGTTTTACACCTGCGATAATTATTTATACTTATATTTCATCATAGATTTCTATTCTGTTTATTATTATCGTTATTGATATTTATGACGCACTGATGTCTGGGTTTTGCATGGCCCAGTTCATTTAACCTTGTCGCAAGAAGATCAAGAGTATTTTAACAAGCAAGCTGAGCAGTGAGGAGCTTGATGATTAGGTTTAGTGATGCTTAGTTATTTTATTTTTGTAGTTTAAATTTATCGATGTGATTCCATAAGGGACATGATTAAGATATTATTTAGTTATTGGATCTTTATTCATTTCTACCATATACATTTCTTGATTTTTATCTATTGTGGCAGATAGAGATGTGTTAGTTAGATTTTTTTACTGTTCTTGATATCCGATTGACAGCCGTAACGTAACTATTATTTCCTAGCCATAGGTAGAATGGTTGGTTTTGTCACGTACCGTATTTATGTATTTTGGAAAACGGGGCGTGACAGCAATCCCGGCACAGTTTACAAGATCACCTACGAAAACCTGACTCCAATAGCAGTCCAGTTTACCGGCGTGTTCTGGGCATTTAGACCATTAATTAAAGGATTTGAATACTGTCGTCTAGTTCTGAGCGTTAATGGCATACACTTACATAGTAAATATAAGGGGACTTTGTATGTTGCTACCAGGGTGGATGCAGATGGAGGGTTGTATCTTTTGGCATTTGCGGTTGTCGGTAGTAAAACTGAAGAAAATTGGGAATGGTTCTTCATATGTATTCGTATGTATATCCCCGGTGTAAGTCGTTGCCAAATTACATGGTTGTTTGATCGGATGGAGAGACTTTCAAGGGCACTAGCTCAAGACTAGCATACGTCCTATTATCATCACTACTGTTTGAGGCATACCAGAGCTAATTTCTCGAAAAAAATCAAAAACGAATCATTACAGTTTTTGTTGTATGAAGTCAGCCATACTTCGGATCCTCTGATTTATGTTAAAAAAAGAGCTTGTATTAGAGAATTAAATCTGGAAGCGGATGCTTGGATTAACAAAAGTTTAGGAGGTACGAAAATTGTTAGGCAATATGCTTGGACGGCGGTGTAAGGTATTGTATTATAACTACGAATTGCTCCGAGAGTTTTAATGGTGTTCATAAAGAATTTCGTGCATTACAGATACAGGAATTGATTTCTAGAACCTTCTACCATCTCACGTACTTCGTCACTCGTCGTGAAGCAGCGGCTAAATGGGACACACTGTTCACTCCGAAAAATGAGAGTAAATTGGCTAAAAGAAATGCGGATGTGAGACATTGCCAAATTCGTCGATTCTCTAAGCATTGGTGGGAATTGGTAGATAAAAATGTAATTACGTATGATGTTAGTATAAACGATAATGGATGTCATTGTAGTTGTAATATACCTTTACTATAAATGTTTCTATGCAAACATGTGATAGCGGCTTGTTCACGAGCTTCGGGGGGAGCAAACATATCATACGAGATGTTATGTCGTGGAGAGTATTACGCACAATACTATCGAGAGTCATATACCTATTTGTTTAGCCATGTTCCAGATCAACGACACTGACAGGAATATCGTGGGCGATGTATATTCCCACCCAACAATACGAGAAAGAAAGGCAGGCCTCCAAGCTGTCGTATCAAGGGTACTATGGATGAAGGGTGCGATGGGATGAAAGGACAGAACAGGTGCAGCAAGTGCAAAACCTATGGTCATAAAAAATCGCGATATCCTAACCTTCCACATCAGCTTCAGAATCAACCGCAATGATGTATTGTAGCATTTTATTCACTTATGTATTTTGTTCGTTGATGTCTTGTATCCGTAAGAACCATTATGTATTGTGCAGCTTGAGGTATCGTGTTCGATGATGTATTGTATCCTATCGACAGACAGTATTGTATCGTGTCGCCTAATGTATTATATCATTTAACGCCAGTTACGTATTGTGTTCGTTCGATATAATGTATTTTATCTACCGTTACATATTGCATTCGTTGATGTATAATTGACACTTATCTTTGAATTATTATTTTTGGCAGATATTGTATCGATGGACCCAAGACCTGTAGATCCGTCAGTTTTATACCCGTCGGACCGATATCGGGCGACGATATGCGTGACGGTAAGAAATTAATTCAATTCAATATAGTACTTGTACTTTCTTCTAATTGTATATTTTTAACGAGTTTGTTTATTTAATGTGCAGGAGAACGTCGTTTTGACATGTACTGCTCACTTACAGTAGGTTAGGTCATGGGCGATTGGAGATGCACGTGTGCAGGTTGGCTTAGCACGTGCAGGATTTTATCATTACTTGAGAATTAACTACATTCGTTTCGACCATCCTCTTATTACAGCGTTGGCCGACCGGTGAAGGCCAGAGACCTTCACATTTCATTTTCCTATCGGGGACATGACGATCACCCTTCAGGATGTTGCTATACCAATTGGCTTGCGCATCCACGGTCCACTGGTGACAGGGGATATAGGTCACGACAGGCAAGAGCTTTGCATTGATCATCTTGGTCGGGATCCCGCACAAATGAAAGGAGGTGCTATTAAGCTTACATGGCTTTGCGAAGCATTTGATCCCCTGGAGATGATGTAGATCAGACGAAGGTTGAGTAGTGCGTACAGGCTTATATTCTTCATCAGCTAGAGACGTCCTTATTTCCCGACACATCGAAGAATATGGTACACCTCATGTGGCTACCATTATTAGCTGATCTAAATGTATGTGGCACATTGTCTTGGGGTAGTGTCGTGCTGGTTTACCGTTACGAGGAGTTGATCTCTGTCGCTCTGCTAGAGCGCAATATTATAGGTGGTTGTCTTTATCTTCTTCAAATAAAAATTTGAAATACTTAATAGATTTTGTTATCATGTTAAATATATCGGTATATAACAAAGTATGATATTTGTAGATGTGGTGCTGGACTCGACTATCTACCGGTTATCCTACATTTATCCAGGAGGTGCAGCTAGATGGTGTTGGGTTACGGCAGCGCCCCGGCCATCAATCCGTGGCCAAATGCGGAACAAATTTTTTCTAAACTGGAACTACCATTACCCGATGCCCGGATTTACCCTAAACCCTAAACTAGGAATACTAAACTAAGAGTTGGATGGTTATACCGAGTTGATCCATGTCCTTCGGTCTTCAACCATCATCCCCAAGCTCCTAGCGGCTCCTTGATCGAGTTTGATCTCCGGTCTCCCTCATCGAAGACGATCCACCTTGAGAGTGTGTAATACGGGCTCCCACCTCAAAAACCGAGGCAACTCGAGTATCTAGTTTGCTAGCCTAGATAACCAAGATGAAGTAGAGAGTGTGTAGGATTACTTTGTCTCAAAACACCTAATGTTTCTCAACTGATGAGACTTAATGGGTGGAGGAAGAAGAAGAAGCCATTGGAGGATGAGTGAAGCAACTTAAGAAAGGAAAATGCCTAAGTGTTGTGAGCATGAAGAGATGAAGCATGAAGTGAAGAATAGCAAGCATGCTAGCAACTTGAGATCAAAAATTCATCAAGTGAAGAAAAATGCTCACAACACAAACTAAATCAAGCATGCCCAAATAGTGACTCATGAGTCACTACATGACTCACCCCATGAGTCATCTACAAAGCCATGCCTCATTTAATGCCCAAGTCCACCTCATCCTCCACCTCATTAAATCATTTATAAAAAATGATTAAAACTAAAATGAGGTGGCATCTTCTAGAAGTATCTTGTAATGAAATTACAAGAATACCCCTCATCCGTATATACATATCCGTATCCATATTCCGAAAAACACTAATACAATGAGACAAAAATAATCCATCAATATAATACTAGGATCCGACTTAAACCAAAGCCCATTAGTATTATCCGTCCGATCATAATCCGTGCACAAGTGCACGTATATGATCGAACCCTACCATAAAACCATACGGCCTCTACAACGTTTCGCCTGAACCAGGGAAGCCCTCTGTGTGGGACTCTAAAGACTCGTCAATACGCTGGCAGTGGATTTAACCACAAGCACGTCAGTGGCACAAGCTATACGTAACGGCTACCCAGGTATTGAGCGAAAGGGAGGCTGACGAGCAAACTCATCCTGAACCCCTACCGAGCCTGACAGTGACAATATCCTTACAGTCCAGTCTGTTCATCTATGAGTATCGCATATCGAGTCTAGGGGGTGGATAAAGTCAGACCCCTAATAACGTGATAATTCATGTCGGTATGAAACCCATCACCACCTGAGGAATTACTCATCCTAGATCAGTAATTCTCGACTACCTTGACCAAGGATTTCTGGTGATGACCACCCGTGCACCACGCGACATCAATCCCCAATACCAAGAGAGACGAATCCCCGAAGATCCGCTCACTGCCTCCATGTGCTCGGGACTGTACCCAACTAAAACCTATTTGCACGACTCCTTTGAGCCGTGGTAAGGTAGTAATCAAAGCACAGTGGGAACTCACACGAGACAAATGATGATCTCAGGTCGACAGATTAACCTGTACACATGTCACCTGGGAACTGCCATCTGACAATAGGTATAATACCCTCTAGCAGGTTCCCGACAAGTCCGTCCAGTGTACTCATAACCCAATGAGCACCTGTATACTATCTTAAGTGAACAAACTAACACCAATGGCTTGTGAGACCTGGCTACTGCCCCTCGTCGGGGTCTCGATCAGTATACACTAGTCTACTCTTGGAGTATCGATGCCCAGTCTCGAAACTCCCATGACTGGGGACACTTTAAGGATGTGCTTATAGACCATCTAGCTCCCACGTATATGATCGCTATCATACTGCTGGTAGTCAAGCATGAATCCTATGGGCTCTATCAATATGTAATAGTGATCTGTAATGTCACCTAAAGCATGTACACGATGATAAAGAAAAACCAGATAGTATACTATCATCTCGAGTAAGACTGTTCTACCGGTATCGGTCCTCCCTCAATCATTGCAATCACGTGCCTGCGATCCAATAATTGACTTGAGGTCACTATAGCCAACAATCTCCTACTTGCACTTAAGGCTAATTATTGCGGTGTCACATACTCACAGCCCGTGTGATACCGAACACCCAACTTCTCTACTAATCAGTTTCACAAAGCTCGTTTGTAAAACTATTGCGTTCGAGAAATAGCCTCAGTGAGTGGATCCACTCCAGTGTTTCTTTCTAGGTTTCTTTTTATCTCAAGTTCGCGGAGAAAGCCATCTCCCGAAATGAGCAATACCTGTCTTAGAATATGTCTGGATATCTGATGGCACCCAGTTCATAAATGAACTCCAAATACAGCAAAACTTCTTAGACTGTGTCGTCCACTGAATTTAATTAGTATCCTGCGCCATGCCTTCCTCAGTATCCGCTTGGACCACCTGTCCAACATACTGTCCCTCAGAAGAGGGAAAAACTATAACTCAGACAGCCACTATGTCATCTAGGCCACCTTGGAAGCTTGAAATGATAACCATCTCGTGAAGGAGGCTGCCGTTACCATATCCCTAAAACATCCATTTATGGTTATAAACCGCTTCTCTACATTTCTCCATGATTGGATTAATATATGTTTATTGCAACTAGTGCAAAAATAACATTTGGTGTGATACTTGACATTTCATGATTAACTCAATTGCCAAAGCAAGTGATATGCTAATCATGCAGATCCCTCTCCCCTTTAGTCTGTAAGACACCTTTAGAGAGGGCGACTCCATCACCTGCAGGTACACTACCATACCAAGAGTCGTCCATTCTAAAACACTTTAGAATAGTGTCAAGTACCCAAATTGCGACACTTTCCAAATCTAAATCTAAAACTATAGATCTAGTAACCAGAAACCCTGATATTATATCCATGTCCTATATTGAGAAACAACTGTGTGACAACCACAGTATAACCGATCGCAATATAGGAATTTCCCTTCCTATAAAGTGCATGTCATCCCAAATACCAGGACATCACACCCTACTATCTTCTTACCAGATCCATCTCCTATTCCGATGAAATCAAAGCCTATGACTGTCACATCAAAAATAGATGATCTATTTCCGCTATACCTGCTTTAGTCTATAAATAGACATAAGCTACTTGCCCACTATGCTTCCGCTAGTCCCACTGACTACAACAACCCTCTGGCAGAGTCATATACACGTATACTTCTAAAACTAGTTTAGAATGATGCTATACTCATCCTCTGGCCGGGTCTTATAGTCTAGAATAGCAACAATGGCAAGTCTGGGTAAACAAGAACCTCCTTGTCACCGTCTCTGAGAAGACCGAAGTACCTCTCAGGTGCCTGAGGTTACCCACCAAATATGCGGAGTAGCTAATGGAATGTCTAATCCAATTAAATCCTCAGGTTCTATTAAATCTTCAGTGATCGTTTGTGGTTCTGGAATCACTTCCAGTTCTACCATACTCCCACTTTTGTTTTCTGAAAAAATCCATTTTACTAAAACTGTGGCGAGTTAAGAACAATATCACTATTGATCTTCCTGATGGTAGAAAGTTAACCCTCGTCAAAGCCCGGGATAACCCACAAACTGCCATTACTGAAACGTGTCTTGAGTTTATCCGGATTTTGGTTTTAAGTATTAGCCGGAAAACTCCCTATATCTTAACATCGTTAAGATATAAATTTATTATACACACACACACACACACACACAATATAGAAATAAAAGCACTAATTTAATTGGAACCAGATTCAAAATTATGCAGTTGTCTCCAGTACATATTAACCAAATGGAATGGAGCCAATCAGCATTACTAAACTAGGAGTGTATCCACATATGAGTAACCCGAAAGAGAAGCTAGTTCTCAAAACCATTACTAACAATAGAATACCAAACATAAGTATCTACATCTTTGACTACCTCAAAGAATCTTGATACTTCCAACAAATGGTTCTCTACTTTATTCTTATAGCTACAACTTCTCAATATCTGGACTTTGTATTTCAACAAAATAATTGTCTAAAACTAGAGAAGTCATGAGTAAACAGAATATAGTACGAGTACCAACCCCTTTGTCCTAATGGACACCGGACAACATACAATACTTTGTACATGTCCCCTGAGTTCAATAACTCAAACCCTGTGTGTTGTAGGTTGAAAACTGTACTATGGTTAAGAAGAATTACACCGCTGTTGAATGCACCTTACCTAATCACCAACCGATATAGGTAAATGTCACAGACATAATTTCAAAACGTTATATCTCACTTTATAAAATAAACGTATAGATATATCATCTTGAAATTGGTGCATAACAACGGATATCCAAAACCAAATGTTTGCCGTCAGGAAAAACCCAGATGATTTCCTCAAATATCATCAATTACAACGAATTCCGATATAATGAGGATCTAATCACCCAATTCCCAATATCTTAATCCCGCTCACCATCTATAATAATATACAGATGTGAGAAACTGATCTGGTAGATACACCCTGGAGTTAGATTCCAATTGGGAAAACAGTTTTCAATTAACATCGCACAGAGAAACTGAAACATGAAAATGTTTCAAAAGGGGTTAACTGGTATTCCTAGTAACGCCTATTCTACTATAATGATCCATGACAGTAACCATATACTTATCTGCCCTCACTCCAATACCTTTATTATGTCTTTAGTTATTACCTTCTGTACACCTTCTTTTAGGCTAATCGGTTTTCTTCCTTCCCTACCCTTCGGCACCAGCCTAAGGTTTGGAAGAAGACTATCCAATAAGCGTAACAGGTGTACTCTCCTTTTGACAGGAGATCTTGCAACCTGAGAGAAGGTAATGGGAAAAGATATTTGAATAATCCTATTCTATTTCTCCTGAACCGGAAACCATCATCGAATCTGGAACAAATTCCTTCAAGTTCGTATGTAACTATACGATGGCATGTCCAAGCATTATGGACGTTCGTAGTGATACGAAGTGTTCTGGAGAAATCCAAAGTGGATGTGGGAGTGGCAGGGGTATACACGGTTTTGTTGTGAATGATAGCAGTCGCAATTTTCTTTACCGTTATTCTAATCCCTTTATATGTCTTTACTTATTACCTTCTGTACACCACCTTTAGGCTGATTGGTTTTCTTCCTTTCCTACCTTTCGGAACCTGCCTATGGTCTGGAGGAAGACTATCCAATAAGCGTAATAGGTGTACCCTCTCTTAATCCTAGGATCCCACACAATCTGAGAGAAGGTAAAGGGAAAAGACAACCGAATAATCCTATTCAATCTTTCCAGAACCAGAATCCATCCTCGAATCTGGAACAAGTTCCTTCGAGTTCGTATGTAACTATAGATAGATTTATCCAATAGAAGTGGTTGTTCATAGTGATACGGGGTGTTCTGGAGAAATGTAAAGGTGATATAGTAGTAGCAATGATATATGCGACACCGTGACATTCCAAAAACCAAAGTGTTTTAAGAAGGTTCGGTTAACTTGATTCATGAGTTTTAGTCAAGGGTCGTGCCATGGTCGCTGCCAAGGAGAGAGAGAAAAGAAACACTCAGCATGCACTCTAACCTAGATCAGAATGGTTAATCACTTTATCTAATCAGGATGTTTCCCACTGTTTCCTCAAATTCTCCTCCTAACCCAAAGAAGAATTAGTCGGGATCATCTAAAATCACCCAAGGAATAAACCTACTCATCTGTGGGAATCGGGATCCAACTATCATAGCATGATAATCTTGATGGAATCCACTCAAGTCACCACACTCCAGAAGGTATGCGCACGCCTGACAAATTTCTTGTATGTTTGAAACTCCCAATGTAATTTTTACCCCTAGGACCCGAGTGACCTTGACTGAGCCAACATATCAAAGGATCCTAGTCAAGTTCAACCCATCATTATCTTGATTGCATTAGACCCACCCGCACGAGTCCTTGACTGAGCCAAAATGACCGCACAACTGTCCTAACCAATCGCATATCCATGCAACAGAAAAGCACTACATAGCTACCGAACACTACGCCTCGGCTAAGCACGACATACATAGCATGAATACTAAGCAATACTAATCTGAAACGACGGAGGGCTACGGCTGGTTTTTGGAAAAAAAAACTTTTAACGTAATGAACTTGATATCGTTGAAGGAACCGAGTGGTTTTACAAATGTATAGTTGCGAAAACCTTTGCTAAAGAGGTCACTCCCGGTGAAGGGGTCTCGATTCTTTCCTAGTAGAATGAGGTGCAGGATATTCCAAACTGAATACCACGATGCAAAGAAAAGGAATCGACTATAGTGAAGTTATTACGCTGACACAAACTTCTACCTAAGAGGTCACTCCCAATGAAGGGATCTTGGCCCTTGCCTCGTCGATTGAGGTGCAGGATATTCCCAATCGAATACCACTGTGCAAAGCAAAAGAGAACATCTGTAATGTCAGTTTTTGAAAAACTTGGCTCCAACAACATCATATGTAGGTTTGTTTTATCCTTGCATTGATCAGAATCAACGCAGTCCCATCAATTAATCACACCAGAAAAGAACGAAAATATATGATGTACGTATATGCCATCCGCATTTGCCACTGGGTCCCGTCATCACCCGTTAGCTTACTTAACTAACGATAGAGCGGGGACTGGACTAGCACGGGTGCAAAACATATACAACATCTACTAGTATATATATAAATATATATACAACAATCGTCCCAGGCATGATATAAAGTAACATCACAGAAGCATCACAAAAGCAATACAGAATGGTGGATAATCTGGAGCCCCGGGTTTCACTTGAGCCGCAAATGAGACCCGACGTTCCCTGTCGTGTGGATAGCCTGTGCAATGAAACCTAGACCCCTATGAGCGCGGAAAGTTACCCGCCAAAACCAGAAGTAAAGTAACCCCCTTCAACAACGTGAATAGGCCATCCAGCACTTCACGGAATCCGGTAACTTGGGCACCCCTCCATGGGTCAACCTATACCCCTTACGAGTGCGGCGAATAGCCCACCAATTCTAGAGTGAGGTCCCCTCCGTCTGAACACCATGAGATACGGACCCGTTGCTCTCTAGAACCCGGCTATTCGTGCACTCCGCCTTGGGGTAATCCTAGTACAGAAAAGAAAATAATATACAAGGGTGACGTCGACCTCAACTTGGTCGTGCCCTAAACAAATAATATACAAACGGGCAGTGACGGCAGTCCACATATCAGACGCTCGCCCCGCAATATCAAATGTACAAATAAATATAAAATGTACTAACATCGCACCCAAACTATCCACCACGACGATCCAACCAGAACACAGCACAACACAGAACATCAACGTGAATGTCATGTTCGCAAACTCATTTAAAAGAACATATAGCAGTTAGACGGGTTATACCGATCGAGTGAAATTCACGGTCGCAGATGCTAATCTAAGAACTGATAATCACACGTATTTTAAAATTTTGATCGACTAAACTTTCCCAAATTGGCCCCAAATGCAAATCCAGCACTTAGTGTAAATCTGGGCCAAAACCATATATCACAAAAATCATATTTCCATAAACTAGAGCCCCAGAAAAAAATTGGGGTACTGCAGCCCAAAAAGCGCGGAGGAAGCGCCGCAAAATGTGATATTTTACTCCGGTTCCGCGACGGAATTTTGGAGTTAGGTCTCCAATTTTTTTTTGTAGCTCTAGTTTTTCCTGCATAATTTTAAGATACCCAAAAAAAATTTTGGAACAACTTTGAAATTCGACAGCAAACACATGAAAATAGATTTGTGATTCGGAAAAATTAGTCAATCGAGATTTTAACCTTGTGCTAACTTGCTAGTAGGGTTAATGGGTTGGCTCTGATACCATGTTAGGTTACGGCAGCATCCCGGCCATCAATCCGTGGCCAAATGCGGAACAAAATTTTTCTAAACTGGCGCTACCCGATGCCCGGATCTACCTTAAACCCTAAACTAGCAATACTAAACTAAGAGTTGGATGGTTACCCAGTTGATCCGTGTCCTTCGGTCTTTAACCATCATCCCCAAGCTCCTAGCGGCTCCTTGATCGAGTTTGATCTCCAGTCTCCCCCATCGAAGACGATCCACCTTGAGAGTGTGTAATACGAGCTCCCACCTTAAAAACCGAGGCAACTCGAGTATCTAGTTTGCTAGCCTAGATAACCAAGATGAAGTAGAGAGTGTGTACGATTACTTTGTCTCAAAATACCCAATGTTTCTCAACTCATGAGACTTAATGGGTGGAGGAAGAAGAAGAAGCCATTGGAGGATGAGTGAAGCAACTCAAGAAAGGAAAAATGCCTAAGTGTTGTGAGCATGAAGAGATGAAGCATGAAGTGAAGAATAGCAAGCATGCTAGCAACTCAAGATCAAAAATTCATCAAGTGAAGAAAAATGCTCACAACACAAACTAAATCAAGCATGCCCAAATAGTGACTCATGAGTCACTACATGACTCACCCCATGAGTCATCTACAAAGCCATGCCTCATTTAATGCCCAAGTCCACCTCATCATCCACCTCATTAAATCATTAATCAAAAATGATTAAAACTAAAATGAGGTGGCATCTTCTAGAAGTATCTTGTAATGAAATTACAAGAATACCCCTCATCCGTATATACATACCCGTATCCGTATTCCGAAAAACACGAATACAATGAGACGAAAATAATCCAACAATATAATACTAGGATCCGTCTTAAAGCAAAGCCCACTAGTATTATCCGTCTGATTATAATCCGTGCACAAGTGCACGCATATGATCGAACCCTGCCACAAAACTATACGGCCTCTACATTGTTTCACCCGAACCAGGGAAACCCTCTCTGTGGGACTCTAAAGACTCGTCAATATGCTGGCAGTGGGTTTAACCACAAGCACGTCAGTGGTACTAGCTATATGTAATGGCTACCCAGGTATTGAGCGAATGGGAGGCCGACGAGCAAACTCATTCCCGAACCCCTACTGAGCCTGACAGTGACAATATCCGTACAGTCCAGTCTGTTTGTCTATGAGTATCGTATATCGAGTCTAGGAGGTGGATAAAATCAGACCCCTAATAACATGATAATTCATGTTGGTATGAAACCCATCACCACCTGAGAAATTACTGATCCTAGATCAGTAATTCTCGACTACCTTGACCAAAGATTTCCGGTGATGGCTACCTGTGCACTGCGTGACATCAACCCCCAATACCGGGAGAGATGAATCCCCGAAGATCCGCTCACTGCCTCCATGTGCTCGGGACTGTACCCAACCAAAACCTATTTGCACGACTCCTTTGAACCGTGATAGGGTAGTAATCAAAGCACAGTGGGAACTCACACGAGACAAATGACGATCTCAGGTCGACATACTAACCTGTACACATGTCACCTGGGAACTGCCATCTGACAATAGGTATAATACCCTCTACCAGGTTCCCGGCGAGTCCGTCCAGTGTACTCATAATCCAATGAGCACCTGTATACTATCTTAGGTGAATAAACTAACACCAATGGCTTGTGAGACCTGGCCACTGCCCCTCGTCGGGGTCTCGATCAGTATACACTAGTCTAATCTTGGAGTATCGATGCCCAGTCTCGAAACTCCCACGACTAGGGACACTTTAAGGATGTGCTTGTAGACCACCTAGCTCCCATGTATATGATCGCCATCATACTGCTGGTAGTCAAGCATGAATCCTATGGGCTCTATCAACATGTAATAGTGATCTGTAACATCACCTAAAGTATGTACACAATAATAAAGACAAACCAGATAGCATACAATCATCTCGAGTAAGACTGTTCTACCGGTATAGGTCCTCCCTCAATCATTGCAATCACATGCCTGCGATCCAATAATTGACTTGAGGGCACTATAGCCAACAAATGGAGATCAACCATTAGGATGTAAGTAAAACTATATGTTATCTAATTAAAATCAACTTTTACAAAATTTGAGGTTGTGAATCATAAGTGTAACTCCTGAATTACAATACTTTTTTTTCCGCTACAGGTTTAACGTCGGTCGGACTTAGGATAGGATACCCGCCAGGTCCCTCGAGTTTTACCAAAATGAGTTAGATATGCTCCCGGACCGAACTGTACTCGGGATGCTATATACACTAGATATCTACCAGGCTCTACCGGATGTGTTTTACATTTTCCGATATCATGCCCAGACATATATTATTTGTTTCGGCACCTTCGCATATCATGTCCTTGATTGTGTATTACGACAGTTCGGACTTGTACAACACATTCCGGATCCGGTAGAATAGATTGATTGGGTTACACGGAGAGGTAGAGCAGTAGATTGGAGGGCTTTTCGACATATCTGTATCCTTCGATGGGATGCACGAGCTTTGCTTGTCATACCTTTACTGATAGAAGGTTACCAGGGCTGGTACTCAAGGATAACACGGTGGTACATTCAGACGGCGTGTCCTTCACTGGTGACGTATGAGCCTCAAGGACTAGTTGAGCGTGAGGTGGTAAACAACAAGTCAAGAACCTGTTCATTTCGTGATTGAATTAAACCCACCTGCACGACCCTTAACAAGGTCAACAAAGCCATATGACTACCCTAATCTAATCGCATCATATGCGGCGGATAAGCACCAATCAGCTACCGCACACTACGCCTTGACAATGTCAACAAACGCAACACGAATACTAAATAGCACTTATTTGAAATGACGGAGGGCTACGACTGGTTTTTAAGAAAACCTTTAACGTAATGAACTTGATATCGTTTTAGAATCTAATGAATTGAAAAGGAGTGGTTTTTGGAGCATTTGCTAGTTTTGCTAAAAAGGTCATTCCTGGTGAAGGGATCTCAGCTCTTTCCTTATCGAATGAGGTGCTAGATATTCATCAAAGAATAGTACTGTGCAAAGTAATAACTAGAGAAGCTATCAAAAACAAAACCGAGTGGGTTGTAGCATTTTCTAGTTTTGCTAAAGAGGTCACTCCCGGTGATGGGATCTCGGCTCTTTCCTCATCGAATGAGATGCTAGATATTCATCAAGGAATACCGCTATGCAAAGCAAGAACTAGATCTACCTTTTTGAAAAACTTGATTCTACAATATCTTTAGGTTTCTTATCTTTTCATTAATCTCATTAACAAAATCCCATCATTTAATGTTTTCTAAACATCACAGAAAAGAAACGAAAATAGAACACACGCTTATGCCATCCGCATTCGCCACGGGGCCCCGTCATGCACCGTTAGGTTACTTAACTAACGGCAGAGCGGGGGCTGGACTATGCAAAATATAAGCAACGTTTATTATATATCATATATATAATATAGCATTCATCTCACGCAGTTATATGATCACATCACAGAAACAAGCAGCAGAAGTCAACATTTGAAATATTGTAGATACTAGGAGGTCCTGTTTTAAATTAAGCCAATAATGAAAAACACGGATTCCACAGTCGTAATGAATAGCCAAACCCATATCCCTAGACCCCTACAAGAGCGGCAAGCAACCCTTCCAATTCTAGAATTAGGAGACCCGGTCTCGACTCCTCAAGATGGTCTCCCACTGGACTCTAGAACCCGGTTACTTATGCTTCTCGTCTTAGGTCTATCCTAATACGGAAAAGTAAATAATATACATCAATGGCGATATCATCATCAACATAGAAGTATCCCAATTAAAGAATATTAAATATAAATATTTACATGAATGAAAATTGAAAAACTCCCATCTCACGCAAAAAAACCCCGGCTATTCAATCACGACGATCCAATATAACATATCACAGCAACATATAATATCACATGTCAGCAACGTAAGTAAATATGCGTATCCTAAATATCGTTGACATATAGCAACGAGATTGGGGATACCCCACATATTACACTTACGGTCGCAGAAAAGAAATGAAAAACTACAATAACTAGAATCCGCATTTCCTTAGACATCATAAACCCAGAATATCTCATATTCCGAATTTTGTTCCTAACCTATAAACCTTGCATTTTAGTCTCAAAATAAAAACACTTTTTAATAACTTAGTTGGGTAATTCAACAAGATTCATGACTACCCAATCGAATGCTCGTCGGGAACTTTAGTAGATGGCCGCACCCCCGATGCCGTCAACCAAGTGCACTTAGGCAGAACACCATGGCCGCAAGCACCCGAATGGATGCTTTTGGTAACGGGGTTCTCCTAAAGTCACTTGGTCAGGGCTATGGAGCGTGGCTACCCAGTAAAGTTATCCGACGAGTATTTGTATACGATATGCGTTTGCGACGGAGTTTCAATCCAAATCGATACTTCGTGGCAATCAATCAACAGAGACTAAATTGCTAGATTTACAATTACATACTAGTTTTCACAAAATTAATTAACCGTGGATTTCAAGTATTGTATCGCATATCAAACTTAAACCCGAAATGAATTTAAAATTGTGAATACGAAACACTCCGAATAACCCTAATAAAAAAGTTAACATCACATGTAAATTGGGCTAAACAAACAATAACCTAAAACCCTAAACCCAAGCGTGCAGAACACCAAAAAAACACGAGACTAAAATGATATAGTACGGCCGGCGAGGCCGGTAAAAATGGGGATCTCGCCGGGTGAAAAGTGAAGTTTTAGTCTCATTTTTGTTCATTGTTCTAGTTATATCATATATAACATTCTACAACTATTTTAAAAAAATTTAGAGAACTTTGAAAATCAACAGAAACTTGGGTTTATCGGGTTACAGTTTCGGATTGTTTCGGTTTCGCAATTCATCTAACATCGTATAATCTTCTAGTTTTGGCTCTGATACCATGAAAGTGTTTATTACCATCACCACAGGGTTTTACTAGCATCAAGCATGCCATTTAAAAAAAAATTTGGGTGCTAATTAATACCAACCTAGAATCTAAACTAGATGATTAGGGTTTTAACATGATATAAAAAAATTTACACTAAGAGATGGATACTACAACCTTTGTAGACCGTGTCCTTCTCTTCAAAAGCTCCGTGTAGTAGTCTATGCGATTCCACTAGGCTCCACTTGAAGTTGGATTGAGCTTCCTTTGTGATCTTCATGCCGAAAATGATCCACCTGAAACTCCGTTAATCCAAGCTACCTCTTCACTAAACTCTTTAGTGAAGGAAACAAACTACACTTAATTTCTAATCAAGTGTAGGGTGGTGAGGTGGGGTTTTGTTTGCTCACTAAGGTTCTCACAAGCTCAAGGTTTCACAACTCATGTGAGGGATTGAGTTTTGAGGAGGTGAGGAAGAAGATGAAGAGAGCTAGAAAGAAAACGAGCTCAAGTAAAGAAAATGAACAAGTGTGGAAAAAAATATGAAGAATGGCTTAATCAAATACCTCACTTATTGAAGTATGGAATTAAAACCATCAAAATATAGCAACCATGCTTCTATAGTGACTACAAATGAATGATCAAGCCATGCTTCCCCATTCCACAAATATCTCCTCAAATTCCACTTCATTTTCTATTTTCCAAAAATAGAAAATCCATGCCATACTTCATATAATATATTAATATATATATTAATATATATATTAATATATATATTATGAAGAAAATAATTAGTGAGCAATAATATTAGTTAATATATAATTATATCAAATATAAATATATATTATATTATTAAATAAATACTTGATTTAATAATCCAATTATATCACATATAACCGACTAATATCATTTATCTGTATATCACATTATCAAATCAACACTTGATTCGATAATCCGGTTATATTACATATAACCTAACCGATAACAAATAACTGCCAGATTAGAATACGGTATCATATACTCATACTTAATCAGGCCCCTGCACATATCAACATATGTGTTCTACTTCGTTTCGCTTGAACTAGGAAACTTCTGTATGGGACTCTAAAGACTCGTCAATACGCTAGCAGTAAGTGATGATCACATCAGTCACCCACAAGCCGTTAGCGGTATGAGCTGAACGTAACGGCTACCCAGGTATTGAACGATTAGAAAATCAACAACCAAGCTTGTCCAAAATCTCATGAAGCCTATAAGTAACAGTTAACGTACAGTCCGGTCTCTTCGTCTGATATGTTGCATATCAAGTCTAGGGGTGGAATCGTCAGACTCCGGTAACTTGATAAGTCATACCGATATATGGCTCATAACGGTTTGAGAAACTACTGATAACTTTTACCAGCAAATCTCATCAGCAGCCCTGGCCAGAGACTTCCTGTTTTAGCCAATCGAGCATAGCGCAATATCAACTCTCTATACCGGGAGAGACGAAACCCCTCTTATCGCTCATTGCCTCCATGTGGCTCGGGGCTGTACCCAAAATCCACCTGTTTGCACGACTCTTTTGAGCCGTTATAGGGAGGAAATCAAAGCACATTTGGAGCCACACAAGACTATATGACGATCTCGGGTCTACAGACTAACCTGTTGTTCGCCGCCGAAAGACACGACCGGGACGTTGGGCCGTCTGGCCTGAATTTTGGGGGGCAGATGCTATTTGGTTTTATCCGTCCACCTCTCCGAAGATGCCAAGTTGATTTATGGCACCATGTATCGGAGGTTTAGATGGATGCGGACGTTGTAGCAGACTTAGTCAGATTCCCCCTCATTGTGAGGGTTTTTTTTATTGTGGGGACGCTATTCCTTGCAGGCGCAAGCCCCTGCAGTTAATTACGCTACCATATCGTGGTAACCACTTTCTCCTTATCCAAATGTTCACTTCGTATCGTGTGTGTTTGTTTTATTTTTGGTTGCTCATGTATTGTATACGGAGAGTAATTTATGTTATCGCCCGTAGGGCGTGGAGTGATCCAAATCCGTATTTTCTTAGATTTGGGTTTGGGTTGGTTTAAGGATCTTTAATCTTGTTTTAGATTAAGATCAACTCAAACGTTTGTTGAGGATACGTTAGTCTAATTTTAGACTAAGATCTACTCAACAGGGTTTTCTTTAGTTAATAGGGGCATTACGGTCCGCAATTTAGTATTTAGGGACGTTGCAGTCCGCAATTTAGTTTTAAGGACGTTGCGGTCCAAATGGTTTAGTTTTAAGGACATTGCGGTCCAAAGTTTAAGGACATCATAGTCCGTGAAATTTAGTTTTTAGGGACGTTGCGGTCCGCAATTTAGTTTTAAGGACATTTCGTTCCACAATTTAGTTTTAAGGACGTTGCGGTCCAAAGTTTAAGGACATCATAGTCCGCAGAATTTAGTGTTTAGGGACGTTGCGGTCCGCAATTTAGTTTTAAGGGCGTTGTGGTCGACAATTTAGTATTAAGGACGTTGCGGTCAACAATTTAGTTTTAAGGATGTTGCGGTCCACTGTTTAAGGACATCATAGTCCGCGGAATTTAGTTTTTAGGGACGTTGCGGTCCACAATTTAGTTTTAAGGACGTTGTGGTCTACAATTTAGTTTTAAGGACATTGCGGTCCACAATTTAGTTTTAAGGACGTTGCGGTCCACTGAGTTGTTGGTTTGGGGGGGGTATACCAAGAATTATTGGTTATTAGGACCCTCCACCTCTTTAAAGACGTTGAAGAATTACAACTATATGTATCAGAGGTGTGGAGAGATGTACCCTTGAACCAATGAATGTTCATCAAAAATTTGATAACATTGTTTGGGACTAAGTCCAATTTAGAAGAAGACCTATGGGCTCGGTCAATTTTGGGATTTGGCCAACTTTGGGCTCAGCCCACTTAGTCTTTGTCATTTCCTTTTTTTATAAAGTGTTAGACACTTATTAGGACACAGTCCTTTCTCTATGCACATAATGCTAAACATTTATGTGAATACTGACACCCACTTTCTTTTTGTTTTTTATAAGTGTTGAACACTCTTCATGGCGCTAGGCTCTTCTTGAGGAGCGCAGAGCTCTCTGTGTTAAGTAGCGTCCACGTAAGGGGCACATGGGACGCTTGGCGCTGAGCGCCAGTATTTGAGCATTGAGCGCTCTTATTAAATAGCGTCCACGTGAGGAGCACGTGGAGCGCTCGGCGCTGAGCGCCAAATTTGAGTGCTAAGCACTCTTTATTAAATAGCGCCCACGTGAGGAGTACGTGGAGCGCTCGGCGCTGAGCGCCAGATTTGAGTGCTAAGCACTGAGTTTTTCATTCTACCCAATTCAATTCTCTAAGAATTTGGTTCTCCCTTGTGAAAAACTTCGTCTTATAGATCTGAGATCTGGAAAAAGAACTAAGTTCTTCTGACGTGAGAGTTAAACTCTTAGATGTAGAGGAGATACTATGATCTCTCTTCTTTTTATGAAAGACTTTGTCTTATAGATCTGTGATTTGGAAAAAGAAGTAAGTTATTCTGATGTGAGAGTTAAACTCTCAAATATAGAGGAAATGCTATGATCTCACTTATTGTTATTTTACCTTGAAGAAAATTCTTCTTCTTAGAGCTTGCTTTTCTCTTTTTTTTGAGAACTTGAAGTTTATGGGGGGGTTCTTCTGTACAAGACTTGAAGCCTTGGGTCCTTTATATAGGGGAGGCTGATTTGTTGAATCAGTTAAGGAAATCTCTCATTGAGATTTGGGGATGCTTCCCACCATTGGATCTTTGATCCAAGGGCTTCTGTTTTACAGAAGACATCTTTCTTGTTTTTAGCAAGATTGGGAAAATATTTTCCCATACAAAACTTATTCTGTATCTTGGTGATGTTTAATCACCATTGGATCTTTAATCCAACGGTGCTATGATTTACAGAGTACAATCTTTCTAGTTTAGAAAGATTTGAGGAGTATTTCCCCAGTCAGAATTTGATTCTGTGCTCTGATGATTTATCATCTTTGTTGGATCTTTGATCCAAGGGTGGAGAACATTTAGTTCTAGCGTTGGCGCTCTCATGCTTTGCACGTGAGGCGCTACCTCAGAGTCTTTTGACACTCAGCGCTGGCGCTCTTGGCGTGAGCGCTCTCGTGCTTTGCACGTGAGGCGCTGCCTCAGAGTCTTTTGACTCTCAGCGCTGGCGCTCTTGGCGCGAGCGCTCTCGTGCTTTGCACGTGAGGCGTTGCCTTAGAGTCTTTGACTCTTAGCACTGGCGCTCTTGGCGCGAGCGCTCTCATGAGGCGTTGCCTCAGTTCAAATTTCAAATTTTGAATAGAGTTTTGCAATCTAATTTGAGGAAACAAATGCCCCTCCATCGTTGCGCTCACGTGGCTTACACGTGAGTGCAGCGGTGGCAGCCTTTCCATCGTTAGATTAACTTGGAAGTTGGATCAACTTCTAGCGCCTATAAATAGGGCCTTTGGCCCTTTGTGATGACCGTTGTTCATCTTCTTGCTTTGTTCTTTTTGTTTCTCCTGAGAATATAATTCTCCCCCTTTCAGATCTTAGCTCTCTGCCTTAAGAAACTCTTAGAGTCAAAACTCTGCCCAAATTTAGTAAGGATTGAACTCATTAATAAAGCTTTGGTCTTCTCAGATCGTAGATCTTAAAAAAAATGTTTTAGGGTTTTACCCATTAACAGATCCGTGCTCATCTTTAGATCATAGATCTTCAAGATGTAATTTTTTTAGGGTGATTTTAACCCATGAATTGGAACACTGTTCATCTTCAATGAAGAACTCTTAGAGTTTGTTCAGAAGATCTTGGAGTTTTTTAACTCAGTAAAAACTTTGCTTTTTAGGGTTTTTGATGGGTTACTCCATCATCTTCATAGAGCATAGCTCTTTTAGAATTCTTGGGGAATTTTTATTCCCCTCATAATGACAGATTTGATTTCTGTTGCAGAGCGCTGCTCTCGAGGGAGTTTAACTCCTTGGCCCAATGAGCCTCTTATTAATGAGAATCCTTTTAGGACTTCCCCTTTAATGGGTGACTGTCTCATTAATGATGAGTCGTCACCTTGATTTTGTGGGTCCCCTTTGGTCTCTTTCCACTGCATTGCAGTGTGGTACAAATTTAAAGTACCAAGTGTCAGAATTTGGACTGTAGCATTGACAGCTAATCCTTGTTCTTTTTCACGCAGGTACTATGGCTGTTTATTTGTACGATCTTGACGAAATTATCTCCCATGAAGACATTCGTGTCCAAGGCCGTTGTCAAAATCAGGAGTTTACGGACGCTCAATATGCTGAGGTTATGCGTCACTTCGATGAACACAACGGTCGACTACTCCCCCGTCGTTCTGCTTTGTTGAAGATCATCGTGGGAGCGATTTGGGAAGTCCTTCCTGGATTTTACGATGCCATGCCACTGGAGGCACTTGATAACGCCGAAGATAAGGTACACTCAGTGTGTCTGATGGGCTTGATCTCGAAGAGGCGGCGAGATAGTCTTGTTGATATCTTGTATCAAGTTTTCCAACAGACAACGATAATCTCTGCCTATCAAAGGGCGGATGATATCAGTGAAAATCCTGACGCTTGTATTCGCGAGAAGATGCACACAAGAATGGTCAGAAAGGCCAGAAGCATTTTAGATGGTCTTACTTCTGAATTCCTCAATCCATGTCCAGGATTTAATGTTTTACCATTGTAAACATTTTGATGATGTTTTTTGGTTTTACTGTCTTCATCAATGTAAGAATTTTCTGCAGTATGAATGACAAATTTTATTTCATGCATTAATCCTTTCCGCGTATACATGAGTGGGTATGCTTCGAACGCTTAATTGGATGCGAGTCGAATGTTCTCTTTGTTGCCTTGCATAGTATGTGGCTGATGTCCACAGGTTATGCCTTTTTGTTTTGACTTGGCGCGAAGTAGTTTATATACACTTGAGTAGTACCTCCATTTCAGTGGCATGTAACTTTGGCGAGTGTGGCCTGTAGATGGTCCATCTTGACCTCCTTGCAGGGCAATGATGGCTTAGGAACAGGTTCAGATCTGCCGCCTAAGACTTTTCAACTTTAGGAGTCGTGAGGGTCTCATAAAGTCTTTTCTCCCTACGAGTCGAGAGGATCTCGTAGGTGTATTTTCTCCTTACGAATCGTGAGGATTTCTAGGTGCGTTTTCTCTTGAGAGTTGTAAGGATCTCACAAGAGAATTTTCTCCCTTACAAGTCGAGAGGACTTGTAAGTGGTTGGTGAGTTGACTTATTTCCGAGTCAAAGCATTGCTCCGACGGGGAGGTCGTTGGTTGGCTTGTTTCAGAGACGGAGGTCATTTGTTGACGTGTTTCCGAGACGAAGGTCATTGGCTGACGTGTTTCCGAGACGGAGGTCATTGGATGACGTATTTATGATATGGAGGTCATTTGCTGACGTATTTCCGAGACGGAGGTCATTTGCTGACGTGTTTCTGAGACGGAGGTCACTGGCTGACGTGTTTCCAAGACGGAGATCACTGGCTGACGTATTTTCGAGACGGAGGTCATTTGCTGACGTATTTCCAAGACGGAGGTCATTTGCTGATGTATTTCCAAGACAGAGGTCACTGGCCGAGTATTTCCGAGATGGAGGTCACTGGCTGATGTATTTCCGAGACGGAGGTCATTTGTTGACGTATTTCCGGAACGAAGGTCATTTGCTGACATGTTTCCGAGACGGAGGTCATTGACTAACGTGTCTCTGAGACGGAGGTCATTGGCTGACGTATTTCCGAGAAGGAGGTCATTTGCTGACGTATTTCCGAGACGGAGGTCACTGGTTGACGTGTTTCCGAGACGGAGGTCACTGGCTCACGTATTTCCGAGACGGAGGTCATTTGCTGACGTATTTCTGAGACAGGGTCATTGGATGACGTGTTTCCGAGAAGGAGGTCATTTGCTGACGTATTTCCGAGACTGAGGTCATTTGCTGACGTATTTCCGAGACGGAGGTCATTGGCTGACGTGTTTCCGAGACGGAGGTCACTGGCTGACATGTTTCCGAGACGGAGGTCACTGGCTGATGTGTTTCCGAGACAAAGGTCACTGGCTGACGTATTTCCGAGACGGAGGTCACTGGCGACATATTTCCGAGACGGAGGTCATTGGCTGACGTGTTTCCGAGACGGAGGTCATTGGCTGACGTGTTTCCGAGACGGAGGTCATTTGCTGACGTGTTTCCGAGACGGACGTCATTTGCTGACGTATTTTCGAGACGAAGATCATTGGCTGACTTGTTTCCGAGACGGAGGTCACTGGCTGACATGTTTCCGAGACGGTGGTCACTGGCTGACGTATTTCCGAGATGGAGGTCATTTGCTAACGTATTTCCGAGATGGAGGTCACTGGCTGACGTGTTTCCGAGACGGAGGCCACTGGCTGACGTGTTTCCGAGACGGAGGTTATTTGTTGAAGTGTTTCCGAGACGGAGGTCATTTGCTGACGTATTTCCGAGACGGAGGTCATTGGCTGACGTGTTTCCTCTTTCGGCGGTGTCGGGTTATCTTGCTCCACTTTCTGCGGTGTCGGGGCTGACTCTAGGTTGTCTATGAACCGTAAAGTCTTGGAACTGGGAACTTTGTCGTGGCTCCGATTGGTGGTGTCACGTCCGTGCCCTGCTGGCATGAGGAGGAACGCCGTTGTTTGTCTTATGGAGATGTTGCTGTCGAGATTGTAGGGTTCCTAGGCACACTAATGAGGTCTCACAAGGCATCAACCATGCCAATTTTAAAAATTACAAGTGCCGGGAAACCCTAATACGGATCGTTAACTAGAATTTTAGGCGAAACAAGCAACTAGTTAACAACTTAACTAAGTGAACGGAAATACAACCTTTGTAGATCCGGTCCTCCACCTCCATAGCTCCATGATGAAGTCTCCTTGCTGTCCAAATCGAATCCCGGGCTCTAGCGTCGGCTTCATCGGAGAAATGGGCGGGCTAGGTCATCGACTTCGATGCCGAAGATGATCTACGTCGAGGCATCACAAGATCAAGCTCCCACTTCACCAAGTCATGAAACTTGTGAAGAAAACACCCTATACTACTTGGCAAGAGGTAGAGGATGAAGAAATAGAAAGTGGGTTCACTTTAGAATTGGATTTCTCACTCTTTTTCACTAGTTGCCATTGATGGAGGCAAGCTTCTTCTTGAAGAAGAAGAAGAAGAAGATGATAGAATATGATAAAAGTTTTTAAAAAAAAGAAAAGAAAATGAATACTTATCATATCCAAAACTTGGTTAGGTGTAGAGAATAGACTATGGTTAATTAGAATGGTTAGGGTTAAGCATGAAGACAAAATGGTCACTTAGTCAAAGCTTCATGAAGCTTCAACAACAAACAAAGAAAGCCACCATTTTCTCTTTTCCTTTTGCCAAAATAAATAAATAAATAAATAGATAAGAAAAAGAAAACCCTAACCATTATATAACCATGGTTTAATTCTTTACACAAACCCAAGTAAGCATGTATCATCAAACATGATACAAAAGAGTGCACAAAAGTATATCACATATACAACTTGTGAACATCAAGTGAGAAAATCCATTTAAAGTGAACCAATACTAGTTAATGCAAAGTAATATATCAAATATATAATTATGCATTAAATCATTAAATCAACACTTGATTTAACGATCCGCTCATATCGCATATGACCGACTAATATTCAATGTATCGGCTTATCAAATCAATCCTTGATTCGATAACTAGGTTATATCGCATACAACCAATCGATACATTCATCGCGAGAATAGGATACGGTATCACATACACGCATTATTCTCGGTCCCGCACATATCTCATATGCGCTCCTATATCGTTTTACTTGAGTCAGGAAACCTCTGTGTAGGACTCTAAAGACTCGTCAATACGCCGGCAGCAGGTGATGATCATATCAAACACCCACAAGCCGCAAGCGGTCTGCTAAACGTAACGGCCACCCGGGTATTGAGCGATCATAAGATCGACGAGCAAGCCCGCTCATACTCCTGTGAATCCAACCAGTAACACTTACCGTACAGTCCGGTCTGTTCGTCTGATATGTCGCATATCTCGCCTAGGGGTGGTAAACGTCAGACCCCAACAGCTCGATAAGTCGTGTCGACATGAGGTTTATAACAGTTCGAGAAACTACAGGTAACACTTACCAGTAAATCTCAGCAACCCTGGCCAGGGATTTCTGGTTATAGCCAATCGAACACAGCGCAACATCAACCCCCTATACCGGGAGAGACGAATCCCCTCCTATCGCTCATTGCCTCCATGTGACTCGGGACTGTACCCAAAAACCACCGTTTTGCACGCCCTCTTGGACGTGGTAAAGTGGAAATCAAAGCACAGTGGGAATCACACAAGACTCCATGACGATCTCGGGTCAACAGACTACTCTGTACCAGTGTCACCAGAGAACTGCCATCTGATGTAAGGTATAATACCATCTGGGAGTTCTCGGCGAGTCCGTCCAGTGTACCCAGTCTCCACTGAGCACCCGTATATCATCTCTGATGTCAAACACCAATGGATATGGGATCATCCATCGCCCATCTGTATGGGTCGAGAAGGTATACGCTAGTCTACTCTGGTATATCGATGCCCCGTCTCGATATACCCACGACTAGGGACTTTGAAGGATGTACTTATGGACTACCATGTCCCCACTAGTATGATCCGCATCATAGTCCAGGTAGTCAAGTACACATCCTAAGGGCTTTACCAACATGTAACAGAGAGACAATCAGTGTATACGTTAAGGTAAAGAGTAACCAGATAGCATACTATCATGTCGAGCAAGAAAGTCCTCCCTATATATGTCCAAGCATCCACTACAATATACATCCTATGTATAGTAATGGCCTCTAGGGCATACATATAACTAACAATCTCCCACTTGCACTAGGGCCATCTGATAGCAGTGGTTGTAGTATCTCATACTCAACCATCCCATAAAAGTCTCTCTCTGGGAAAAGGCCTTTGTGAGTGGATCCGCCGTGTTGTCCTCTGAGTCTACTCTCCTAACCTCGATCACCCTGGAGATCAACTATCTCTATGGTCAGGTGATACTGCCTTAGAATATGTCTGGATCACTGATGGGACGGTCGTTCCTGGGCCGAAGCCACAACTCCATTGTCACACAATGGGAGGAACTAAGTTCATCTCATGAACAAATATACATCCAGACTGCCTCTTTGGTAGCATCTTAAGTAGCGATGTATCGAGCCTTTATCGTCTAGTATGCCACGGTATCTAGCTTGGAACTCTTCCAACATACCGTCCCTTTACTGAGGGTAAAGACAATGCCTGTGACTGACTTTCAGTCATCCTTATCACCCTGGAACCCTTCCAGTGATTCTCCCCAGGATCGATTGATACCATCTCACTATAACTAGTGAGAATCCTAACATCCAATTAGATCTATCTCATAGATCCAAAACCCAGGATTTAGGAGGTATCACTTTGATCCTCTATGGAGAATCCTTGTGATAAGCGGAGATTGACCGAGCGTAGCATAGGAAACTCCTTCCCTATCAAGAGTATGTCATCCACGTACTCTACGAGGATCGTCACTATACTCCCTACTACCTTTTTGTTTATACAAGGTTCATCTACCATTTTGATGATGTCAAACTCTTTGACTAAGGCATCAAAACAGATGTTCCAACTCCGCGATACCTGCTTTATCCTATAAAGTATCTTGTACACGTTTCCGCTTCTCCCACTGTCTACGAAGCCCTCTGGCTGTGTACTTATAGACGTTCTTTTCTAAAACATCATTTAGAAAAGCAGTCATGGCACCCAACCGCCAGATATCGTAGTCATGGTATGTAGCCGTGGCAAGTAGGATCTGGATGGACTTAAGCATAGCCACTTGAAAAGGTTTCATCATTATCCACGCCTGGTCGATGACGAAAAGCTTTAACAAGTCTAGCTTTGAAAGTCTCAACTTTTCCATCTACATCAAGTAATCTTCTCAAGATATACTTGCTCCTGATGGGGATTTAACCCTTCAGATATAGCAACCAAAGTCCATACTTTGTTGGTGTACATGGATTCCATCTCAGATCGCTAAGCATTCAGCCATTCTTACAGAGTCCCACTCCTGATGGCCAGCTGGAAACTAGTTGGGTCATCATCTCATGATGCAATCCTCGCTCCCACTGTCATAGAGTAACCGAAGTATCTCTCAGGTGGGTGAGGAACCTTACTAGATCGGCGGAGAGGCTGAGGTTCGTTGGTAACTATTGAATCCTTTGGTTCTTTCAAATCATCAGCTGCAGTTTGTATAGCTGGAACATTTCCAGTTCTACATAACAGACCTTGCCTCGAGCTTGTCCGGATTTTGCTTTTCAGACATAGGCTGGACATCCCCAAATCTTAACTAACTTAAGAGATGGGCTCTTCCCTTATCATATCAAATATGAAGTGGTAGGCAACTGATTTGATTGGAACCCAATTCAATTGGTATGCAGCTTCTCAAGTGCATAACTCCCAAAAGGAAATAAGAAACACAGTAGTACTCATCATAGAGCACACCTTATCATATAGGGTGTGATTGCTCCGCCCCAATATACCATCGTGCTATGGTGTATACGGAGGAGTAATGCTGAGAGAGAATCTCATTCTCCTTTAGAAAAGTTCAAGAATTCCGTGCTCAAGTATTCTCCTCCTTGATCTCATCAAAGGAGATAATACTTATACCCGTATTGGTTCTCTACTTCTAACTTATATTCTGTGAATATCTCAAAAGGTTCTGACTTGTGTTTCAACAAGAACATATGTCTGAATCTAAAGAGATTATCAGAGAATGTAATGAAGTATAAGGAACCGGTCTTGGCATGTGTAGACAGGGGACCTTACATACATCAACATGTATCATCCCAAGAGTTCACTAACTCTTTCTCTGTTTCCAGTAAACGGAGCTATGGTCATCTTATCTCTGTGACATGACTGGCAAGTTTCATAAGATGTAAATTCAAACTGATTTAAATATGCATCTAAAATGTAACTTAAGCTAGTCGGGTCGCATTGATATGACCTAGTCTACAATACCTCAAGAAGGATTTGTTCATTTCTGAACTCTTCCTCTTGTGTGTGTTCCATATACTAAGAACTGTAGTTTGATTTAGAACATCAATGCTTTTAGATAACGTGCCTGAACCGATCAACTTTTGATATAGGAAATGTTCAAAACGTTATCCAACTATACAAAATTTTATCATTTCTTTACTAAAAAAGAGATTGATATAATTTTGTATATCAGGTTCGGTATCTAATAACATTCGTTCAGAATCAATGTATTGGTAATACAGGGTGACAGTGACCAACAGACTTGGCTGCAACACTTGCCCCGTTTTCTGTCTCATGAAACTAATCACCCGTTCTCAGTTCTCTGCTTTTCTGTAGCCCTATGAAACAGATTACATATCTGGGATCCTGTTCCGGTATCAGATACCCAGGACGCAGAGGATACTGAGAAACAGTTCTGTGTAATGAACACACCCGAAGAAGATGCATCATATGCACTTCCTTCGTTTGGGCGGCATAGGAATTCTGGTATTCCCCAATTTCCTGCTCTGTCTTATAACAATTATAAGTTTGAGCGGGACCAACGTTCCCCAGCTCAGTATAACAAGCGGGTTCGGTCAATATTCCGTATTATTATTTTGATTAAGGCATGATATGGTCGCTACCTGGAGAGAGAGAGAAGAAAACACTCAGCATGCGCTCTAGCAAGAATAGATTGGTTATTATTTTATCTAATCAGGATGGCTCCCACTGTTTTCATCAAATCTTCCTTCAAACCCTAAAAGGAAAGACCAGCCGGGATTAATTACACACTACAAGTTCGCCAATCTTTCAGCCAGGCCAGTGTCGGTACTTTGAGGGAGGTCCCCCGTGCTTTCGCACGAACCTAATTAATGTAAACCTCGTTTTTCCAAAGGCGTAACCTCGTTGACACCTTTCTAGACACCTACTTGATCGGCTAATTGTAATGTATAAAACTCTCCCAGGAGTAACTCTTACTCGCAGTGGGTATCGGGATCCAACTATCTCATAGAAGGTATGCAATCTCATTGAAAATTTCAACACTTGAAATTCCCGATAATTTTGCTCCTAGCACCCTATGACCTTGACGGAGGTCAACAAACCATAGGCTACTAGTCAAGTTCAACCCGTCATTTCTTGATCGAATTAAACCCACCCGCACGACCCTTGATGGAGGTCAACAAGGCCGCACGACTACCCTAATCCAATCTGCATCATATGCATAAGCAGATAAATACTAGTTAGCTACCGCAAACTACGCCTTGGCGGAGGTCAACAAACGTAGCACGAATACTAAATAGGACATATCTGAAATGACGGAGGGCTACGACAGGTTTTTCTGAAAACCTATTGCATAATGAACTTGATATCGTTGTAGAATCAAATGATTTTAAAATGGAGTGTTTTTTGAGGCTTTTCTAGTTTTGCTAAAGGGGTCACTCCCGGTGAAGGGATCGTCGGCCCTTTCCTCGTCGAATGAGGTGCGGGATATATCATATATATCACTGTGGAAAGCAAAAACTCTTAAAAGTAATCAAAAGGCAAACCGAGTGTGTAGCATCTGCCAGTTATTGCTAAAGGAGTCACTCCCGGTGAAGGGATCTCGGTCCTTTCCTCATCGAATAAGGTGCAGGATATATCACATATACCGCTGTGCAAAGCAAGAACTGTAGCTACCTGTTTTATTTTGAAATTCGATTCTACAACATCTTTAGGTTTCTTTTATTTCATTAATCACATTAATGAAGTCCCATCATTTAAGTTACCTAAACATCACAGATAAATACGACGTACACTTATGCCATCCGCATTCGCCTCGATGTCCCCTCGTGCACCGTTAGGTTAGCTGACTAACGGCAGAGCGGGGCAGGGCTAGCGCGGGTGTAAAACATAAGTAACGCCTATATAATATATCATATATACTATATACAGTATCTATCACAGAACATCACATGATCACATCATAGATATCGCAGCAGAAGAAACATATGAAATATTGGATATACTAGGACGTCCGTGTTTTCAATACGAGCCAGTATAAAACACGGATTCCACGGTCGTGATGAATAGCCAAACCCACACCCCTAGACCCCTACGAGAGCGGCAAGCAACCCTACCAATTCTGGAGTTAGGAGACCCGGACTCGACTCCTCGAGTTGGTCTCCCACTGGACCCCAGAACCCGGTTACTTGTGCCCTCCTCCTTGGGTCTATCCTAGTGCGGAAAAGTAAATAATATACAAAAGGTGACATCTTCCGCAACCTGGAAGTGCCCCAATAAAAGAATATTACATACAAGTTTTTACATGAATGAAAATGAAAAACACTCATCTCACATAAAACCCCCCGGCTATTCAAACACGACGATCCAATATAACATATCCAGCAACACATAACATCACATGTCATCAACGTAAGTAAATATGCGCATCCCAATTGTCGTTGACATATAGCAACGAAACCGGCGATATCATATATTACACTTACGGTCACAGAAAAGAAAGTGTAAAACTACAACAGTTGGAATCCGCAACCTGCATAGACATCGCATGCCTAATCAAATGAATTCCTTAGACATCGCATGCCTAACAATTATAAACCTCGCATTTTAGTCTCAAAATCGAAAACACTTTTCAATATTAAGTCGGGCAATTCAACAAGATTCCCGACATTCTGATCGAATGCTCGTCGCAAACTTTAGTAGGCGGCCGCACCCCCGACGCCGTCGACGAAGTGCTCCAAGGCGGAACACCGCTGCCGCGAGCACCCGAACGGATGCTTTCGACGACGGGGTTCTCCTACAGTCACTTGGTCGGGGCTATGGAGTGAGGCTGTCTATTAAGTTTACTCGGCGAGTGTCCGCGTACGCTACGTGATTGCGACGGACTTTTGATCACATCAAAATTCCGTGGCAACCGATCAAGTGAGACTAAACTGCTATGTTTATAACATTCATTCAGTTATCTCATAACTTCTTGTGAATTCCAATTATTGTATCCCATTCCAGATAAATAGAAAATGTTAAACTTTCCGATCGAACATACAAACACCCAAGTTTTCCCGAAACAAATCAACACATGAAACAAGTTTAAAAACATCCAGTTCATGCCTCAGTACCAATGGTCCAGCCGTAGAAGGGTCAAGCCAACGCCTTACATGTGGCACGCCGTACTGCCCTAAACCCTAAGGTTCAAAGGGCAGTTCAAGACGGTCACATAATCGAGTTAAGGTTTGTTGTCTTCTAGAGGGTCCATCGCGTTACTTGCACTACTTAGAACGTCGTTAAACCACGGAAAGATCCAACACTTGGAAATTTTCCGGCAGGGGAAAAGGTGGGTATTTATATCCGGTCGAACTTTTTAACATATTCTAAAATATCCGGAAAGCCACACAGACAAAATTTGATAATCCGATCGAATCTTTGATTCCCAATACAACCCCAGAATACTCAACTGTAGAGTCACAAGAAAAATACCCAGAAAATATAGCATTTAATTATATGAATTATTGTGCAGAAATCATTGGACAAGGAGACAAAACGGCCGTGGAACCGCCGCACATGGCAGGCTTGTGCCGCGGTTCCGCGGTGGACTAATCGAATTAGACCATCGTTTTTCACAGTAATTCAAATAAGACCCTGCTTATTTTTCTGCATATTTTTAATTCACAAAAATCCAAATTTTCAGAAAATGTACAGAGAGCATTTTGGATAAGGGTTTCGATGTTCGTTCGGATTTCAAACGTCGTCTACACTTCACATAAGGCTCTAGCTAGGCTCTGATACCACTGTAGGTTTCCTAGGCACACTAATGAGGTCTCACAAGGCATCAACCATGCCAATTTTAAAAATTACAAGTGCCGGGAAACCCTAATACGGATCGTTAACTAGAATTTTAGTCGAAACAAGCAACTAGTTAACAACTTAACTAAGTGAACGGAAATACAACCTTTGTAGATCCGGTCCTCCACCTCCATAGCTCCATGATGAAGTCTCCTTGCTGTCCAAATCGAATCCCGGGCTCTAGCGTCGGCTTCATCGGAGAAATGGGCGGGCTAGGTCATCGACTTCGATGCCGAAGATGATCTACGTCGAGGCATCACAAGATCAAGCTCCCACTTCACCAAGTCATGAAACTTGTGAAGAAAACACCCTTTGCTACTTGGCAAGAGGTAGAGGATGAAGAAATAGGAAGTGGGTTCACTTTAGAATTGGATTTCTCACTCTTTTTCACTAGTTGCCATTGATGGAGGCAAGCTTCTTCTTGAAGAAGAAGAAGAAGAAGATGATAGAATATGATAAAAGTTTTTTAAAAAAAGAAAAGAAAATGAATACTTATCATATCCTAACCTTGGTTAGGTGTAGAGAATAGACTATGGTTAATTAGAATGGTTAGGGTTAAGCATGAAGACAAAATGGTCACTTAGTCAAAGCTTCATGAAGCTTCAACAACAAACAAAGAAAGCCACCATTTTCTCTTTTCCTTTTTCCAAAATAAATAAATAAATAAATAGATAAGAAAAAGAAAACCCTAACCATTATATAACCATGGTTTAATTCTTTACACAAACCCAAGTAAGCATGTATCATCAAACATGATACAAAAGAGTGCACAAAAGTATATCACATATACAACTTGTGAACATCAAGTGAGAAAATCCATTTAAAGTGAACCAATACTAGTTAATGCAAAGTAATATATCAAATATATAATTATGCATTAAATCATTAAATCAACACTTGATTTAACGATCCGCTCATATCGCATATGACCGACTAATATTCAATGTATCGGCTAATCAAATCAATCCTTGATTCGATAACTAGGTTATATCGCATACAACCAATCGATACATTCATCGCGAGAATAGGATACGGTATCACATACACGCATTATTCTCGGTCCCGCACATATCTCATATGCGCTCCTATATCGTTTCGCTTGAGTCAGGAAACCTCTGTGTAGGACTCTAAAGACTCGTCAATACGCCGGCAGCAGGTGATGATCATATCAAACACCCACAAGCCGCAAGCGGTCTGCTAAACGTAATGGCCACCCGGGTATTGAGCGATCAGAAGATCGACGAGCAAGCCCGCTCATACTCCTGTGAATCCAACCAGTAACACTTACCGTACAGTCCGGTCTGTTCGTCTGATATGTCGCATATCTCGCCTAGGGGTGGTAAACGTCAGACCCCAACAGCTCGATAAGTCGTGTCGACATGAGGTCTATAACAGTTCGAGAAACTACAGGTAACACTTACCAGTAAATCTCAGCAACCCTGGCCAGGGATTTCTGGTTATAGCCAATCGAACACAGCGCAACATCAACCCCCTATACCGGGAGAGACGAATCCCCTCCTATCGCTCATTGCCTCCATATGACTCGGGACTGTACCCAAAAACCACCGTTTTGCACGCCCTCTTGGACGTGGTAAGGTGAAAATCAAAGCATAGTGGGAATCACACAAGACTCCATGACGATCTCGGGTCAACAGACTACTCTGTACCAGTGTCACCAGAGAACTGCCATCTGACGTAAGGTATAATACCATCTGGGAGTTCTCGGCGAGTCCGTCCAGTGTACCCAGTCTCCACTGAGCACCCGTATATCATCTCTGATGTCAAACACCAATGGATATGGGATCATCCATCGCCCATCTGTATGGGTCGAGAAGGTATACGCTAGTCTACTCTGGTATATCGATGCCCCGTCTCGATATACCCACGACTAGGGACTTTGAAGGATGTACTTATGGACTACCATGTCCCCACTAGTATGATCCGCATCATAGTCCAGGTAGTCAAGTACACATCCTAAGGGCTTTACCAACATGTAACAGGGAGACAATCAGTGTACAGGTTAAGGTAAAGAGTAACCAGATAGCATACTATCATGTCGAGCAAGAAAGTCCTCCCTATATATGTCCAAGCATCCATTACAATATACATCCTATGTATAGTAATGGCTTCTAGGGCATACATATAACTAATAGAGATCTGACTTTCCCTTTGACAGAGTCTGTCGGGAAATGTGTTTCCTTTTTCGTTTATGCCCATGGATTGTATACAGGGGTCAGTATGGACTCACCTGTAGGACAAAAGTTTCATTCTTTCATTTTTTATTTCTTTCCACGATGCTCTATCATTTCAGCTTTTTATATCGTGAAAATCGCGATTGCCCAATCATTTCGGCTATTTTTCACGGTGCCCAATCATTTTGGCTATTTTTCTTTTTCTTTACTCACTGCTTTTTATTGCGAGTTGCCCAAACATTTCGGCTATTTCATATGCATATATTTTACTCGCTGATTTTTATTGCGAGTTGCCCAAACATTTCGGCTATTTCATATGCATTTTTTTGCGAGTATGGAACTCAAGATCTGATACCAATCTTAACATTAGCATCGCTGGGACTGGAATATTGCCAGGAGCGAATCATCATTTGCCGTGAAAGGACTTGGAATTTGATACCGATTTAGGCATCAATATCGCTACAACTGGGATATTGCCAGGAGCGAATCATCATTTGCCTTTGTCGATTTAAATAAAGATGGCTTAGAAAACTGAGTTTAGAATCCTGTCGACTAAGGCTTTTGATTTAATGAGCCATAAGGGTCTCATAAAGGTGTTTCTTTCTACGAGTCGTGAGGATCTCGTAGGTGCATTTTCTCCATAAAAATCGTGAGGATTCTTAAGTGTCTGTTCTCTTATAAGTTGTAAGGATTTTAAAAAAGTGTTTTCTCCTTATAAGTCGAGAGGACTTACAAGTGTCATTCACCACATGAGGAAATTTCGCGCCATTGGTGGAACTGGGTGGGGAAACATTTATTTGTGCCTATGGATTGTATACAAGGGTCAACATTGAACCGTTTGTAGGGCAGTCTGGGAAATGTGATGGCTTAAGAACAGATTCAGATCCATGTAGCTTAAGGCTTTTGAATCTTTTGAGCCGTGAGGGTCTCATAAGAGGGTTCTCCTTACGAGTCGTGAGGATCTCGTAAGTGTAATTTCTCCTCAGGAATCGTGGGGATCCCTAAGTGTGTTGCTCCCTTGTGAGTCGTATGGATCTCACGTAGGTATTTTCTCCTTACACGGTCGAGAGGACCTTATAAGTGTGCATGAATTTTTTTTTTACGAGTCTACGCCCTTTCGGATTTTCACAAACATCGCAGGTAACCTTGCTGTTTTTACTCACGGAGCCCTTTTGGGTTTTCATCCGTGCCCATCTTACTTATGGACGTACCGTTTTTTTGCGTCAGCCCTAGGATGCTGCAGTTTGTAGTAGTTTAAAGACGTTTCGGTCCATAGCTAGTTTCAGGACATCTCGGTCCCTTGTTAGTTTAGGGACGTTTCGGTCCATAGCTAGTTTCAGGACACTCGGTCCCTTGTTAGTTTAGGGACGTTTCAGTCCAATGTTAGTTTCAGGATATTACGGTCCATTGTTAGTTTAGGGACGTTTCGGTCCAATGTTAGTTTAAGGACATCTCGGTCCATTGTTAGTTTGAGGATATCTCGGTCGACATATCGGTCCATTGTTAGTTTAAGGACATCTCGGTCCATTGTTAGTTTCAGGACATTTCGGTCCCTTGTTAGTTTAGGGACGTTTCAGTCCATAGCTAGTTTCAGGACATCTCGGTCCCTTGTTAGTTTAGAGACGTTTCGGTCCGTAGCTAGTTTCAGGACATCTCGTTCCCTTATTAGTTTAGGGATGTTTCGGTCCATAGGGATTTTGAGGCGAGTTTTCACTGGATACTACTTATAGAGTTTGGGCTTGGGAAGATAGAGAGTGGACATAGGTGTCGTCATCTATCGTTAACCTAGGCCGTGACTCGTCAGGCGTAGTATTTTTTAGGAAATGGTCGTTTATTGGCCTGAAGGGTCTTTCTCCATGCATATCCATGAGTAAGTAAGCCCCACCTTGGTAGACTTTGTCTATGATGTACGGGCCCTCATAATTCGGCTCGAATTTCTCCCGTTTGGCACGATTAGAGATCATAGGTCTCTTGACCACTAGCACGAGTTCGCCTTGGCGAAATGTTCTCAACCTAGTCAATCTCTCATATGTGCACTTCATTCTTGCTTTGTAAGCTTCTAGGTTTTGTTGCGCCATGAGACGAGTTTCATCGAGAGCGTCGAGCTCCTCAAGCCGAAGATGAGCATTCTCTTCGTCTGTTAGCTCATAATGAACCGCCATTCGTAGAGAGGGTAGCTCTATCTTCAAGGGGTGTACTTCTTCAGCGCCGAATACCAATGCATACGGCGTTGTGTTTATGGCCGTTTTGAACGTGGTCCGATACGCCCAGAGAGCTTCATGCAGTCTCTCGTGCCAGTCCTTCTTATTTTTGGACACCGTCCTCTTTATGATTTTTATCAAGGTCTTGTTGAAAGCCTCGGCTAGACCGTTAGCTCGGGGATTATAGACCGAAGAGTATCTCCGGTCTATATTATGCTGTTGTGCGAAGCAGCTGATTCTGTGACTTCTGTAGACCGGCCCGTTATCGAAGATAATCCGTCGCGGAGTGCCGAACTGATAAATGATGTGTGTCTTGAAGAAATGGAGAATATTCTCCGTCTTCACTTCTCTTAGCGGTACTGCTTCTGCCCACTTAGAGAAGTAATCGGTTGTCGCCAATATGAACCGATGTCCTCTGGATGATGCTGGTTCGATGGGCCCAATTATGTCGGTTCCCCACATTTTGAACGGCCAACTAGCCACAATTGGATGTAGCGCGTTTGGATGCTGGTGGATGAAGTCTCCATGAATTTGGTACGAGTGGCACTGCTTTGCGTATTCGAGACAATCCTGAATCATCGTGGGCCAATAGTAGCCCATCCTTTTAATCTTCAGCTTCATCTTTGGCCCGGCTTGATGAGAACCGCAGATTCCATCGTGCGTTTCTTGGACGACTCTCCTTGCTTCTTCTGGTCCCAGGAATCTCAGCCACAGAGAGTCGAACGATCTCTTATATAGAGTATCATTGAAGAAGGCGAAAGACAGAGCTCGTTTCATAAGCTGATGTCTTGAGGATGCATCTTTCGATGTTTGACGGGATTTGAAGTAGTCTATAAAAACTTCTCTCCAATCCTTAGCCTTTTTTTGGTTTTATATTTGTAGGGCCGTTTGATTGGTCACTTCCTTTTCTTCAAACGACTCCGGAGATATTTCCGCTGGTGCAAGAACCCGACGGGTTTGTACAACGATCCATACGTCATCGAGATTTTCGTCAGCCAGTTCTTTAGCGAGTTTGGCTAATGCATCCGCCTTGCTATTTTCCGTACACGGTATACTTTCCAGGATGTAGGAAGGGATTTGAGTCAACAATTGTTGCACCCTTTTGTCGTATTTTACCAACTCCGGTTTGCACGTTTGATAGTCGTCGTTTACTTGACTAACGACCAGCTGGGAGTCTCCGTATATGAGGAGGTTTTCGATTCCCACATCGACAATGATCTCAAGACCTGCTATCAAGGCCTCATATTTCGCTTCATTATTTGTCCTCGGCTCTGTTAAGGAAAAGGCAAAGCGCATTGTCCCTCCTTGCGGAGTCACAAAGATAAGGCCTACCCCCGATTTGATTATAGAGGTGGTGTGCTTTCTCTTCTGGCAATTCGCAATTTAGGGGTGAATCGGCAGGTATCAGATGCTCAGTGAGAAAGTCGGCGATGGCCTAGCCTTTTATTGCCTTGAGGGGTCGATATACTATCGAGAACTCCATCAAGAGGAGGGCCCATTTGGCAAGCCTTCCTGTTAATATGTCTCTCGACATCAAATACTTGAGAGGATCCACCTTTGATATGTGAAGGACTTCATGTGCCAGGGCATAATGTCGGAGCTTCATTACTGCGAAGGTCAGCGCCAGGCAATGCTTTTCGATGGAGAGTAATTGTTTTCTTCCCCTAGGAGAACTCGACTCAAATAATAGAGAGCTCTCTCCTTCCCCTGGTCGTTCTCTTGTGCCCATAACACGCCTAAAGAACCTTCAAGGGCTGTTGTGTACAGGATGAGGGGCTTTCCCTTGACCGGAGCGGTCAGTACCGGCGGATTTTGCAGATATTGCTTGATTTCGTCCAGTGCGCTTTGGTATTTACGATCCCAAACGAACGGGGTCCCATTCTTCATTAGATGACTGTAGAGGCGGCATTTGCCAGAGAGATTGACTTTGGAGTTTAACACCTGTTTAGGCATCAGTATCACTACAACTGGGATATTGCCAGGAGCGACTCATCATTTGCCCCTGTCGATTTGGAAAAAGGTGGCTTAGTAGATAGGGTTAGGATCCTTTCGACTAAGGTTTTTTGACTTTACAAGCCGTAAGGGTCTCATAAAGGTATTTCTCCCTACGAGTCGTGAGGATCTCGTGGGTGTATGTTCTCCTTAGAAGTCGTGAGGACTTCTAAGTGGTGTTTTCTCTTATAAGTCGTAAAGATCCCATAAGATTGTTTTCTCCTTATAAGTCGAGAGGACCTACAAGTGTTATTCACCATATGGGGACATTTCTTGCCATTTGTAGAACTTAGCAAAGAAATATTTATTCGTGCCCATAGATTGTATACAAGGGTCAATATGTACCGCATGTAGGGCAATTTGAGAGATTTGACAGCTTAAGAACAGGTCTAGATCCCTGTAACCTAAGGCTATTGAATCCTATAAGCTATGAGGGTCTCACAGGGGGATTCCTCTCACGAATCGTGAGTATCTCGTAAGTGTATTTATTTTAACGAGGTTGCGCCCTTCCGGGTTTTCACAAGCTCGCCGATAGTCCTGCTGTTTTTACTCACGGCGCCCTTTCGGGTTTTCATCCGTGCCCATTTTGCTTATGGACATACCATTTTTTTTGGGTTCAAGTGAGATATTCCACTTGATTGCAGGACCCGCTTGTAAGCCCCTTGATATCTTTTCTGTTCTTTGAGAAGAAAGGACCATGTTATGTAGAGATTCTTCCTCTAGTGAGAAATATGCCCTCTGTATATACCTCGGGGGGAGCAAGTACCCATGCCGTCGCTATTTTGGCGACAGGTTGCTTCAAAGTTGCTCATTTTTTGTTGATCGTCGGCGACAAATTCCACCTTACCTCCGCTTTTCATTCATCTTCATCAGATGATGAAGGGTCTTGACTCAACTGATCCAATCGAGTCATTTTATCCATGAGCTCTTAAAAAGTTGTCGGCTTGAAGAGGGTCATATACGAGGACGCCGTTGAATTTGGGTCAAGGGTGGCTATGAGTATTCCCATGGCTGCAATTTCATCGATGCGTTACTTGTATTTGACCAGAGATTTCGCCATCGGGTAACATATTGAACCCGAGTCTCATTCGGTCTAACCTTTTCGTTGACCAGTGCCGTCACGGTAGTGCGTTTATTCATACTATCGAATCTCTGATAGGAGGGCATCTCCATTTCGTCGAAGGTATTCATGGAGTCATTCGGGAGTTTCGCATACCATTCGAAGGCAATGCCCGCCAGACAGCCGACGAACTGTCAGAGAAGAAGTAGATCAGTAATGTTGCATATGGGTTCAAATCACGCAATGTGCCGGCGAGAATTCTCAATTCCTTTGTACATGTGGAACGTTGGAAGTGTGTACTCTAGTAGGTACTGTATTTGATTGTGCCATATCGGATACGGTCGACCAATCTTGATTGATCTATTTGCAGCTTCACTGTCGTAGTAAGCTTTGATTTGCTAAGCGATATATTCGTTCAGGTTTGATTTTAGGAATCATTTCCTCTTCAGCCATTAATGAGGTTTGCAGAGGATTTGAAATGTCATCCTTATCTTTAAGACTGACTACCGGCGGTTCATCTGCAAGTGGTTCCGATTGAACCATCATTCCAGCCATATTCTGAATCAGAATGGCCATCTGGTTCATTTTATTAGACATTTCTGCCGCTTCTGCATCTCCCTTTTTCAGAGCGCGCTTTAGGAAATCAATATCCGACTCCTTCTCTATTCTTTCTTCGGGTGCGTCCTCGGGATTTTCCTTAGGCGATGGACTAGTGTTTGCTGCCGCCTGTGCGAGCATCTCCTGCAGCTTTTCATGTTGCACTTGTACTTTTGTTAGGGACCGAGTTTGAGGTCGGTGGCTAGTAAAAGCTCGAACTTCGTCTTTGGAATTCACCACATAGACTATGTGAACTACCATGCCCCTAGGCTTGGGGTGTTTGGAGTTTTGGCCATTGGAGTTTGCTTCGGGCATTTGAGATTTATTGGGCCTTTCTTTTTTGTGAAAAGCTGCATTGGTTTTGGGAGGAACCGTTGTATCAGGATCCGTCTTGGGATGAGTCCCCTTCACCTGCTTCCACACCTTATATATAGATGAGGAAAGTCATCTCAGGGAGCGTACTGGTTTCTGCTCTCGTGGGATCTCTATGGGCTGCGGAGACTTCTTCAATATTGCGGTAGGCGAATTTTGTTTGGCCCTTCGCAACAGTTTGAAGCTGTTCCCAGTTGGAACAAAAATATTCACCACTGGGGTTAAAACAGGACCATATGGAGAACCGCCCCCAGCTCATTTTGTATGATGTTGATATCGACGTCGACTGTTTCTTACTGCCAGGATTTGATTAGCCTCAGGATTTTGCCGAGCCTGCCCCATGTTTCCTTTGAGAGCTTGAATATTCTGCCCCCTGCGTCGACCTTGGTCCTTGGCAGGTGCCAGTTGTTTGAGAACTGATTCCATTAGCAAAGCTGCAGCTTGGGAAACCAGCCTGCGGAAGACAGACTTCCACTGGGCTTCCTCCATTGGCGTTGAGGCACCGAGGGTGGGAGGTAGGAGTATCGACCCAAAGAGAAGCCCATTATTTCTTGAAGAGCCGGATTGCAGTGATTTGAGGTTGCAAGTGGCCCATACTTGACTCCACCAGATATGATAGAGCCAGAGTTGCTAGGGTGGAAGCAAACGCCATTCTTCATAGAGACGAAACGCCGGCTTCAGTAACCCATCACCCAAGGGCAACCACAAATATTATACCGCGATTATTTGATCGCGGAAAAACACGACACACGAAGTGTAGAGTGGAAAGAGGAAAGGGTCCCACCGGGCGTGCCAGAATCTGTTCGCCGCCGAAAGACGCGACCGGGACTTTGGGACGTCTGACCTGAATTTTGGGGGACATATACTATTTGGTTTTATCCGTCCACCTCTCCGAAAATGCCAAGTTGATTTATGGCACCATGTATCGGAGGTTTAGACGGATACGGCCGTTGTAGCAGATTTCGTCAGATTCCCTCTCATTGTGAGGGGTTTTTGATTATGGGGACGCTCTTACCTGCAGGCGCAAGCCCCTGCAGTTAATTACGCTACCGTATCGCGGTAACCACTTTCTCCTTCTCCAGATGTTCACTTCGTGTCGTGTGTGTTTGTTTTATTTTTGGTTGCCCGTGGATTGTATACGGAGACTAATTTATATTGTCGCCCGTAGGGCGTGGATTAGTCCAAATCCGTATTTTCTTAGATTTGGGTTTGGGTTGGTTTATGGATTGTTAATCTTGTTTTAGATTAAGATCAACTCAAACGTTTGTTGAGAATACGTTAGTCTAATTTTAGACTAAGATCTACTCAACAGGATTTTCTTTAGTTTATAGGGACATTGCGGTCCATAATTTAGTTTTTAGGGATGTTGCGGTCCGCAATTTAGTTTTAAGGACGTTGCGGTCCAAATGGTTTAGTTTTAAGGACATTGCGGTCCAAAATTTAAGGACATCATAGTCCATGGAATTTAGTTTTTAGGGACATTATGGTCCACAATTTAGTTTTAAGAACGTTGCGGTCCATAATTTAATTTTAAGTACGTTGCGGTCCAAAGTTTAAGGACATCATAGTCCGTGGAATTTAGATTTTAGGGACGTTGCGGTCCGCAATTTAGTTTTAAGGACGTTGCAGTCCACAATTTAGTTTTAAGGACGTTGCGGTCCATTGTTTAAGGACATCATAGTCCACGGAATTTAGTTTTTAGGGACGTTGCGGTCCGCAATTTAGTTTTAAGGACGTTGCGGTCCACAATTTAGTTTTAAGGACATTGCGGTCTACTGGGTTGTTGGTTTGGGGGTATACCAAGAATTATTGGTTATTGGGACCCTCCACCTCTCTAAAGACGTTGAAAAATTACAACGACATGTATCAGAGGTGTGGAGAGATGTACCGTTGAACCAATGAATGTTCATCAAAGATTTGATAACCTTGTTTGGGACTAAGTCCAATTTAGAAGAAGACCTATGGGCTCGATAAATTTTGGGGTTTGGCCAACTTTGGGCTCAGCCCACTTAGTCTTTGTCATTTCCTTTTTTTTTATAAAGTGTTAGACACTTGCTAGGACACAGTCCTTTCTCTATGCACATAATGCTAAACATTTATGTGAATACTGACACCCACTTTCTTTTTGTTTTTTATGAGTGTTGAACACTCTTCATGGCGCTAGGCTCTTCTTGAGGAGCGCAGAGCGCTCTGTGTTAATTAGCGCCCACGTGAGGGGCACGTAGGGCGCTTGGCGCTGAGGGCCAGCATTTGAGCGTTGAGCGCTCTTATTAAATAGCGCCCATGTGAAGAGCAAGTGGAGCGCTCGGCGCTGAGCGCCAGATTTGAGTGCTAAGCACTCTTTATTAAATAGCGCCTACGTGAGGAGCACGTGGAGCGCTCGGCGCTGAGCGCCAGATTTGAGTGCTAAGCACTGAGTTTTTCATTCTACCCAATTCAATTCTCTAAGAATTTAGTTCTCCCTTGTGAAAAACTTCGTCTTATAGATCTGAGATCTGGAAAAAGAACTAAGTTCTTCTGACGTGAGAGTTAAACTCTTAGATGTGGAGGAGATGCTATGATCTCTCTTCTTTTTATGAAAGACTTTGTCTTATAGATCTGTGATCTGGAAAAAGAACTAAGTTCTTCTGATGTGAGAGTTAAACTCTCTAATATAGAGGAGATGCTATTATCTTACTTATTGTTATTTTACCTTGAAGAAAATTCTTCTTCTTAGAGCTTGCTTTTCTCTTTTTTTTTGAGAACTTGAAGTTTATGGGGGGGGTTCTGTACAAGACTTGAAGCCTTGGGTCCTTTATATAGGGGAGGCTGATTTGTTGAATCAGTTAAGGAAATCTCTCATTGAGAGATCTCTCATTGATTTGGGAATGTTTCCCACCATTGGATTTTTGATCCAAGGGCATTTGTTTTATAGAAAACATCTTTCTTGTTTTTAGCAAGATTGGGAAAATATTTTCCCATACAGAACTTATTCTGTATCTTGGTGATGTTTAATCACCATTGGATTTTTGATCCAACGGTGCTCTGATTTACAGAGCACAATCTTTCTTGTTTAGAAAGATTTGAGGAGTATTTTCCCAGTCAGAATTTGATTCTGTGCTCTGATGATTTATCATCTTTGTTGGATCTTTGATCCAAGGATGGAGAACATTTAGTTCTAGCACTGACGCTCTCATACTTTGCACGTGAGGCGCTATCTCAGAGTCTTTCTGTAACGTTTTAAAAATAATTAAATGAATAAAATTGTTTAAGTGAATTTTATGATTTTCGGTAAAATAAAATGTATTTTTCGTAAAACTAAACCGTGATTGTTTTTCATTATAATTTCAAAAATACCTATTTTAATTATGTAATTACTAGTAAATGGTGTTTATTTAGCCACTTATAAATTTTTAGTTAAATTAAATATTTTTCCTAAATTAATTATTTTAAATATTAACATAAGTTTTATTTTTACACTAAATTAGTGTAAATTACAAATTTGAATGGTTTTAATTTTTAAAAATGAACCATGGCATATTAGAATTTAGTGTGTATCATGCAAAATTTATTTGCAAATTTTTCCAAAATTCTAGAGTTTTCTTGGTTGTTTTTAGTAAAGAAATAAAAGAAAGTTAAATAAATCATGGAATGATATAATGAAGTGATATTTGGGGGAAACTTCTACACTTTTCTTCACTCTTTTCTCTTTCTCCCTCTCTCTCCTACCATGGCCGGCCACACCCCCTTGGCAGCCCCCTCATTTTCTTCTCTTGATTTTGTTCAAAAATCCATCAAATTACATCAAAAATTCAACAAAAAATGCACAAAATCCTATTTATTTCCTACCCTTTATTCTTTACTCTTCTTTACATGGATTTTGGAGTGGGAAAGAATGCATTTTTGAGGCTCATTTTCATGTTTGGACTTGAGGTTGTGGAGGTATAAATCTTTCTCTTTTGATTTATTTCTATTAGATGTTTCTTTTAAAGCATAATTAGATTTATTAGATTTATTCTTTTTGCAAATTTTAAAATTCAAGTTAGGGTTTGTAAATTCAAGTTGTGGTTTTTATTAATTAAATAATGTTATAATAGCTAGTTTAACATTTTTTTTAGAGTGGAAAAATCTTGCATGGTTGTTGTATAATAATTTGTTTATTCAAATTGTTTTAATTAAGCTATTTAGCTAACTAGGTTTTTATAAAATGTGTATGTGGGTAATGTAAAATTCTAATTAAGGTTGTTATCATTAGATTGTAATTTTAATAAGAATATTAGCATGTTAATGGAATGAAAAACTTAGTTTGATCACTAGTTTCTTTTGGTAATTGGAAAATGCTAATAAAATGCTATTTTTGTAAACTAGATTTTGGAAATTTCTAAATAAATGAGATTAAAAATATAATTATGGTTTCATTATATCATTATCATCATGAATTGTAGATTAATACATTAATTCATGCAAAATCAAGTTTTGTTGTCGAATTGTGACATTTTGCTTGTAAAATGTTGAAAATTTGCTAATGGTTGCAAACTAGAAATTCAAAATCCATACATATTTGTGTAATGAAAATATAGTAATGGTTTCTATAATCTAGTTAGGCTATTTAATTTATTTTATGACCATTAGTTTCATTTAAATGTCAAGTTTTGAAGAAAAACGGAAAATTGGCATTTTCGGGTTTTACGAAATCGGGCGATTTGATGGATTTCAGTGTTTCGATGAATTAAATCATGCTTTATATTATAAGTAACGAGTTTTCTAAACTACAAGTTGTTTGTTGATGTTTATCTCGATCCATCGGAGTTTGTACGCCGATATCGAGCGATATTTGGTTCTTTTGCATGGACGGGACATAGGTTTTAACCTATGCTTGTTCCTTGCGTCGTTTTGACTTTTCTATGTGATTCAGTTTACGATACTATTTATATGTTTGCATTTAGGTACCCCTCACGTGAACTGCGGGCGATGAAGAGGAGGATGGCGACACCGTCTTCGGCAGACATGGACCAGGTGAGTAGATGCATATCTACGGGGGGAAGTCGGGTGGATGGCGTTTAGCACCCCCGCAACGTAGAATAGGAACAGTACTTATTGACATTAGGAAACCAGATGTGACCCTAGATTCTTAATGAGTAGGACCCTAGTAATGACCTTAGGCTGGACTAGACTGATTTAGGGAGACCATACCAGAGGATGAATACCTTGGAAGAGGTTCGTAGGTTTCAGGTAGAAACACACACACGCACACACTGAAACTCGACATGGTGTATACGGGTATGTGTATATATATATATAGGACTAGGTATAGGTATATATATATATATACAACACGTATGTGGGATACATTGATGTGATATGATACACGGGAATGAAACAGTATAACTGGGCTTGATGCCGTGATTCTTGACTATACAGTCGTATTAAAGTGTTAGCGGATCATTAGAGAATGAGATAATGAACAAGTATACATAAATTATAATGGGTAGTGATGATATTGAGGTACATGGGACTCTAAAATAGAACCCGAACTGTAACTTGTGACTGATCACGATATGATATATGTATGACTTGATTACGACATCATATAGGTGTGACCTGATGTCGATATCATATAGGTATGACTTGATGACGATATGATATCAGTATGACTTAATCACAACATGATACATATGACATGCTATTTCTGAGCATAAATTAATGAGGTATATTTATGATGGCAATGTAATATAATTGATGTATGCGATTACAGCATAGCACCTCGATCATGACATGTGTTGATGATGATATTATATGAATAATGAGACACGTAGGTGATATTTGACCCGTACCCCGATATTGGGATGCCGTACGATGGATTTTACCGTACGAAGCATAGATGTGATGATTGATCTGCACTCTTGATTTGAGGAAGTCGTACTATGTACGTAACGCTATTGAGGCAGGATCGCCGACTATTAGAGATATGGACTCAGGCTTTAGGTGTACTTCTATCAACCAGTTCTTAGGTTTAGTTTTCCTTAGGGGGGTTAGATGGACACTAGGTTAGGTTCGAGTCATATAGTGGTAGTGGTAATTGTATATCAAACGAGTGGATAACACACATCTGTCTTTACTTTCATACCGTAATCATAATGTGCATGTTCATATATATGTTTCTATAATCAGCATAAAACTTTGCCTGTTAGAACACCAGCACCATTACCGATGATGCGCATATTCCACGCACACTTATTCGCCGGCTCACACACATCATCATCGGTAATTGCTATGTCACGTACACTTTAGATCATATTATCTTTTACTGATAGAATCAGTTAACAACTAGACCGATATAATATTGTGATTACTCTCTGATGTTAGTATAGACATGGTATTTATTACTTAGACATTCTTGCATTCATATTTTCATGTTATCATGCAGTATTATGGGCATATGCCGGCACTTATCATATACTTACTCATGATTTTGAGATTTGGGTTTCTATGAGATTTCTGGATTTTTGGGGAAAACCGCAAGAATATATAAAAAAAACTTCTCTCTCTCTCCTCCTCTCTTTTTAAAACATAAGATGCGGTTTTCTCGTGATGTATGTGTCGTCCGCCATGAGATTTCATGTTTTCTGATGGATTTCGAGACCCGATTCGAGGAGTGGATGAACCGTCTCGGGTACATGGTGGGCTCGGTATGGTACCCCGGGGCAAGAAGATCGAGTTGTAGACGATGAGCCTGGCAGGGGAAGGCCACCTACCGGTGATGTCTGGCGCGGCGGATATCCGGAGGATACCGACCGTTGTCATGAGATTTGATGATATGGGCCGATCCGGACTGACGGAGCCCGAGATATTGAGACTATGAGACATTGAGATTATGAGGTATTGAGACTTGAGATTTACATGTTTTGTATCGATGCTTGACACGGATTTCATGGATTTCATTGTTGATATTTCAGATTCCTATACACATTTTTCTATGATAACAGCTAAAGATTTCTTATACAGATATATCTGGATTTCAGGATTGATTATTTTACATTCATGGCGCATGCATATCCATTCATACGACATAGTATTATATGAGGCACTGACACGAGCACGGAGTATCTGCATTTACACATAGTATTTCCCTGCTATTACTAGATGATTGGGATATAGTAGTGTATTCTTATGACCTAGGATAGCGTCGTGCATTCGATTTCTTTTCGTAGATGTCTTCTACTCACGAGTTGGCAACTCACCCCCGTTGTGCTAAATTTTTTTACAGGTTCGATGTACAGGTTTCCTTGGCAGCTTGCTGGCACATTTTTTCTTTCAGGGTGATTTGCACGGTAGGTTGGTTCACTTGTATCTGAACCACCATTGTATTTTTTATTCATTCATTTGTATCTAGTAAGCTCCATCAACCAAACTTGTATTATTTGATAGATTTTTGGACCGGTTATTTATTTCGACCTTAGAGTCGCGCTTGTATTATTCTGATATGGTGGTTTTGTTTTCTTTTGAGTTTTGAGTCTCGCCCTTTGGCGTTGTATATTATTGTGCTTCTTGTGGTTGTTTCCGCCTGTTCGCGTTGAGCTAGCACCCGTTTAGGGATGCTTTTTTATTGTTTATGTATATTATATTTGTTGTACCCGTTTGGGGCCAGTTTTTAAAGAGGCGACTCTGCCGAAATTTTTGGGAAAATTTGATGATGCTTTTAAACTTGTTTTCTTTTTTGTTCTTCTTCTTTTATGGTTTAGATTTCTGGGCTTCGGCTTACTTAGGTTACGTGGCGCCTCCAGACGCTTCGACTCTTGGCGCCAGCGCTCTTGGCTCCAGCGCTCTCGTGCTTTGCACGTGAGGCGCTGCCTCAGAGTCTTTTGACTCTTAGCGCTGGCACTCTTGGCGCCAGCGCTCTCGTGCTTTGCACGTGAGGCGCTGCCTCACAGTCTTTAACTCTTAGAGCTGGCGCTCTTAGCGCTAGCGCTCTCGTGAGGCACTGCCTCAGTTCAAATTTTAAATTTTTAATAGAGCTTTGCTCTCTGATTGGGGGAGACACCTGTACCAGTGTCACCAGAGAATTGCTATCTGACGATAGGTATAGTACCAACTAGTAGTTCTCGGCGAGTCCTATTCGGTGTACACATTCTCTAATGCGCACCTGTGTACAATTTTTGATGTCACACACCAATGGTTGTGGGATCAACCATCGCCCTATACAGGGTCAAGAAACGTACACACTAGTCTACTCTGGAATATCGATGCCCTGTCTCGATATCCCCTCGTCTAGGAACAATTAAAGGATGTGCTTGTGGACTATCCATCCCCCACTAGTATGATCTGCATCATAGTCCTGGAAGTCAAGACCACATCCTAAGGGCTTTATCAACATGTAACAGAGAGACAATATAATAATACTAAGTATACATGTTAAGATAAAGAGCAAGAATATAGTATACTATCATGTCAAGTAAGAAAGTCCTCTATATATATGTCCAAGCATCCACTATATTATATAATAATGGCCTCTAGGGCATACATATTCCTGACAATCTCCCACTTGCACTAAGGCCAGTTGTTGTAGTATCTCACACCCAACATCCCAAAATGTCTCTCAAACTGCGTCTAGGGGAGGACCTTCGTAAGTGGATCCGCTACGTTATTCTTCGTGTCAACTCTTCTGATCTCGATTTCCCGGCGATCTACTATCTCCCTGATCAGGTGATACCGCCTAAGAATATGCCTGGATCTCTGATAGGACTGGGGTTCCTTGGCCGAAACCACAGGTCCATTTTTATCACAATACACAGGTATTGGATGCTCAATGGATGGAACCACACCAAGTTCAGCAATGAACTTCTTCATCCAGATGACCTCTTTGGCAGCATCGTTGGCAGCGATGTATTTAGCCTCCATCGTCGAGTTTGCTACGGTATCTTGCTTGGAACTCTTGCAACATACCGCCCCTCCATTGAGAGTGAAGACAAAACCCGAGACCGACTTACTGTTGTCCTTATCACTCTGGAAGCTCGAATCGGTAAAGGACTCCACTTGGAGTTCACTGTTACCATACACCAAGAACATTTCTTTAGTCCTTCTCAAGTACTTAAGAATATTCTTCATAGCTGTCCAGTATTTCTCCTCAGGATCTGGTTGATACCTACTCACTACACTTAGTGAGTAAGCTATATCCGGTCTGGTACATAACATCGCATACATGATAGACCCGACTGCCGAAGCATAGGGTATCCCTTGCATGCGAGCCCTCTCTAAATCAGTCTTGGGAGACATCTCTTTGAAGAGAGTGATTCCTGAGCAAGCGGGTAAATTACCACGCTTAGAATCTTCCATACTAAAGCTCTTTAGTATGGTGTCTATGTATCTGGATTGGGACAATCCCAACATCCACTTAGATCTATATCTATAAATCTTTATCCCCAGGATGTAGGAGGCATCACCTAGATCTTTAATGGAGAATTTATATGATAAGAAGAGCTTGACCGAGTGTAGCATAGGAACATTGTTTCCTATAAAGAGTATGCCATCCACGTACAATACGAGAAAGATAACCTTACTCTCTACAACCTTTCTGTACATACATGGTTCATCTATGTTCTTGATGAAGTTAAACTCTTTGACCGCTTCATCAAAACAGATGTTTCAGCTCAGCAATGCCTGCTTCAATCCGAAGATAGATTTAAGAAGGTTGCACACCTTTCCGCTGCTCCCACTGTCTACGAAGCCCTGTGGCTGTGTCATGTATACGCTTTCTTATAAATCACCATTTAGAAAATCGGTTTTGACGCCCATCTGCTAGATTTCGTAGTCATGGTATGCATTAATGGCAAGTAGGATCCTGATGGACTTAAGCATAACGACAGGAGAAAATGTTTCATTATAATCGACACCTGGTCGTTGACGAAAACCTTTTGCTACAAGTCTAGTTTTGAAAGTCTCAACTTTTCCATCTACACTAAGTTTCTGCTTAAAGATCCACTTGCTACCGATGGGTTTTACCCCTTCAGGAGCAACTTCCAAAGTCCATACTTTGTTGGTATACATGGATTCCATTTAGATCGCATAGCATCCATCTATTTCACAGAGTCCCCACTTGTGATGGCCTGCTCGAAACTAGTTGGGTCATCATCTTCTATGATGCAATCCTCGCTCCCACCGTCTATGAGAAAACCATAGTATCTCTCAGGTGGATGAAAAACCCTACTAGATCTGCGGAGTGGCTGGGGTTCGTTGGGTACTATTGGATCTTTCAGTTCCACCAAATCATCAGTTCTAGTTTGTGCAGCTAGAACTTCTTCTAGTTTTACCTCATTACCACTAATTTCTTTTACAACAAATTCCTTTTCTAAAAAGGTGGTATGTTGAGTAACAAACACTTTTTGTTCATCACTATGGTAGAAGAGATATCCATGCGAATTCTTTGGATATCCTACAAACTTATATAGAGCTGACCTTGCCTCGAGCTTGTCCGGACTTTACTTTTTGACGTAGGCTGGACAACCCCATATCTTAACTCGTTTAAGATACGGTTTCTTTCCATTCTATATCTCATATGGTGTTTTAGGCACAGATTTTGATGGAACTTGATTCAATAGGTATGTGGCTGTCTCAAGCGCATAACCCCAAAAAGAAATAGATAACTCAGCAGTACTCATCATAGAGCGCACCATATCTAATAGAGTGCTATTCCTCCGCTCCGATACACCGTTGTGCTGTGGTGTATACGGAGGAGTAGGCTGAGAGAGAATCACATTCTCTTTTAGATAATCTCGGAATTCCGTGCTCATGTATTCTCCTCCCCGATCATATCGAAGGATTTTAAAACTTTTACCCATTTGGTTCTCAACTTCGTACTTATATTCCTTGAATTTCTCAAAAGTTTCAGACTTGTGTTTCAACAGGAACGCATGTCCAGATTTTGAGGGATCATCGGTGAATGTAATGAAGTACGAGAAACCATTCCTGGTATGTGTAGACATAGGACCGCATACATCACTATGTATCAGTCCCAAGAGTTCAGTAGCTCTTTCTTCGTGTCTAGTAAATGAAGTTTTGGTCATCTTGCATTTGAGACACGACTCGCAAGTTTCATAAGATATAAATTCAAACGGATTCAAATATCCATCTTTATGTAACTTAGCTAGCCTTGTCGCATTGATATGACTCAGTCTACAGTGCCACAAGAAGGCTTCGTTCATTTCTGAACTTTTCCTTTTGTGTGTGTTCTGTATGTTTAGAACTGTAGTTTGATTTAGAACGTATATACCGTTGCATAACGTACCAAACCCAATCAACACTTGATTTAGGAAAATATTCATAATATTATTCTCCAATACAAAATTATATCCTTCTTTAAATAACAAAGAAACTGATATAATATTGCACATCATTTTTGGTACATAGTAACAGTCATTCAAAATCAATGTATTACTACTTTGTAATACAAGGTGGTATTCGCCAACTGCTTTGGCTGCAATAATTGCTCCATTCCCAAAATACACCTGTTTTCATGACTTCTTTGAGCCGTGGTAGGGAGGAAATCGAAGCACAGTGGGAGCCACACAAGACTCTATGACGATCTCGGGTTTACAGACTAACCTGTACCGGTGTCACTAGAGAACTGCTATCTGACGATAGGTATAGTACCAACTAAGAGTTTTCGGCAAGTCCTGTTCGGTGTACCTATTCTCTAGTGAGCACCTGTGTACAATCTTTGATGACACACACCAATGGTTGTGGGATCAACCATCGCCCCATACAGGGTCAAGAAATGTACACACTGGTCTACTCTGGAATATTAATGCCCTGTCTCGATATCTTCTCGACTAGAAACAATTAAAGGACGTGCTTGTGGACTATCCAGGCCCCACTAGTATGATCTGCATCATAGTCCTGGAATTCAAGTCCACATCCTAAGGGCTTTATCAATATATAACAGAGAGACATTATAATAATACTAAGTGTACATGTTAAAATAAAGAGTAAGCAGATAGCATACTATCATGTTGAGCAAAAAAGTTCTCTATATATATGTCCAAACATCCACTATATCGTACAATAATGGCCTCTAGGGCATACATATTCCTAAAAATACGTGTATGGGATAACAGACTTTAATCGGACGATTGATAATATTAGCTGGTTTAGGATTAAACCGGATTATTAAATCAGGTTTTGATTTAATAATTTATATATGTATTTTGATACATATATTTTAGTGTTATTGTTCACTATTCATTTTCTCTCTTTGGTGCTATCCGTATTTTTATATGGATATGCGTATATATAGAGGTACATATACCAGATGAAATATTCCGTATTTATACGGAAATGCTTTTAGAAGAAGGACACCTTATACTTATTTTTCTATTTAGAAAAATAAAAAGAGAAATGAGAAGTAAAGTGAGGCATGGTATTTTGCATGTAGAGAGGGATGGCTTTTGATTTTATATCCATAAAACCCATTTGTGTTCACTATTGGTGTATGGTTGATTTATATGTAGCCATTTCTTTTTACAAGTAGGATGATATTCTTTTCATCTTGTGAACTTCATGCTTCATTGCTTGCATGAGCAACCATTTTCCTCGCTTCCTTCTCCCTCTTCTTCTTGCTCTCATTTTGAGCATAAATTCAAACTAGAAATTTTAGTGAAGCATTCTTACATCGCCGATCATCCTCACCTAGCAAGTTTGGATCATCGGTTAGAGTCTCCTCCGGTTTCTCTCGAGTGGATCGTCTTCGGTAAACGGTGGTCGATTCTCGAGCGCGATCCCGATGGCTACGAGCTTAGAGGGGTCTTCCATAATTTGGTGGACATGTGACAAAGGTTGTAATTTCTCAACCCTTGCAATAATAGTTTGCTAGTTTAGGTCCATGGATCGAATCCCGGGTTTTATGGGTGTTCGGTATTCGCTAAAATTTTTGTTTTCCGCTTCCTCCTGGGCTGCGGTTTCCGCGGCGCGGGCACCAAAACCCAACAAAAACTAGCCCCCAGATTCAAACTGCTGTTGTTACGGGATGCCTATGTGTCCTTGATGTGATCCTAAAGTGTTAAATCTCTAAATAGTTTTAAAAATAGGCTAAATCGCTAATTAGTTTCTAATAAATATTAAATCCCAAATTTTGTCCCTTTTGGGAATGGAGTTAGTTTTTATAAAGTTAACAACACTCAACTCCAAAATGCCAGCGCCCTGTTTTGGAATGGAATCGGGACAACTTTGGTTTATTTTTATGTGGCGTAGGGGACTCAGACTGTGGCAAAAAATGAAGTTGGGAATACTTTGATCAGCTTGGAGAGTATATAACTGCTGTTTTCTCACATTTAAAGATGAGATAGCTCCAGTCATCTCAACTCCAAAATGAGGCCCAGAAAAAACAAAGTTATGGTTTTAGAGTCGAGTCTTGCTGAATTTATAAAACTACAGTTAGGAAAACTTAACTCCATTCCCAAACAGCCCCTCAATTGAGATAGCCTTATCTGAGTTTGCCAAGCTTAGATTTTCCAAACACATTTCTCATGTAACATAACAAAGAGTCTATTTATAAATGAAGTTTAGAGTTTGCAAATCATAGTTTGCATTCGGACATTCAACTTAAAAGTAAACTTCAGTTAATCCAACTCATACCGAACATGGTCTGGCAATTTATGTAGAAACTAGATATTTGGCATGCGCGATGAATGCGTTTTAAAAATTATATATATTCAAGAACTTTTATGGCATTGATTTCTCAAGTTGGCCTTAATTTGACTTGATTATGGCCGGTGCGATGCACAAGAAATAAATTTTTGCATTTTATAAAATAACAATTGCGACTGTGGCTCGAGTTGGTCTTTGCCCCCTTAGTATCAGCAAAAAGCCAAATAGTTCACCATATTTTAAATGAATGTTAATTAGCTTTTGATTTTACCTTGCATATTAGAAAAAATGTATTCTTAAATTTAAATTTTCAAGAAATCAAGAGTTTAAATACAATAAACATGTATAGAATTATAAAATTTCAAGGGAATCTGAGCAAAATATGGTCACCTTTTCACATTTTACAGGGGATGACGTGGACATCCTCATGAGCTGAGAAAAATTCTCTTTTTGGAAATTTTTTCTTAATAAAATGAGATGAGGGACATGTCATCTCTACACTCTTTCAAGTTATATAATGATGATAGAAACTAGGGTGTTGCGCATGTGATGCGTACATGTTAGCATAAGATTTTTTTGAATATTTCTAAAGAATTTAGTGAAGCTAGTAAAGATATTTAAATATTTTTAGTAGAAGAAAAATTACTGAAGATAATAAAAATATTTAAAAACTTTTAGTAGAGATTCTAAAAGATTTAGAGGGCTTTAGTCCAAATCATTTGTAAATCAAGCCATAAGAATTTGATGGAATTTAAAATAGAATATAAGTCTTATGTTATTGGATAAATTGTTTAATAATATCTCAATGTTTCTACTTTTACACTTTAATGCTATATAGTTTTTTCTTACCATTTTAATACCTTAATATTTTTCATCATTATAACATTGCCACCTTCTGTCTTTACCACCATGTCTACCTTGCGTCGCTTTATTCTTGAATCATGTAGACAAAAAATTATGAAAACGATTGTTAATGAATAAACCGATGCAAAATAGACACATCGGTAAAGGCAAAAGGTAACAAAATGCTAATGAAGAAATACATTTAGGGCATTAAAATGCTGAGAAGAAAAATATATGGTATTAAAGTGCAAAAGTGATAAAATATTGATGTATTATTAAGCAATTTACCCAATGTCATTTGAAACTATTATTACACGATATTGGTCATAAGTTATTATCAAATCCTTGAATTTGATTTAAAAATTTCTTCATCTAAAATTATAACAGAAACATGAATAAAAGTTTGATTCTCGAATTCGTCGTGATTTCTAAAATTCTCAAGATCCTCAGCTTACCATTGCTCATAGTCGACAACCGACCACAAAATAATCGATTGCCATTGGTGACCGGCGGCCGAACACAAATGACAAACCATCACTGCCCTCGACGATAGATTGCCATCACTTACTAACCACCAACTGGCTGCCAACGAACGTCTCCACGACAGCAATCGACCACTGACAATAGGCCATCACTAAACGACCAACGAAGTACCGCCACCGATCGATAGATGACACTTCGCCATTTGCGATGGACCGTCAACTGGTGATTTACCAGAGTCCGATGACCAGCCGGACACTAACTGTTGGTGACGGCCATGACTGGACAACGGCAATCGACCACTGACCACCGACCACCGACTATAGTTCACTTTGATAAGCCAGCGACAGATCACGGGAAACTGACCAAAAAACAATGTCTGATAGTTTGCAACTGCGCCATGGCCGTCCGCCGACGTCGGGACACCGACAACTAGCTATTCGCGACAATCCACAGGGTTCCTAGGCACACTATAGAGGTCTCACAAGGCATCAACCATGCCAATTTCAAATTTTATGGGTGCCGAGAAACCCTAATACGGATCGTTAACTAGAAATTTAGGCGATAAACGGAACTAGTTAACATCTTAACTAAAGGAGAGAGGCTACAACCTTTGTAGATCCGGTTCTCCACTTCCTTAGCTCCACGTACGCGTCCTCTCGCTGTCCATCTCGAATCCCGAACTCAAACGTCGGCTTCATCGGAGAATTGGGCGGACTAGGTCGTCGGCTTCGTGCCGAAGATGATCTACGTCGAAGTTTCACAAGTTCAAGCTCCGACTTTACCAAGTTGTGAAACTTGTGAAGAAAACACCCAAAACAACTTGGCAAGAGGTAGAGGGTGAAGAAATAGGAGGTGGGTTCACTTTGGAATTGGATTTCTCACTTTAGATCTCAAGTTGCCATTGATGGCATCAAGTTTTCTATCTTGAAGAAGAAGATCAAGAAGAAGAAAGAATATGATAAGTGTTCTATTTAAAAATGAAACTAATATGAATACTTATCATATCTTGACCATGGTCAAGTGTAGAGATTAAACTAAGGTTAGTTGGAATGGTTAGGGTTAAGGATGAGATAAGGATGGTGGACTTTGTCAAAGCTTCAAGAAGCTTCAACATAAAAACAAAATAAGCCACCATTCTTAATAATATCCAAAATGAATAAATAAATAAATAACTAAGTAAATAATCAAAACCCTAACCATTATACATGTAACCATGGTTTAATCTTTACACAAACCCAAGTGAGCAAGTATCATCAAACATGATACAAACAAGTGCACAAAAAATATATCACATATACAATGTGCATCAAGTGAGAAAATCCTTTTAAAGTGAACCAATACTAGCTAATGCAAAGTAATATATCAAATATATAATTATGAATTAAATCATTAAATCAACATTTGATTCAATGATCTGGTCATGTCGCACATAACCGACTAGTATCCAATGTATCGATTTATCGAATCAATGATTCGATAACTAGGTCATATCGAATATAACCAATCGATACATCCATCGCGAGAATGAAATACGGTATCACATACACGCATTATTCTCGGTCCTGCACATATCTCATATGCGCTCCTATTTCGTTTCGCTTGAGCCAGGAAACCTCTGTGTAGGACTTTAAAGACTCGTCAATACGCCGGTAGCAGATGATGATCATATCAAGCACCCACAAGCCGCAAGCGGTCTGCTAAACGTAACGGCCATCCGGGTATTGAGCGATCAGAAGATCGATGAGCTAGCCCGCTCACACTCCTGTGAATCCAACCAGTAACACTTACCGTACAGTCCGGTCTGTTCGTCTGATATGTCGCATATCAAGTCTAGGGGTGGTATACGTCAGACCCCAATAACCGATAAGTCGTGCCGACGTGAGGCTCATAACGGGTCGAGAAACTACTGGTAACACTTACCAGCAAATCTCTGATCAGCCCTGGCCAGGGACTTCCCTGTTACGGCCAATCGAGCACAGCGCAACATCAACCCCCAATACCGGGAGAGACGAAAACCCTCCTATCGCTCATTGCCTCCATGTGACTTGGGACTGTACCCAAAGACCACCGTTTTGCACGCCCTCATGGACGTGGTAAGGTGGAGATCAAAGCACAGTGGGAATCACACAAGACTCTATGACGATCTCGGGTCTACAGACTAACCTGTACAAGTGTCACCTGAGAACTGCCATCTGACGTGAGGTATAATACCATCTGGGAGTTCTCGGCGAGTCCGTCCAGTGTACTCAGTCTCCACTGAGCACCCGTATACCATCTCTGATGTCAAACACTAATGGATATGGGATCATCCATCGCCCATCTCATGGGTCGAGAAGCGTACACGCTAGTCTACACTGGTATATCGATGCCCTGTCTCGATACACCCACGACTAGGGACCTTGAAGGATGTACTTATAGACTACCATGTCCCTACTAGTATGATCTGCATCATAGTCTAGGTAGTCAAGTACACATCCTAAGGGCTTTATCAACATGTAACTATAAGACAGTTTAAAGAGACAAGTGTACATGTTAAGATAAAGAGTAACCAGATAGCATACTATCATATCGAGCAAGAAAGTCATCTCTATATATGTCCAAGCATCCAATATAATATACATCATCTGTACAATACTGGCCTCTAGGGCATACATACAACTAACAATCTCCCACTTGCACTAGGGCCAGCTGCTGTAGTATCGCATACCGAGCATCCCGAAGAGTCTCTCAAACTGTATCTGGGGAATGGCCTTTGTGAGTGGATCCGCCGTGTTGTTCTTTGTGTCAACCCTCCTGACCTCGATCTCCCGGCGATCAACTATCTCCCGGATCAGGTGATACCGCCTCAGAATATGCCTGGATCGCTGATGGGACCTGGGTTCCTTGGCCAAAGCCACCGCTCCATTGTTATCGCAATACAAAGGTATTGGATGCTCAATGGATGGAACCACTCCAAGTTCAGTAATGAACTTCTTGATCCAGACAGCTTCTTTAGCAGCATCGTTGGCAGCGATGTATTCAGCCTCCATCGTCGAGTCTGCCACGGTTTCCTGCTTGGAACTCTTCCAGCTAACCGCCCCTCCGTAAAGGGTAAAGACAAAACCCGACTGCGACTTAGAGTCGTCCTTATCACTCTGGAAGCTCGAATCGGTAAAGGACTCCACTTGGAGTTCTCCGTTACCATACACCAAGAGCATCTCTTTAGTCCTTCGTAAGTACTTGAGAATGCTCTTCACAGCTGTCCAGTGACTCTCTCCAGGATCAGCTTGATACCTGCTCACTACACTTAGTGAGTATGCTACATCGGGTCTGGTACATAGCATCGCGTACATGATAGAGCCTACAGCCGAAGCATAGGGTATCCCTTGCATGCGAGCTCTCTCCAAATCAGTCTTGGGAGACATCTCTTTGGAGAGAGTGACTCCAGAGATCGTGGGCAAGTTCCCACGCTTGGATTCTTCCATACTAAACCTCTTTAGTATGGTGTCAATGTACCTGGATTGGGACAATCCCAGTATCCGTTTGGATCTATCTCTATAGATCCTTATTCCCAATATGCAGGAGGCATCACCAAGATCTTTCATTGAGAATCTTTGTGATAAGAAGAGCTTGACCGATTGCAGCATAGGAATATCATTTCCTATCAAGAGTATGTCGTCGACGTACAATACGAGGAAGACAACCTTACTCCCTGCCACCTTCTTGTAAATACAAGGTTCATCTGGGTTTTTGACGAAATCAAACTCTTTGATAACGACATCAAAGCAGATGTTCCAACTCCGCGATGCTTTCTTTAATCCATAAATGGATTTAAGCAGCTTGCACACCTTGCCGCTGCTCCCACTGTCTACGAAGCCCTCTGGCTGAGTCATGTACACGCACTCTTCTAAATCACCATTTAGAAAGGCGGTCTTAACATCCATTTGCCAGATTTCGTAGTCATGATATGCAGCGATGGCAAGCATGATCCGGATGGATTTAAGCATAGCCACTGGAGAAAAGGTTTCGTCATAGTCCACACCTGGTCTTTGACGAAAACCCTTTGCTACAAGTCTAGCTTTGAAAGTCTCCACTTTCCCATCTACACCAAGTTTTTTCTTGAAGATCCATTTGCTCCCAATGGGTTTTACCCCTTCAGGAGCAACTTCCAAAGTCCATACTTTGTTGGTGTACATGGATTCCATCTCGGACCGCATAGCATCCAGCCATTTCACTGAGTCCCTACTCGTGATGGCCTGCTTGAAGCTAGTTGGGTTATCATCCTCCATGATGCAATCCTCGCTTCCACCATCCATGAGAAAACCGTAGTATCTCTCAGGTTGGCGAGGAACCCTACTAGATCGGCGGAGAGGCTGAGGTTCATTGGGAGCTGCTGAATCCTCTGGTTCCACTAAATCTTCAGTTTGAGTTTGTGTAGCCGGAATTTCTTCCAGTTCTACCATATCCCCACTAATTTCTTTTGCAAGAAATTCCTTTTCTAAAAAGGTGGCATGTCGAGAAACAAACACTTTTTGTTCCTCTGTATGGTAGAAAAGATATCCATGTGAATGTTTGGGATATCCCACAAACTTGCATAGAACTGACCGTGCCTCGAGCTTGTCCGGATTTTGCCTTTTGACATAGGCCGAGCAACCCCATATCTTAACTCGTTTAAGACATGGTCTCTTCCCACTCCATATCTCATATGGTGTGGTAGGTACAGATTTAGTTGGAACTTGATTCAATAGGTATGCTGCTGTTTCCAGCGCATATCCCCAGAAGGAAATAGGTAACTCAGCTGTGCTCATCATAGAGCGCACTATATCTAATAGGGTGCGGTTCCTCCTTTCTGATACACCGTTGTGCTGTGGTGTATATGGAGGAGTCAGCTGAGAGAGAATTCCATTCTCTTTTAGGAAGTCCAGGAATTCATTGCTCAAGTATTCACCTCCTCGATCAGATCGAAGGATTTTAATACTTTTTCCGGTTTGGTTCTCAACTTCTTGTTTATATTCTCTAAATTTCTCAAAAGCTTCAGATTTGTGTTTCATCAGGAACACATACCCGAACCTAGAGAGATCTTCAGTGAATGTAATGAAGTATGAGGAACCATCCCTGGCATGTGTAGACATAGGACCGCATACATCACTATGTATCAGTCCTAAGAGTTCAGTAACTCTTTCTCCGTGTCCTGTAAACGGAGTTTTGGTCATCTTGCCTTTGAGACATGACTGGCAAGTGTCATAAGATGAAAATTCAAACGGATTCAAATATCCATCCTTATGCAACTTATCCAGTCGTGTCGCATTGATGTGACCCGGTCTACAATGCCACAAGAAGAATTCGTTCAGTTCAGAACTCTTCCTCTTGTGTGTGTTAGTTATGCTCAGAACTGTTGATTGATTTAGAACATAAATGCCATTGCACAACGTGCCTAATCCAACCAACTTTTGGTTACGGAAAATGTTCATAACATTGTCCTGTAATACAAAATTATATCCCTCTTTACTCAATAAAGAAACCGATATAATGTTGCATATCAGGTTCGGTATGTAATAACATTCGTTCAGAACCAATGTATTACCAGTTGGTAATACTAGGTGATATTCCCCGACAGTCTTAGCTGCAACAATTGCACCATTTCCAACTCTAATGTCTTTATCACCTTCTCCAAGTTCTTTACCTTTTCTAAGCCCATGCAACTGATTACATATATGGGATCCTGACCCGGTATCTAATACCCAGGACGTAGGGCAAATGGAGAAACAGTTCTCTGTAACGAACACACCCGAAGAAAATGCATCATGTACTTTCTTCATTCGGGTGGCATGGGAATCCTGGTATTCCCTTATATCCTGTTCAGTCCTATAACTCTTATAGGTAAGAACGGAACCAACGTTCCCCAGCACAGTATAACATGCGGGTTCGGTCAATACATCCATATTATTATCTTTATTAGGGCATGAAGTGGTCGCTACCTGGAGAGAGAGAGAAGAAAACACTTTAGCGTATGCTCGTGCAAGATCAGATTGGTTATTATCTTATCTAATCAGGATGGCTCCCACTGCTTTTTATCAAATCTTCCTTCAAACCCTAAAAGGAAAGAGTAGCCGGGATTAATTACACACTACAAGTTCGCCAATCTTTCAGCCAGGCCAGTGTCGGTACTTTGAGGGAGGTCCCCCGTGCTTTCGCACGAACCTAATTAATGTAAACCTCGTTTTCCCAGAGGCGTAACCTCGTTAACACCTTTCTAGACACCTACTTGATCGGCTAATTGCAATGTGTAAAACTCTTCCAGGAGTAACTCTTACTCGCAGTGGGTATCGGGATCCAACTATCTCATAGAAGGTATGCAATCTCATTGCAAATTTCAACACTTGAAATTCTCGATAATATTTTGCCCCTAGCGTCCTATGACCTTGACAAAGACCAACAAATCATAGCATGCTAGTCAAGTTCAACCCGTCATTTCTTGATTGAATCAAACCCACCCGCACGGCCCTTGACAAAGGCCAACAAGGTCGCACGACTACCCTGAAACAATCTGCATCATATGCATAAGCAGATAATCACTATTCAGCTACCGCACACTACGCCTTGACAAAGGCCAACAAACGCAGCACGAATACTAAACAGTTCTTATCTGAAATGACGGAGGGCTACGACAGGTTTTTCTGAAAACCTATTGCGTAATGAACTTGATATCGTTGTAGAATCAAATGAAGTTTTGAAATGGAGTGATTTTGAGGCTTTTCTAGTTTTGCTAAAGGGGTCACTCCCGGTGAAGGGATCGTCGGCCCTTTCCTCGTCGAATGAGGTGCAGGATATATCATATATATCACTGTGCAAAGCAGAAACTATAGAAGCAATCAAAAGCAGACCGAGTGTGTAGCATCTGCCAGTTATCGCTAAAGGAGTCACTCCCGATGAAGGGATCTCGGTCCTTTCCTCATCGAATAAGGTGCAGGGTATATCATATATACCGCTATGCAAAGCAAGAACTGTAGCTACCTGTTTTGTTTAAAATTTGATTCTACAACATCTTAGGTTTCTTTTCTTTCATTAATCACATTAATGAAGTCCCATCATTTAAATACCTAAACATCACAGATAAATACGACGTACACTTATGCCATCCGCATTCGCCTCGATGTCCCCTCGTGCACCGTTAGGTTAGGTAACTAACGGAAGAGCGGGGCAGGGCTAGCGCGGGTGCAAAACATAAGTAATGTCTATATAATATATCATATATACTATATACTGTATCTATCACAGAACATCACATGATCACATCACAGATATCGCAGCAGAAGAAACATATGAAATATTGGATATACTAGGACGTCCGTATTTTCAATACGAGCCAGTATAAAACACGGATTCCACGGTCGTGATGAATAGCCAATCCCACACCCCTAGACCCCTACGAGAGCGGCAAGCAACCCTGCCAATTCTAGGGTTAGGAGACCCGGACTCGACTCCTCGAGTTGGTCTCCCACTGGACCCCAGAACCCGGTTACTTATGCTCCCCTCCTTGGGTCTATCCAAGTGCAGAAAAGTAAATAATATATAAAGGGTGACAGCTTCCGCAACCTGGAAGTGCCCTAAATAAAAGAATATTACATACAAGTTTTTACATGAAAGAAAATGAAAAACACTCATCTCACATAAAAAAAACCCCGGCTATTCGAACACGACAATCCAATATAACATATCCAGTAACACACAAAATCACATGTCATCAACGTAAGTAAATATGCGCATCCCAATTGTCGTTGACATATAGCAACGAAACCGGCGATATCACATATTACACTTACGGTCACAGAAAAGAAAGTGTAAAACTACAACAATTGGAATCCGCAACCTCTTTAGACATCACATGCCTAATCAAATGAAATACTTAGACATCACATGCCTAACAGTTATAAACCCCGCATTTTAGTCTCATTATCGAAAACTCTTTTCAATATCAAGTGAAACTAAACCGCTAGATTTATAACATTCATTCAGTTATCTCATAACTGTTTGTGAATTCCAATTATTGTATCACATTCCAGATAAACAGAAAATGTTAAACTTGAGATCTCAAGTGAGAAAATCCTTTTAAAGTGAACCAATATTAGCTAATGCAAAGTAATATATCAAATATATAATTATACATTAAATCATTAAATCAACATTTGATTCAATGATCTGGTCATGTCGCACATAACCGACTAGTATCTAATGTATCGATTTATCGAATCAATTATTCGATAACTAGGTCATATCGAATATAACCAATTGATACATCCATCGCGAGAATGAAATACGGTATCACATACACGCATTATTCTCGGTCCTGCACATATCTCATATGCGCTCCTATTTCGTTTCGCTTGAGCCAGGAAACCTCTGTGTAGGACTCTAAAGACCCGTCAATACGCCGGTAGCAGATGATGATCATATCAAGCACCCACAAGCCGCAAGCGGTCTGCTAAATGTAACGGCCATCCGGGTATTGAGCGATCAGAAGATCGACGAGCTAGCCCGCTCACACTCCTGTGAATCCAACCAGTAACACTTACTGTACAGTCCGGTCTGTTCGTCTGATATGTCGCATATCAAGTCTAGGGGTGGTATACGTCAGACCCCAATAACCGATAAGTCGTGCCGACGTGAGGCTCATAACGGGTCGAGAAACTACTGGTAACACTTACCAGCAAATCTCTGATCAGCCCTGGCCAGGGACTTCCCTGTTACGGCCAATCGAGCACAGCACAACATCAACCCCCAATACCGGGAGAGACGAAACCCCTCCTATCGCTCATTGCCTCCATGTGACTCGGGACTGTACCCAAAGACCACCGTTTTGCACGCCCTCATGGACGTGGTAAGGTGGAGATCAAAGCACAGTGGGAATCGCACAAGACTCTATGATGATCTCGGGTCTACAGACTAACCTGTACAAGTGTCACCTGAGAACTGCCATCTGACGTGAGGTATAATACCATCTGGGAGTTCTCGGCGAGTCTGTCCAGTGTACTCAGTCTCCACTGAGCACCCGTATACCATCTCTGATGTCAAACACCAATGGATATGGGATCATCCATCGCCCATCTCATGGGTTGAGAAGCGTACACGCTAGTCTACACTGGTATATCGATGCCCTGTCTCGATACACCCACGACTAGGGACCTTGAAGGATGTACTTATAGACTACCATGTCCCCACTAGTATGATCTGCATCATAGTCTAGGTAGTCAAGTACACATCCTAAGGGCTTTATCAACATGTAACTATAAGACAGTTTAAAGAGACAAGTGTACATGTTAAGATAAAGAGTAACCAGATAGCATACTATCATATCGAGCAAGAAAGTCATCTCTATATATGTCCAAGCATCCAATATAATATACATCATCTGTACAATACTGGCCTCTAGGGCATACATACAACTAACATCCACAACCGATAAACTAGCTCAGACTCGGATCGTGGGGATCGCCGGAATGCCGATAGACATCCGGCGGCCGACCACCGGCAACCGGTGCCGCGACCGACCGCTAACGACCGGTCACTGAATGACGATTGACAGCTGGCCATTGGTTACAGCCCGCCATCAATAAATCGGAGATAGACTAAAAACCGACGACCAACCTATCTACGACCACCATTGACCTCCAATTAACCTTTGTCGGCCGCCAGCGATAATGAACCTCCAATGACAAACCAATGACCACCATGACCGGCGACTGCCGGCTGGAAATGAATCTCGATTGGTCAACCACAGAGCGAATGCCATCACTGATCGGCATTGATGATGACTTTTGTGTTGTCATCATTTGTCTTCGTGTTGTCATCAAGTTTTTATTCACTAATTATAATTATTATTTATTTCGAATTCTCCATGGATTTGGGAATCAAATAACTAGCAATTTGAAACAAGAGAAAATTACTGTAACGATCCTAAAATCCCCGTATCTTTATATTTCACTTTCTTTTTAAAAACCTGCCTTCCTTTCAAATGTTGGTATATATTTAATTCTTATTGAATATATGCAAGAGTAACTTGTATTTCATTGGTTAAGTTCTTACATTGTTATTCCATAGGTCACATATTCAAAATTCCGGGTTTTGCAATTATTTTATCAAAATTTTTAAATCTCTTTTATAACCTAAAAATGAGACTTTCAATTCCTCTCTTTTTTAACTCCCAAAATCAATTAGGTGAATTAGTCCCAAGTGATTTGAAAATACAATTCTAGAATTTGAAAATTCGTGTTAGTCCCAAGTCATCCAGAATTGGAATTTGCTTAATATCGTTAGTCGAAACTAGTATTTTAGAATATGAGAATTTGGATTTTAGAATTCATCATTAAACTTAGAGTACAAAATGAAAAAACCAATCAATTTTCAGATCACCATGTACCTTTAAGTTTTCTAAAATGCCAATGCATAAAAGATAGATAAAAATTTAAATAAATTGTCTTGTCGGGTATCGCCACCAATGGCAGCCGCGAACATTAATCGGACATCGACTGTCGTCACTACCATCATCGGCCGACCGTCCCCACCTCTGCTGACCATGATCGCCCGTCCCTACCGTCGGCCGTCGGATAACCATCCTCACCGTCGGCCGTCCTCACTGTCGACCGTTGGACCGCCCCCAGCATCGTCACTGTCTGCTCCCACCATCGTCATCGGCTAATAGCCGCCGCCCATCCAGCTGTGCTGCCTATCGCATCCCCGTTCGTCGCTGCTGCTGCCGCAAACCAATCACCACCACCGACCATCCCTGTCACAGACAGATGGTCGCCTTCGTCGCCACCGGTCAACCTCTGCTATCGACCAACATCGCCGACCATCCCCGTCCCATTCCCAGCTACCATCACTGCCGACCGCTGCCATCCCCGTTCACCGCCGCCGCCAACCATCCTCGTAGCCGACAGATGGTCGCTTTCGCCGCCGCCGGTCATTCTTCGCTATCGATCAGCATCCGTCGAACCTCCGTGAGTTAAGTATCAGCTGACGTGCACTATTAAATGTATGTCCTAAATTACATATGGATTTTTAAATCAAATGACAAGCATTTTGAATAGAGAAGAATTTTATCAAAATGACAATTATTTCATTTATAAATTCTGGATTCTAAAATTATTTGGGACTAACACCCTATTAGAATGGTTATAAATATATAATTAAGTGGAATTATGGTGACCATAAACCACTTGTTATATGCTACTCCTCTCTTTCTTATTCTTCTTCATTTCCACTCTTTATGTGCTTTTCTTCCTTTTTTTTCCTTCATCCTCAAAACCGTAGCTCTCTAAAAACAATCCTTTGATGTTGGTGTTCCTTCACTCTTCGAAGTCTCATATAGGCTGATACTTTTTTCTCACAATCGGCGATACGGTTGTTTCACCATATTGCAACAACTTGTAAGTCCCCTCTCCTCATCTTTCCCTTTCTCCCACTCTTTATACTTTCCCTCTTGTTATACCTTTCCTCCTCTTGCCATGTCGTTGCTCTTGATTTACTTGCGTCTTTCGCCAAGTTCCCATGTTAAAAATTATATACATAAGTAAAGAAAATAGCCTTTTTAGTGATTCGTCATGATGATCTGCCTACATGCATTGTTAATATTTTTAGTAATATTTTGATATTTTGTACATGCCCATGATAACTGTTTAATGTTAATATTTTACGAGAATGCACGGAACACGTTACAACATAGACCTTGCATGACACCTCATGGAACCGTTTGTGTGTTAAAAAGGGGGATGCTTCTTTTTGTTGTATAAATCTCATAGTTACTTCCGATCATGATTTTAGCGTACCCCTTATGCATCATCTCTTGCTATGTGTTCACGTAGAATTGCACGCAAACTTTACCGCATTCTTTTATTTTAGAATTTCTAAATTGTATTTATGTTTTAAATAGAAATCCATATATTTTGATAAGTCTTTTAAAATACTAAGATGGCTTCGAGATGGATTTGGAGCATGTTTTTAAATTTTGAAATCTCAAGAAAATTATTTAAGATAGAATATATTTTTCTGATGGCATTGTAAAAATTTCAAAATGCTTTGATATCTAATTTAAGTTTTACGGCTCTCGCAGTCTCTATTTTTGACAGTTCTGAATACAGATATCAACGCCTATTTTCAAAAACTCCTAATTCAGTCTTCAAAGATCCAAACTGAGTGAACTCAAGTGTTTTTGGCAACTAGATAGAAATATCTAGACTTCCTTAATTTGACCCGACCTTTGAAAACCGACAGAATTAACCCAATTCTGTTTTTTTTAAATCATGTGTTGAATCTGGACTGAATCTCTCCTGATTTGCATACTGTTTTTCAAAACGACGCAACTCGAACCACAGAATTCGGTTTTTGACGCACCTTAGATGTACTGATGTCAAATTAGAAGACCTATAATTTCCCTATATAATCAAGACTCAGAAATGTGTATATCGACCCGATATATGCTCCGCAAGTTACCCTTTGGATCTGTCCAGAAAAATGAAAACCGTTTTAAATCCCTAAATTAAATTAATCGTAACTATAGTTTCAGAGATCCAAATTGCACAAACTCAAGTTGTTTAGATAACTAGACTAAAAGATCTACATGTTCCCAGTTCAACTCGAGACTTGAAAACCGACACAAAATATCGCAAACTGCACTTTTAAAACATACGACGGTGCTGGACAGATTCTGATCTGTTCTGCGCAGTGATACCAAAACACGTCTATCTCCAAAACCAGTAGCCGGAATTAGGCGAGACTTGAAGCCATGTTTGCATAACATTTAGGACTATGTTTCGTGTTTTATTCCTAAGTGGATATGAGTCAAATAATTAGTATCTTCCTGTATTTATTTACGACACTGTTTCTGGTTTATGATTGGATATTACACTTGGTCCATTTCATGCCATGCGACTTCTTCATTTCATTGTATCTACTTGAACTATGTGATTAGATATATTGTATGCTCGATACGAACTTGAATCGAACCGTGAATACGTAATGACACGAACTTAACTTGAACTCGACATGAACTTAGTATTAAGAGCCTTATAAGACTAATTGTCTAAATTGCTTCCATGGATGCTCATTTCTCCTCTACCCTCTCTAATCCCAACTCTTCTACATCCAACTTGGCAACTCATTTTTAATCAAAAAATGTATCTAACCTGGTGTCAATTGTTATGACCCTGAATTTTCTGTACAAAATTTTTCTTCTTAAAGTAAAGAAAGGAGTTTGCAAGACTGAGCATAATTTAAAAGTTATTCTTGTTTAGTAACAGCAAGAAATAGCTTGTAGCTCATTGGTAAACCCTTGCACTGCTGTGACGTAGTCCCCGTGTTCGAATCCCATCAGCCACATATTATTTTTACTGATTTTTATTTTAAATATTTTGGAAGCCCAAAAGTTTACACGTGCACGCACCGCACACAAAAATGAAGAGTCACGAAAAACAAACATGTGTAAAATGTTGTATGTACTGAAGAGGACAGGTGGCACAAATCCAATGGCCCCCTTCAAACAGTGGATCGACGATATTGAAGATACGACCGACGCCGACGGTCGCCCGTTGGTAAAAAAACCCCGTGTTTTGCACACAAGACCCTTGGCCTACCCCCATTACCCTTGTTCTGTTTATTTTCTCTGCAAATTAACAGAACTTAATTTTCTTCATAAATCCAATTTTTAAATGCTTTTTAATTTCTAAACCCTAATTTCATCCTATAAATACAACCCCATACCTTAGCCCCTCCTCATTCTGAAACCTATTGTCAAAATTCTCAAAAATTTCTAAGTTTAAGAAGAGTACAAGTGGAGTGAGTTCAAGGTCAATTTCCGGCGAGAATTCGAGATGATTCCGGCGACCCCGTGACTACACGAAGGTTATCCTTCTCTTCCTCTACCTTCCTTCTATTCTTTTAGCAAGTAAGTCCCATATCTCTTCTTTTTTTTCTACTATAAAACTTATCTTTTTCAAAACTTGTCGGTAAGTGGATACCGACATTTGTTTCTAAAACCTTTGAAAACCACAATTCTTCTTAAGAATCACTTGTACTCATGTATATACATTACTTGTAATCATTTAACTAATATTTAGAAACCAATTTCACTCTAAAACTCCATGTTAAATAACTTTAATTTAGTTTTTACGTTTAAATATCATGAAGTTTACATATGACATCTTTTAATTATTTTGTTTAGCATACCTTTAGAAAACCTCATGAGGTAATGACCCACCTCTCACATACATACATCTTGACATAGCACGATTCTCTTGAAACAATATTTTTGTGGCAAAATACGACCTTTCATCAAAATATCTTAAACTATTAAAAACCCAGACATTTTTAAATTGTGTTACTTAATTCTTTACGATTGTGCCTCTACAACCCATTTCGGGGAACCCGCTATTGGATGGTGCGGATTATCGTACATTCTCGGGAGTAGTAGAGCGAGATGCAGACCTCCTCACCTAGCATACGATCTCGATAGAATTTTAATACAATTTTTAAGAAAAACGCGGATTTCTATTTAATAATAAAAAGTTATTTTTAATAACTATATAAATATTATCAAACCACATATTTTAAAGATATTATTAAATTCCATGTTTTCTAAACAAAATAAAAGAATTACAGGTTTCATGAAAATACCATCAAGAATCAATACAAGTCAAACTTTACACTAAAATACCTTGAACTATTCAAGTTAGGTATATATTCACTAATATACCCCACTCTTTAAAATTCACATCCATGAAAACCCTAAAAAACATAAATAATTACTCGATATTTATTTTGAAAGTATATATTTTTCATAAAACCCCTTCGAGATATATAAAAGTACATTAATGATCATAGTAAATATAGGTTTAAGCGGGACCAATTCTCTTGAGCCTCAGCTAGCCGGAGAAAGTGGGTGCTTGCCTATTTAAGGTAGAAAACTAAAACGTGGTTATCAATAGTAATTGTCTTGGAAAAAAACACAAATCCTGCCGTTCATATGCAGCAGTTATCGATAACACCAAAAATCTAATTTAGGATCCAAATCTGTTTAAGTGTCTGACTCAATCTAAATCTCATTCTAATCTGAATACAATCCAAATATGAATCCAATCATAACTCTAATTCAACATGTATCCAATATACCAAACATGAACACATGAACTTGAACATGAATACCAGAACAATATCAACATGCAACATGACTCGACTTGACTCGAATCATAAATACAATTTGACATAAATACAAGAATACTTGATATGAATACACGATATCGATATAAACTCTATCTTACAACTCGATGTATTCATAGATTTGAGCAAGGCCTGTAAATTTAATTGTAACCTAACATATACGGGATGCTGGGGTAGTTTATGCGTGAATTCAACGAAATCTCAAGAGTCCTACTAGATCGTGAATCCATGTCTACTAACACAAGCAAGCTATCACGAGCGTCTGTGTTTCCTTTCTCCTGGATTACAGCCTGTTGAGTTTGGAATATTTCAACACTAGGTTGAAGTCCCGTTACTAACACTTGATTCGGGCCCGTGGTTCTTTACCCCTGGATTACAGCCTGTTGGGTTCGAGAACACTCTTGAGATTGGTTGACATTCACCCTTGAACTTACGTTAAATAAGTATACCCAAGTAGAGACCTGTTAAGACACTTACCTTCACTGCATGTTCACTATACTTACACTACACGACCATGTTACTTTTATATTGCCATGCTCATGATATCATGCTTATCTACTCGTCATATATTACCATACTTGTTCACATATATTACAATAAACTGCATGCTAAACAAACTTGCCAAGTTGACATTAAACGACATGCTGACACAACATATATCATACTCAATTATTCATAATATACTTTTACCTTATCATTTCACTTTATACTTCACTTCTTTTCCTTGGGAGTTACCGAGCGAAAGTTCGCTGACGGGCATTCCACCTTACTTTGTTTTCTTGGAATGTTCGTCAGATACTGGGGAGACTGAAGGGGTAGACATCTATGAGGAAGAGCAACAACAGACCGAGACCCAGGCCTAGACGCGTTACCTTCTCTCTGTTTATGTACGCCACCTGTTTAGGCATTTCAATCCTTATATTTTCTTTTAGTTAAAAATCATGTATTGTAAATGCATCAAGTTAAATGTAAATAAAGTTGTTGAAGTTTTAATCTCATGTTTATTATCTTGTCATTTTATATTGTGTTAGTTATATGTATGCCCTAGATGCCATTACAGTACATGTGATATATATTGTAGTGGATGCTTGGACATATATAGGAAGGACTTTCTTGCTCGACATGATAGTATGTTATCTGGTTGCACTTTGTCTTAATATGTTGACTTGTATAATTAATGATGTCTTGCTCTCACATGTTGACAAAGCCCTTAGGATGTGTACTTGACTACAGGACTATGATGGAGATCATACTAGTGGGGCCAAGGGTAGTCCATAAGTACACCCTATAATTGTTCCTAGTCGTAGGAGTATCGAGACAGGGCATCGATACTCTAAAGTAGATTAGCGTATGCGCTTCTTGACCTATATGATGGGCTATATGATGGGCGATGGATGATCCCACATCCATTGGACATCAGAGAAAGTATACGGGTGCTCAGTGGAGGCTGGGTACACTGGACGGACTCGCCGAGAACTCCTAGATGGTATTATACCTATCGTCAGATAGCAGTTCTCTGGTGACACTAGTACATGTTAGTCTGTCGACCCGAGATCGTCATAGAGTCTTGTGTGATTCCCACTGTGCTTTGATTTCCACCTTACCACGGTCAAGAGATCGTGCAAAATGGTGGTTTTTAGGTACAGTCCCGAGTCACATGGAGGCAATGAGCGATAGGAGGGGATTCGTCTCTCCCGGTATTGGGAGTTGATGTTGCGCTATGCTGGATCGGCCATAACATGAAATCCCTGGCCAGGGTTACGAAGATCTACTGGTAAGTGTTATCAGTAGTTTCTCGAACCGTTATGGACCTTGCATCGGCATGACTTATCAGGTTATTGGGGTCTAACGTTATACCACCCCTAGGCTGTGATATGCGACATATTAGAAGAAGAGACCGGACTGTACGGTAGTTACTGATTGGATTCGTAGGAGTATGAGCATGCTTGCTTGTTGATCTTCTGATCGCTCAATACCCGGGTGGCCGTTACGTTTGGCAGTCCGCTTGCAGCCTGTGGGTGTTTGATATGATCATCACCTACTGCCGGCGTATTGACGAGTCTTTAGAGTCCTACATAGAGATTTCTTGGTTCATGCGAAACGAAGTAGGAGCACATATGTGATATGTGCGGACCGAGATTAATGCGCGTATGTGATACCGCATTCTATTCTCGCGATATGTGATATCGGACGGTTATATGTGATATAGCCGGGTTATCGGATCAAGTGTTGATTCAATAAGTTGATTCATATGATATTAGTCGGTTGTATGTGATATAACCCGATTATTAAATCAAGTGTTGATTTGATAATTTAATGTATAATTATATATTTGATATATTAACTTACATTAACTAATATTTGCTCACTAAGTATTCTTTTTCTCACTTGTGTGCATATAATATATATGAGATATATATTAATGTACATTTAAATTGTGTCATGCTTGAAGATACATGCATGATGGGTGTATGAGACTTACACTATAGTTAGGATAATCCTAGGGTTTATATTTATCAAAGTAAATCAAAATTGGATGGATTTTGTCATGGTAGAAGCTTTAAGAAAGCTTATGGATAACCATTGACTAAGTCCACCATTTTTGTCATGCTTGAGATATTTATTAACCTAACCATTATCCTCACCATGGTTAACTCTCTACATGAGTTTGTTTATGACACTAACTCACCCATGGTTGCTTTATTCTCATCTCATGAGTTTCATTTGTTCACTCACTTCATCTTCTTCTTCCTTACTAGCTTTTTCCTAAGTGAGAAAATAATGTGTGAAAAAGAAAACTAAAGAGAGCCCATTTTCTAATTCATCATCCTCTACTATTAGCCATTTAGTTTTGGGTGTTTGCTTCACTAAACGCTAATTTAGTTAAGAGGTAGCATGAGCTTGAGTTTCCTCGACGTAGATCATCTTCGGTCTCGAAGATTTCGAGCAAGTTTGCATCTTTCACCTTGTGGAGCCTCTCAAGAGTTCGGGAGATCATTACTCGCAGCGAAGGGACTTCTACACGGAGCATTTGAAGTGAAGGACCGGTCTACAAAGGTTGTATTCCGCATTCACTTACTTGCAAAGTTGTTTGCATGATGTTTTGTTTATATCTCTAGTTAACATTCTTGGTTAGGGTTGTTTAGAACGGCAAAATTTTGAAAACGGTATGGACGATACCTCCCGCCACGCTAGGTAACCCTACAGTGGTATCAGAGACAAGCTAGAGATTTAAACGATATTTGTTAGATTACGAAACCGAAACTTCTCCGAAACTTGCAACACAATACCTAGTTTCTGTCGAATTTTTAAAGGGCTCTATAATTTTTTTAAACAACTGCAGAATGTTGTATGTGATATAACATGAACACTGTGAAAATTTGAAGCTTTATTGTGCAAAAGTGGCCGTCCACATAGGGTAAAATTCCGAGCTCGCCGGTTCAAGTATGGATTTTTGGCTTCAAATTTTCATGGTGTTCCAGTCTCTGGGTTTTGGTGTTTCAGATGTTGTTTGTTTTTGCTAAATTTGCATGTGATATTAACTTTCTGCAAAGGAAACTCGGAGTGTTTCTTAATCGTAATCCTAACATGTATTCGGGTTATTTATACGATGTTAAAAGGTTTGAACGGATATCAATAACCCAATTTTTCCCCGCTGGAAATTTTCCAAGTGTTGGATTTTTTCCAAGTTCAAAAATTTCAAAAAATCATGCAAGCGATTATGTGGACCCTCTAGAAGAACGATACCCAAACTCGACTTTTTGGATTGCGGAACTGCGGTCATACCTTAGGGTTTGCCGCAGTTCCGTGGCAACATGAGTGAGGCATGGGTCGGCCCTTCTACGGATGGTTCATAGGAGTTGTGGCAGTTTCTGGGTATTTTTTGAACCCCGCTCAAGTGTTGAGCTTGTTGGGAAATTTTGGGTGTTTGCTATTCGATAGAAATGTTTAACTTCGTCTAGCTATTTGTGATTGTGATACAATATTTGGAATCCATGCAATTAGTTATGTGATAACTAGTTTGAATTTTATAAATCTAGCAAGTTAGTCTCAATTAATCGGTTGCCACAAGATTTTGATGTTGATCAAAAGTCTGTTGCAATTACGTAGTGTACGCGGATACTCGCCGGGTAACCTTACTAGATAGCTACGCCCCGACTAAGTGACTGTAGGAGAACCCCGTCGCCAAAAGCATCCGTTCGGGTGCTCGCGACCGCGGTGTTCCGCTTTAGTGCACTTCGTCGACGGCATCGGGAGTGCAGCCGTCTATTAAAGTTTCCGACGAGCTTTCGATCAGGTTATCGGGAATCTTGTTGAATTACCCGATAGGTTATTGGAAAGTGTTTTCAATATCGAGACTAAAATGTAGGGTTTATAATTTTTAGGCATGTGATGTCTAAGGAACCCATTTGGTTAGGCATGAAATCCAAAGTATGAGATACATTGGGTTTATGATATCTAGGATGGTTGCGGATTCCAATTGTTGTAGTTTTTCACTTTCTTTTCTGCGACCGTAAGTGTAATATATGGTGTATCGCCGGTTTCGGTGCTATATGTCAACGACAACTGGGATACGCATATTTATTTACGTTGATGACATGCAATGTTATGTGTTGCTGTGATATGTTATATTGGATCGTCATGTTTTGAATAGCCGGGTTTTTTTTTTATGTGAGATGAGAGTTTTTCATTTTCATTCATGTAAATGCTTGTATGTAATATTCTTTTACTGGGGCACTTCCGGATTGAGGATGATGTCACCATTGATGTATATTATTTACTTTTCCGCATTAGGATAGACCCAAGGAGGAGAGCATAAGTAACCGAGTTCTAGAGTCCAGTGGGAGACCATCTCGAGGAGTCGAGACCGGGTCTCCTAACTCTAGAATTGGTAGGGTTGCTTGCCGCTCTCGCAGGGGTCTAGGGATGTACGTTTGGCTATTCATCGCGACCGTGGAATCCGTGTTTTATACTGGCTAACACGGAATTCCTAGTATATCCAATATTTCATATATGTTCTTCTGCTGCTGATAATCTGTGATGTGATCACTTATTATTCTGAGACGAATGCCTATATTATATATATGATATATAATAACTATTGCTGCTTTCGTTTCATATGTGATGCTTGGGAAGTATAATTAATGGGACTTCATTAATGAGATTAATGAAATAAAAGAAACCTAAAGATGTTGTAGAAACTTGTTTTAAAAACCGGTAGCTCTAGTTCTTGCTTTGCATAGCGGTATTCCTTGTAGAATATCCAGCACCTTATTCGATAAGGAAAGAGCCGAGATCCCTTCACCGGGAGTGACCTTTTTAGCGAAACTAACAGATGCTACAACCCACTCGGTTTTTCTTTTGATGCTTCTATAGTTTTTTCTTTGCATAGTGGTATTTGTGAACTATCCTGCACCTTATTCGATAAGGATAGAGCCGAGATCTCTTCACCGGGAGTGACCTCTTTAGCAAAACTAGTAAAAGCCTAAAAAACACTTCTTTTCAAAATCACTCGATTCTACAACGATATCAAGTTCATTATGCAAAGGATTTTCTTAAAAACCTGTCGTAGCCCTCCATCATTTCAGATAAGTACTATTTATTATTCGTGCTACGTTTGTTGACCTCCGTCAAGGCGTAGTGTGCGGTAGATGACTAGTGCTTATGTGCTGCATACGATGCGATTGGATTAGGGTAGTCGTGCGGTATTGTTGACCTCCGTCAAGGGTCGTACGGGTGGGTTTAATTCAATCATGAAATGTACGGGTAGAACTTGACTAGCAGCCTATGGTTTGTTGACCTTCGTCAAGGTCATAGGACGCTAGGGGTAAAATATTATCGGGAATTTCAAGTGTTGAAATTTGCAATGAGATTGCATATCTTCTATGAGATAGTTGGATCCCGATACCCACTGCGAGTAAGAGTTACTCCTGGGAGAGTTTTGCACATTACAATTAGCCGATCAAGTAGGTGTCTAGAAAGGTGTTAACGGGGTTATGCCCCTAGGAAAACGATGTTTATTTTAATTAGGTCCGTGCGAAAGCACGGGGAACCTCCCTCAAAGTACCGACACTGGCCTGGCTGAAAGATTGCCGAACTTGTAGATTGTAATTAATCCCGGCTAGTTTTTCCTTTTAGGGTTTGAAGGAAGATTTGATAAAAACAGTGGGAGCCATCCTGATTAGATAAAATAATAACCAATCTAATCTTGCAAAGAGCGCGCACATAGTGTTTTCTTCTCTTTCTTTGCTCGTACCGACCATGTCACGCCTTAATCAAGATAATAATATGGATGCATTGACCGAACCTGCTTATTATACTGTGCTAGGGAACGTTGGTTCCGTTCTATCATATAACTGTTATAAGTCCGAGCAGGAAATATGGGAATATCCGGATTCCCATACCACCCATTCGAGGAATGAGCATGTTGATGCATATTCTTCGGATGTGTTCATCACCGAGAACTTTTTCTCAGTATCCTCTACGTCCTGAGTATGTGATACTGGATCAGGATCCCACATATGTAATATATTACATGAGCTACAAAAAGGTAGAGAACTGGGAATGGATGATAGTTCTCTAGTATAGAGAATGGTGCAATTGTTGCAGCCAAGTCAGTTGGCAGATATCACCTTGTATTAATATATTGATTCTGAACGAATATTATTACATACCGAACCTGATATACAACATTACATCAGTTTCTTTATTAAGTTAAAGAAGGATATAATTTTGTATTGGAGGATAATGTTGTGAACATTTTCCTGAATCAAGAGTTGATTGGATCAGGCACGTTATGTAATGGCATATAAGTTCTAAATCAAACCATAGTTCAAAGTATCTAGAACACACACATTCTTGTTGCATTATAGACTAGGTCATATCAATGCAACACGACCAGCTAAGTTACATAAGGATGAATATAAGAATCTGATCAAATTTTTATCTTATGCTACTTGCCAGTCTTGTCTCAAAGGTAAAATGACCAATACTCCGTTTACTCGAAACAGAGGAAGAGTTGCTGAACTCTTGGGACAGATAGATGATGATGTATACGGTCCTATGTCTACAAATGCCAAGGTTGGTTCTTCGTACTTTATTATATTCACTGATCATCTCTCGAGATTCGGACATATATTCCTGTTGAAACACAAGTCTGAAACTTTTGAGAAATTCAAAGAATATAAGCTTGAAGTTGAGAACCAGACGGGTAGAAGTATTAAGTTCTTTGATATGATCGGAGAAGAGAATACTTGCGCATGGAATTCCTGGAGTTTCTAAAAGGAGAATGTGATTCTCTCTCAGCTTACTCCTTCGAATACACCACAGCACATTGGTGTATCGGGGCGGAGGTATCACATCCTATGTGATATGGCACACTCTATGATGAGTATTGCTGAGTTACCTGTTTTTTTTGGTGTTATGCACTTGAGTAACTGCATACCTATTGAATGGGGTTCTAACCAAATTAGTGCCTACCACTACATATGAGATATGGAATGAGAAGAGACTATGTCTTAAACGAGTTAAGATATGGGATTGTCCGGCCTATGTTGAAAGGCAGAATCCGGACAAGGTCGAGGCAATGTCAGTTCTGTAAGTTTGTTAGGATATCCCAAACATTTATAAGGGAATATCTTCTACCACACTGAGGTGCAAAAGGTGTTTTGTTTCTCAGCATGCCGTCTTTTTAGAAAAGGAATTTCTTGTGAAGAAATTTGTGGATATGAAGTAGAACTGGAAGTTGTTCCATCTTGACAAACTAACAACTGATGATTTGGTAAAACCAAAGGATTCAATAGTCTCCAACGAACCTCAGCCTCTCCGCGAATCTGGTAGGGTTCCTCATCCACTTAAGAGATACTACGGTATTCTCGGTGACAGTGAGAGCGAGGAATGCATCATGGCAGATGATGGCCCAACTAGGTTCAGGCAGTCCATCACGAGTGGAGACTCTGTGAAAAGGCCGGATGCTATGCGATCAAAGATGGAAAAGTTGAGACTTTCAATGCTATGCTTAAGTCCATTAGGATCAATGCAAGCATCGCGGAGACGAAACATCTGTTTTGATGTGGCAGTCAAAGAATTTGACTTCATCAAAAAGATAGATGAACCTTGTATATATAAGAAGGTTGTAGAGAGTAAGGTTGTCTTCCATGTATTATACGTAGATGACATACTCTTGATAGGAAATGGTTTCCTATGCTACACTCGGTCAAGCTCCTCTTATCATGAGAATTCTCTATGGAAGATCTGGATGATACCTACTACATCTTATGGATTATGATCTATGGTGATAGATCTAAGTGGATATTGGGAGTGTCCCAAATCCAGGTAAATTAACACCATACAAAAGGGTTTAGTATGGAAGATTCTAAGCGTGGTGGTTCTTCCACTTACTCAGGATGTTATGTACCAGACCAGATGTAGATAACTCACTAGGTGTAGTGATCAGGAATCAATCGGATCTTGGGAGAATCACTGGAAAGCTGTGGAGGACATTCTTAAGTACTTGAAAAGCACTAAAAGAAAGTTCTTGCTTACAGCTTCCAGAGTGATAAGTTCGACTGAAAGTTAGTCATAGGTATTGTCTTTACCCTTAGTGGAGGGATGGTATGTTGGAAGAGTTCCAAGCTAGATATTGTGGCATACTAGAAGATAAAGGCTAGATACATTGATACCAACGATGCTGCCAAAGTGGATGTCTGGGCATTTCTTGTTCATGAGATGAACAAAGTTCCTACCATCGAGCGTCCAATAACTGTTATTGTGACAACAATGGAGTTGTGGTTTTGGTCTAGGAACACCGGTCCCATCAGAGATCCAGACATATTCTGAGGCATGTATCACCTGATCAGGGAGATGGTTGATCTCCAAGGGATCGAGGTCAGGAGAGTTGACATGAAGGATAACACGGCGGATCCACTCACTAAGGCCTGCTTCCCCAAATACTATTTGAGATTTTGGGATGGTTGAGTATGGGATACTACAACCACTGCTATATCGTTGAGTATAAGATACTGCAACAAATGGCCTTAGTGCAAGTGGGAGATTGTTAGTTATATGTATGCCCTAGAGGCCATTACTGTATATGTGATGCATATTGTAGTGGATGCTTGGAAATATATAGGGAGGACTTTCTTGCTCGACATGATAGTATGCTATCTGGTTGCACTTTGTCTTAACATGTTGACTTGTATATTTAATGCTGTCTTGCTCTCACATGTTGACAAAGCCCTTAGGATGTGTACTTGACTACCAGGACTATGATGGAGATCATACTAGTGGGCCCAAGGGTAGTCCACAAGTACACCCTATAATTGTTCCTAGTCGTAGGAGTATCGAGACAGGGCATTGATACTCCAGAGTAGACTAGCGTATGCGCTTCTTGACCCATATGATGGGCGATGGATGATCCCACATCCATTGGTGTTTGACATCAGAGAAGGTATACGGGTGCTCAGTGGAGACTGGGTACACTGGACGGACTCGCCGAGAACTCCTAAATGGTATTATACCTATCATCAGATAGCAGTTCTCTGGTAACACTGGTACATGTTAGTCTGTCGACCTGAGATCGTCATAGAGTCTTGTATGATTCCCACTATGCTTTGATTTCCACCTTACCACGGTCTAGAGATCGTGCAAAACGGTGGTTTTTGGGTACAGTCCCGAGTCACATTGAGGCAATGAGCGATATGAGGGGATTCGTCTCTCCCGGTATTGGGAGTTGATGTTGCGCTATGCTCGATCGGCCATAACATGAAATCCCTGGACAGGGTTGCGGAGATCTACTGGTAAGTGTTATCAGTAGTTTCTCAAACCGTTATGGACCTTGCATCGGCATGACTTATCAGGATGTTGGGGTCTGACGTTATACCACCCCAGGCTGTGATATACGACATATCAGACGAAGAGACCGGACTGTACTGTAGTGTTACTGATTGGATTCGTAGGAGTATGAGCATGCTTGCTTGTTGATATTCTAATTGCTCAATACCCGGGTGGCCTTACGTTTGGCAGACTTCTTGCGGCCTGTGGGTGTTTGATATGATCATCACCTACTGCCGGCGTATTGACGAGTCTTTAGAAAGGTTTCCTGGTTCATGCGAAACGAAGTAGGAGCACATATGTGATATGTGCGGACCGAGATTAATGCTCGTATGTGATACCGTATTCTATTCTCGCGATATGTGATATTGGTCGGTTATATGTGATATAGCCGGGTTATCGGATCAAGTGTTGATTCGATAAGTTGATTCATATGATATTAGTCTGTTGTATGTGATATAGCCGGATTATTAAATCAAGTGTGATTTGATAATTTAATGTATAATTATATATTTGATATATTAACTTACATTAACTAATATTTGCTCACTAAGTATTCTTTTTCTCACTTGTGTGCATATAATATATATGAGATATATATTAATGTACATTTAAATTGTGTCATGCTTGATGATACATGCATGATGGGTGTATGAGACTTACACTATAGTTAGGATAATCCTAGGGTTTATATTTATCAAAATAAATCAAAATTGGATGGATTTTGTCATGGTAGAAGCTTTGCGAAAGCTTGTGAATAACCATTGACTATGTCCACCATTTTTATCATGCTTGAGATATTTATTAACCTAACCATTATCCTCACCATGGTTAACTCTCTACATGAGTTAGTGTATGACACTAACTCACCCATGGTTGCTTTATTCTCATCTCATGAGTTTCATTTGTTCACTCACTTCATCTTCTTTTTCCTCAAGAAAAGCTTGCTAGCTTTTTCCTAAGTGAGAAAATAATGTGAGAAAAAGAAAACTAAAGAGAGCCCATTTTCTACTTCATCATCATCTACTATTAGCCATTTAGTTTAGGGTGTTTGCTTCACTAAACCCTAATTTAGTTAAGAGGTAGCATGAGCTTGAGTCTCTTCGACGTAGATCATCTTCGGCCTCGAAGACTTCGAGGAAGTTTGCATCTTTCACCTTGTGGAGCCTCTCAAGAGTTCGGGAGATCATTACTCGCAGCGAAGGGACTTTTACACAGAGCATTTGAAGTGAAGGACCGGTCTACAAAGGTTGTATTCCGCATTCACTTACTTGCAAAGTTGTTTGCATGATGTTTTGTTTATATCTCTAGTTAAGATTCTTGGTTAGGGTTGTTTAGAACGGCAAATTTTTGAAAACAGTATGGACGATGCCTCCCGAAACCTTGCTACCTTGCTAAGTAACCCTCCTATATATTGCTTATTTTACGCTTAACGTATTTATTCCGGGAAATGACCTTCTCGAAATAAGTATGTCGCGGGCTTCGTTACGTACCTGCTTTCGTCTACTGGAAAGCAGGGCGTGACATCAATCAAGCCCTATGGCCCCAATTATCTTTTATGGCGAGCGCAGTTTCTTTCCACCTTACGAGGTCTGCATCTTCCTGGTTATGTTGACGGGTCATTTCCATGCCTATCCGAACATATTATTGTTCCCTCCCTAACAAATTCTACGTCGATTGCTACTTCAGTTTCTTCATCCGGGATCGTACTCAACCCTGAGTACCCAGCGTGGCAAGAACATGATCAACTGATCCTTGGTTGGCTTCTCTCATCACTTACAGAGAGTGTTATTACACAAGTTATTGGCTGCATTATTCCTGCCCAAAAATTGGGCACTACAGAAGGAGCACAAGCTCCATAAAAGCGCACTTGGCGCAAGCGCAAATCTTTTGTGCGCAACGCCAACCGTGTAATGCACGAGCACAAGCGTAGGCACAAAAGCCCCACGTACAAAGCACGTAACACAAGCGCCAATTGTATGGGCGCATCACCATCCGTGCAATGCATGGGCGCAAGCACAAGTACAATGACACGTGCAATGCACGTGGTGCTAGCGCACTTCATATATGCTCCAGTTCCAAACGTATAATGCATATGGTGCAGGTGCACCCTATAATAAAGTGAACGCTTCAGAAAGAGCCAAGGCTCTAATTAGAAAGGTCCTAGTAAATTCCTCTTGGATCTTTCTAAAATAGAAAGATCCCAGGATCAAAGATCCAACGGTGCGTAGGCACTCTGATTGATAAAATATCAATTTAAATCTCTTTGTTAGGGATTTACCCTAACTACTCCTATAAATAAGAGCCTAAGGAGATGGATCTCCAGGATCGATATTGAGGGAGAGATTCATATAGAGACTGCAGCCTCCAAACCATCTCAAAGAAAAATTCTTTGAAACCCTAGCGGCCAGGCAGAGAGAAAAAACATCTCTCCTTCTTCTCGAAGCCAATGCTTCCCAAGAAATTATGTTCTTTGCATGAGATCAAAAGATCTCTAGGTTGATCTCCTCTCAACGAAAGCCAGGGCTTTCATGAGGGAGGTTGATCTTGAGATCAACAAATATGCAAGAACTTGGATTATTTCCTTTATAAACGGGACGTGATTTAGGATACATCCCAACACACCTTTGATGGACGACGCTGTGGTCCCTCAGCGTCTTCGGAGAGGTGGTTGGGTCCCGACGATCAACGATCCCTCATCTCTTCTCCTCCTCTTTCTCAAAGTAAACACTTCATAGGAACTTAGGTTCTTTGCATGAGATTAAAACATCTCTAGGTTGATCTCCTCTTTACGAAAGCCAGGGCTCTCATGAGGGAGGTTGATCTTGAGATCAACAACATGCAGGAAAAAGAACAACAAAAGCATACGCTTTATAAAATCGAAACCCATAAACTTTCTGAAAGTTATAAACTTTCATCCATAGGGTGCACCTTATACAAGTGCGCCAATGCCAAGAGCGATTTTTGTAAAAGCGCAAGTGCGTTACATGCAAAAGCAAGTGCGCCAGCGCCAAGAGCGCTTTTTAAAAAAGCGCAAGTGCGCCATGTGTAATATACGTTTGCCAGCACCAAGGGAGATTTCTTCAAAAACGCACATGAGCGCCACGTATAATGCATGTGACCCAGGGCCAGCGCTAAACACTTAGACCAAGTGTACCACGTGCAAAGCACGAGCGTTGACGAATATTGCTCCCCAGCTCCAGAGCCAGCACCAAATTCCACCAAGAGATATATGCAACGCATGTTTAAAGAAGAGCGCCAATTGCAAAGTAAATGCACCAGCGCCAATGGTACTCTCTTCAAGATTGCACCCATGCGCCAGCGCTAATGACCGAACCAAGTGCGCCACGTGCAAAGCACGGGCTCTAGCGCCAAGCGCATACGAGCGTCATGACAGAATTTGAAACTTAGCAAAATTGGCTAAGTGTTGAAGTCTAGATTTTCCTAATGATCTTATGATCAATAAAGAACAAGGTTCTCAATATTTGACCAAGTTATCTAGGTAAACCTAATTCTCAATGAGACTAAGTGTCCCTAGGTGAAGTTTATGCTTCCCCAATGATCTTAGGATCAACAGAGAATAAAATTCTCAGGCCATCTGGATAGACCTAGTTCTTAAATGAGATTAAGTGTTCCTAGATGAAGCGCATGTTCTTCCCAATGGGTGGGGGGGGGGGGGGGGTTAAGTCAAAAGACTTTACTGAAACTCAAGTTTTTAATCCCAAAGCTTATGCTTTCAAAATTAAAAAAGGACTTATAGACCTCACAATGTGAGAATTGAACATAAGTTCAACCCTGTTGGCAAACTAAGATATTAATACGGGCATAGTCAAGCAATGCTTGACCAAAACACGAGTTGGATAATCAAGACACCAACATGCAGAGAACAAAGTCCCTGATATGAACCGAACTTCAATATATGGACTATGTCCTATTGAGGTTAAGCTCACCAGCAACAATACTCTGCTGAAAAAATAAACTTGTGTCTGATAAGACATACTTTTCTGATGAATTTAGATTTGGGTCAATGGTAGATATGATTCCAGTGTTGTATAGTATTTTTCGTCACCCTATTGAGATAGCAATGCACGCGCTTATCAGGCACGTACAGATTCCTCCTGACTGGGGTAGGTTGGGGTTTATTGATTGTGGGGATTCGAATTTCCGGCAGCTGTGGACTAAGCTACCGTTAATTACCCCTCGCCTTTGGAGTGAGAGAATCTCCGATTGATGGGTAAAACGGGTCATGTGAACTCAATGTGCAATGTATATGTGTTGTTTTTTTGAAGGTGTTTTGGACGTATCGGGGGTCTTATAGAGTTTATGGGGGTCCCGCTACACGGATAGCGGGCTGGGGGTCAAGAGGGCTAGCAGCTCCCTTACGGGATGCGAGGCAGCGCCCCGTTAGAAATTTTTTCTAATGAGAGATGTGTTTTGAGTGTGGAGCATGTGGAAAAAAGAGGGGTCAGGGGTGTCCTAAGGACGCGTGAGACAACATGTGGCCGTTGGGCGCCAGTGGGTCACGTGCGTGGTGCGTGGGCCTGGCAGGTCACGTGCCAGGCTTATGGACGCCGGGCGCCAGCAGGTCACGTACGTGGCACATGGGCGCTGGGAGCCAGCGGTCACGTGCCAAGCGTATGGGCGTCAGGCGACAGTAGATCACGTGCGCGGAGCGCGGCCGCTGGAAACACCAGCGGAAGAAGGGGCTTAGCCTCTGGGCTGGGAGTTGAACTCCCGAGAGGCTTGGGAGTTAAACTCCTAGGTAAGAAATTGGATGTGAATTTGGAGTTAAACTCCCACAAGGCTTGGATTTGGAGATAAATTCCTAAAAGGTCTGTATTTAGAGTTAAACTCCTTTTAGTATTTGGATCTTGGAGTTGAACTCTTCAATGATTTGGATTTGGAGTTAAAACTCCTAAAAGGTCTGGATTTGGAGTTAAACTCCTTTGAGGATTTGGATTTTTGAGTTGAACTCCTCAAAAATTGATTTGGAGTTAAACTCCTAAAGGAGATCCTAGATGGTGAAAGGAGATCCCTTTTCGTCCTCTTTGAGCCTTGGACTTCTCTAAAATGGGTTCTTTTGAGATGGGCTCTTTCTTCCTCCTCTCTTTTTGTTGGATCTTGGAGAAAGGGGGGTTGAAATTTCAAATCTCTCTTTTAGAGATTTGATGGTAGATTTGAACTCCCCTTCGAGTGTTTTATGGTGAAAAACTATCATTTTTAGGAAAAGAAGAGTTAAACTCTTGATTTAATTCAAAAAAGGAAGAAGATTTAGAATCTTAAGAAAGGAGAAGGAGGCACAGAATCCTAATATTTTTGAGGGAAATGAATTCTCTTTTTCATTTCATCATAATATTACGTTATATAGGCTTACAAGTTTACACATAGTCCCTTGGGCTTTACACAATGACATTTTGCCCATCCCATACCCATGTGCTTATTTCTTTTTGCACATGAGCCATGGGCTTTATAAAAATTTGTCTTTATGCCCATTTTCCTTATATTTATTCATAAAAAATTGCATTAAAACTATTTATTACATAATTTTCTTCTTGGTAAGGGGGAGGCCGACCTCTTCATGTTTGGACCCGACTTGGGTATGGGCCCACTTGGCTTGGGCTTGGGCCTACTTAACTTGGAGTTGACTTTGACTTGGTCAATAGGGTGTAATTTTTGACCCTACAAAATGCCCCCATCAATGAATGCACATTGTGTATATGGGCCGTGTGCATGAAATTGATGGTTTTTCCTTTGTGAAGAGCTTAATTCTGAGGCGAGGAGCATAATTCCAAGGGTGGAGCATAGTTTCGAGGAGCGCGGAGCATAGTTCCGAGGAGCGGAGCATGATTTCGGGATGGAGCATAATTTCAGGGGTGGAGCATCATTCCGAGGAGCAAAGCATCATTCCAGGAGTATAGTTCTAGGGGGCGGAGTATCATTCCGATGTGCGGAACATAATTCCAGGGGGTCGGAGTATCATTCCGATGTGCGGGGCATAATTCCGATGTACAGAGCATAATTCCAGGAGCATAATTCCGGGATTGGAGTATCATTCCGAGGAGCATAATTCCAGGGTCGGAGCATCATTTCGAGGTGCAGAGCATAATTCTGGGGGTAGGAGTATCATTCCGAGGCGCGGAGCATAATTCCGGGGGTTAGAGCATCATTCCGAGGTGCAGAGTATAATTCCGACACGGGACAGGTATATCCTGAGATGAAACATAATTCCGACACAAGGTTTCAGGATGAAACATAATTCCGACATGGGACAAGTTATCCCGAGACGAAGTGTAATTTCGGCTCAAGGTAAACATTCTGAACAAAGCATAGTTTCGATATAGAGGTTGATTCCAAGGCGAAACATAATTCTTACAGGGAAGGTAGATACTCCAAGGTGAAGCATGATTCCGACGAGGGGTATATTCTGGGATGAAGCATGATACAGTGATAGCTATTCTGAACGAAATATAGTTCCGATGCAAAGGTTGATTCCAAGCGAAGTATAATTCCGACAGGGAAGGTAGATACTCCGGGACGAAGCATGCAACCGACGTGGGGCATATTCTGAGAAGAAGAATGATTCCAATGCAGATGTTATTGGTTGAATTGATTCTGAGACGGAGCTTGATTCCGATGGGGAGGTCGTTGGTTGATTTTATTCCGAGGTGGAGCTTGATTCCGATGGGGAGGTCGTTGGTTGACTTGTTGATTTGATTCGATTTGGGAGTTTCTTATCACTCCAGCGGGGCATTTGAGCCCGGGACTTGGAATTTGGGTTTTGTTTGGCATCAGCATCGCTACACTGGAATATGGTAGTAGGAGCGAATCATCATTTGCCATGGAGAACTTATGATTTGGGTTAGAATCGGCATCGCTACACTGGAATATGGTACCGGGAGCGAATCATCATTTGCCTTGAGGTAATTTCTATCATTCCCAGTTTAACGAATTAGGGGTCATCTGTTCCCAGGTTAAGGACTTAGGTGTCTATTGGATTGAAATTTTGGATTTTAGGGTTGGGGTCGGTATCAACGTTGCTAACATTGAAGTACACGTGCCAGGAGCAATTTATCATTTTCTTTTGCCTGTTGGGGAGCAATGATTTAGAAGACAGGTTTAGGTCCCTATCACTTAAGGCTTTTCAATTTTATGAGCCGTAAAGGTCCTATAAAAGCATTTTCTCCTTATAGGTCGACAGGATCTTGTAGGTGTATTTTCTCCTTAGGAGTCATGAGGACCCCAAGTGTGTTTTTCCCTTTTGAGTCATAAGGATCCCACGAAGGTGTTTTTTTACGAGTCGAGAGGATCTCGTAATTTTGTTCTTCTCATGTATCGTAAGGATACATGAGTGGGACTTCCCACATGGAGCATAATTCCAATGGCGGAGACCGGTCGCGGGGCTGGTGGTTGCGATGGGGGGCATGGGTGTGATTTAGCTTGTTTATGCCCACGGATTGTATACGGTAGTCAATTTGGGGACTGTTTCCCCCAATCAGAGCAAAACTCTGTTCAAATTCCAAGGCGGGAAATGAAGCAACGTTTCTGTTTCCCCCAATCAGAGCAAAGCTCTGTTTGAATTTCAAATTCAAAAGGTGAAGCAACGCTTCAGATTCCTTGCGCTGCGCGCAACGCGCCACGTGTCAAAAACAGACACGCCAGCGCTGCGCCTGAGACAGCGCACCCAATAAGAGCAAGGCTCTGTTTTAAAATAAAAAGAAAGGAAGCAACGCTTCAGATGACTTGCGCTCTGCGCTGCGCGACACGTGTCAGCACAGTTGCGCTAGCGCAGTTGCGCTGCGCTCTGCGCTGCGCGACACGTGTCAAGCGCAAGTGCGGTTGCGCCAACTGTGCCAGCATTTAAACAATAAAATTCTGGAAAGATCTTTCCAATCTTGTTAAAAACAAGAAGATTACCTTCTGTAAAACAGAAGCTCTAGGATCAAAGATCCAACGGTGGGGAAATATCCCTAAATCAATCAGAGAAAGATCTCTTTAACTGATTTAACAAATCAATTGGCACTATATAAAGGCCCCTAGACTCCAAGTCTAAAACATACAGAGATAGAGATACAGAGAGCTCCTCCAAAAACTTTGAGAAGAACTCGAAGAGAAAAAAGGCAAACCTTTGAATAAAAAAAGAATTTCTTCTAAAAAGATCAATGATCTAAGAACAAGATCAAGATCTTCAATAAAAAAAGATCATAAAGATCCAATCACAAAATGATAAAAGAAGTAATTTACTTCATCCTTAGATCTTTTGATCTATATAAAGGCATTGCCTTTTGTTGAACCATTGGTTCTTAAAACTTGAGGTAGAACCTCTTTAGAACTAAAAAGATTCTTTTCTTTGATCTAAAATTGATCAAGATGCGCTCTGCGCTACTGTACAGTGCCTTGCACTCTTGATTTGCGCTGTTGCGCTCCTTGGATTGGCGCAAGTCACCAGAGAGCGCCACGTGTCAATCTGCGCCTTGCGCTCCTAAAAAATAGCGCACTGTGCTCTTGGTTTGGCGCACTGCACGAGAGCACGCCACGTGTCAGCAGCGCACTGGCGCAGTGTTCATACCATAATATTGCATTATTATATTCCCCATTCTTATTCGTTTTATAAATAAACCGGTGCTTTTGACACATGTCTGCTACATATTATAGGATACAGGTTCTTGGAGCGAAAACAGTGAAAAAAGCAAAAGATGATACAAAAGAGGGACTTTTGACCAACAAGTAGAAGGATCTTAGTCAAGTCTAGACGAAGAACAATTCCCAATTGTACAAGGCAACACATGGTCCAAAATGTCAAAGTGAACAGTTAAAAGACCACTACAAGTTTCACTGAAAGATCTGGAGAAGACTCAGAAGCCAAATGGAGAAAAGAACTAGAGAAATAAAAAGCCCAAAGCATCAAGAATGAGCCCAGAAAAAGTGATCAGATGACCTCACCAATGGGCTGCGGAACCGCGGCCCTACCCCCACCCATGCCGCGGTTCCGCGGCCATCTACTGCACGTGTCGGTGCAGAATTCTCTTAGCGGTGCGTCGGTGCTTTTGCTAGGATTTTTAGGGGCTATATCTGTAATAGCACATGTACGAGCAATTGTAACCCTAATTTTCCTATTCCCTATAAGTATGTATTCTAAAGATTGTATGAGGATGCCTCTTTTTCATAAATAAAAATTCAGATTCAATCAAAGTTGAGAGTATCAATTCTGTAAGTTGTCTTTTATTTTCTGCCTTAGTTTATAATTAAATTCTTGCCCTAGATTAATTCATTCTTTGCCCTAGCTTAATAATTAAACTCTTGCCTTAGATTAATCATTCCTTCTCCCTAGTTTAATCTAGTGTAGAATTTTTTAACCTGCAGTAGGTAACTAATCTATTAGATCTAAAAAAATACATACAATAAAAATGATGTTTTTAACAGATCCCCTAATGAGCGAGTAATTTCCTCGCTTGTTAGGGTTAGGAATAGGGAGGAGTATGAGAGATGAAGATCTCTCATCTCTTTCGTGCCCAATCAATTGTAATAACTAGAACTTCATGCATGCATGCATGATCCGCTCCCTACGGCACCCTACCCACGAGATAACGGTGAAACCGTAGTATAAAGGACCGGACATGCATGACTACCATGAAGGTTAGAGCAATTATTAGGAAAGGACGGACAAGGATCTAGAGGAAGAAACTTCGTTTCTTCCCAATCGTCCTAATCCCCTTTACTAATAATTGCTATAACTCCTAAAAGATTTAATTTAGGGCATTGAAAGAGGTGGGAAATTTAATCTTACCAAACTCCACCTTAGATCTAATCCTAGCAAGTTTCTTAACTCTCGTACAACTTAGTTTTTAGATTTAATTAAAAAAAAACCAAACACCCATTGGAATTAGCTCGTAAGAACACTTTGGAAATTAACACCATCCCTGTGGACCGACCCGTATTCACCAGCTAGCTGCAAAGCGACGCAGTTCTTGATTGCGGTAAAATATTTTTGATCGTTAAAATCCTACATTAATCAAATGGCGCCGTTGCCGGGGATGGCGTAAATTTTCTTTTTGTAATTTCGGGTTGATATAAATTTTAAAAATCATAAAAATCTGAAAATATAAAAAGTACAAAATTTTTATCATTTTTTTTATTGTTTGAAGGGTTTATCGTTTGAATTTTGCAGAAACAGCGAAGAATCTCGGATCTGGAAAATTCCAGAGGGCAAAACAGAAATTGGTACATCAGACCAGAGGAGGATTGGAGAATAGGAGCTACAGATGTTTTTACAGAAGCCGATCCCGCCACCAGACCGCGAAACCGCGGCCTAACAGCGCCCCAAACCGCGGTTCCGCGGCTAGTTGATCTCCTCTCTGCACGAAAATTGCTCGGTTCATTTCCTCATTCTCCCCTCTGCCAACCTACATATATCTTTTGTCAATTTTTCTGCAGGATTTCTTTGCGCTAAAAATTTTCTTCCCCCTTCTCAATAACAGATTTTCTGCAGGTTTCTTTACGCCGCGCTATAAAAAATATTTAATTGCAAGTGAATTTACTGCTTTGCATATTTTAATCGGACTTTAAGGGGCTATTGACCAACTCAGATTGGGTGGGGATTTCATCACCCTTCCCAGGACCCCAGAAATCACTTAAAGCATTTGCATTAACCACTCTTAATTAAAAAATACTAGACTCAGCCCTAAGGACTTCGAGCTCAATAGGACAAAGGACTAGTTATAGGCATCGACCGTTTATCCTAACCTGAGTTTGCGGTGTCTAGGTGTTAGTTGTATGTATGCCCTAGAGGCCAGTATTGTACAGATGATGTATATTATATTGGATGCTTGGACATATATAGAGATGACTTTCTTGCTCGACATGATAGTATGCTATCTGGTTGCTCTTTATCTTAACATGTACACTAGTCTCTTTATACTGTCTTATAGTTACATGTTGGTAAAGCCCTTAGGATTTGTACTTGACTACCTGGACTATGATGCAGATCATACTAGTGGGGACATGGTAGTCCATAAGTACATCCTTCAAGGTCCCTAGTCGTGGGTGTATCGAGACGGGGCATCGATATACCAGTGTAGACTAGCGTATATGCTTCTCGACCCATGTGATGGGCGATGGATGATCCCATATCCATTGGTGTTTGACATCAGAGATGGTATACGGGTGCTCAGTGGAGACTGAGTACACTGGACGGACTCGCCGAGAACTCCCAGATGGTATTATACCTCACGTCAGATGGCAGTTCTCAGGTGACACTTGTACAGGTTAGTCTGTAGACCCGAGATCGTCATAGAGTCTTGTGTGATTCCCACTGTGCTTTGATCTCCACCTTACCACGTCCATGAGGGCGTGCAAAACGGTGGTCTTTAGGCACAGTCCCGAGTCACATGGAGGCAATGAGCGATAGGAGGGGTTTCGTCTCTCCCGGTATTGGGGGTTGATGTTGCGCAGTGCTCGATTGGCCGTAGCAGGGAAGTCCCTGGCCAGGGCTGATCAGAGATTTGCTGGTAAGTGTTACCAGTAGTTTCTCGACCCGTTATGAGCCTCACATCGGCACGACTTATCGGGTTATTGGGGTCTGACGTTTACCACCCCTAGACTTGATATGCGACATATCAGACGAAGAGACCGGACTGTATGGTAAGTGTTACTGGTCGGATTCGCAGGAGTGTGAGCGGGCTAGCTCGTCGATCTTCTGATCGCTCAATACCCGGGTGGCCGTTACGTTTAGCAGACCGCTTGCGGCTTGTGGGTGCTTGATATGACGGCGTATTGACGAGTCTTTAGAGTCCTACACTGAGGTTTCCTAGCTCAAGCGAAACGAAATAGGAGTGCATATGAGATATGTGCGGGACCGAGAATAATGCGTGTATGTGATACCGTATTTGATTCTCGCGATTAATGTTTCGATTGGTTGTATGAGATATGACCTAGTTATCGAATCATTGATTCGATAAATCGATGCATTGAATACTAGTTGGTTATGTGCGACATGACCGGATCATTGAATCAAGTGTTGATTTAATGATTTAATGTATAATTATATATTTGATATATTACTTTGCATTAACTAGTATTGGTTCATTTTAAACGGATTTCTCTCACTTGATTTACACATTGTATATGTGATATACTTTTGTGCACATATTTGTATCATGTTTGATGATACTTGATCATATGGTTAAGTGTATAGAATTAAACCATAGTTAACTTGAGATTAGGGTTTTGATTATGCATTTATTCATTTATTTGTTTATTCATTTATTTGGATAAACTTTAAGATGAAAATGGTGGCAATTTTTGTTTCATATTGAAGCTTCATGAAGCTTTGACTTTGCTAACCATTCTTGTCTTCATGCATAACCCTAACCCACTCAAATGACCATGGTTTATTCTCTACACTTAACCCTAGTTAAAGTTATGATAAGTTTGGATTTTCTTTCCTTTTTAAAAATAGAACTTATCATAACTAGCTTCATCATCTTCTTCTTCCAAAAAAGAAAAAGCTTGCTACTTTAATGGCAACTTGAGTTCTAGTGAGAGAAATCCAATTCTAAAGTGAACCCACCTCCTATTTCTTCACCCTCTACCTCTTGCCAAGTTGTTTTGGGTGTTTTCTTCACAAGTTTCACAACTTTGTGAAGTCAGAGCTTGAACTAGTGCAACCTCGACGTAGATCGTCTTTGACACGAAGCCGACGACCAATTCCGCTCGTTTCTCCGATGAAGCCGTCGCGAGAGTCCAAGATTCACGATGGACAGCGAGAGGACGCCCACGTGGAACTTAGGAAGTGGATATCCGGATCTACAAAGGTTGTAGCATCCTAACTTTTAGTTAAGTAGTTAACTAGTTTATCTTTTCGCCTAGACTTCTAGCCGACGATTCCGTAGTCTAGGGTTTCTCGGCACCATTTTTTTGAAATTGGCATGTTCGATGCCTTGTGAGACCTCACTAGAGTGCCTAGGAACCTTTCACTGGTATCAGAGCCTAGCTAGAGCCTTAGGCGAAGTCTAGACGCGATTTGGAGCCCGAGCGAACCCGAAACCCTAAACCAAACATGCTCTCTGTACATTTTCTAAAATCTGGGATTTTTCAGTATTAAAAATGCTTAAAAAATTTAGCAGGGAATTATAAGAATTACGATGCAAATTTCATCCAATGAACAGTAATAAGCGCGGCGGAACCGCGGCCTAAGCCAGCTTAGGCGGCGGTTCCACGGCGGCTTGATGACGTCATCCCTCCTCCAATGCACATTAATTCATAGTTTCTTCAGCTGAGCTTTATGAGTATTTTTTAATAATTATTCCAGAGTTTAATTTTCTGGGCTGTTTTAGAGCTTCGGTGTTTCGACCGGATTATCAAATTTCGTCTTTTGTGTATTTCCGGATAATTTTTAGAATATGTTAAAAAGTTCGACCGGATATAAATACCCAATTTTTCCCCTGTCGGGAAATTTCCAAGTGTTGGATTTTTCCGTAGTTTAACGACGTTCTAAGTAGTGCAAGTAACGCGATGGACCCTCTAGAAGACAACAAACCTTAACTCGATTATGTGACCGTCTTGAACTGCCCTTTGAACCTTCGGGTTTGGGGCAGTACGGCGTGCCACATGTGAGGCGTTGGCTTGACCCTTCTACGGCTGGACCGTTGGTACTGAGGCACGAACTGAATGTTGCTAGACTTATTTCATGTGTTGGACTGTATCGGGAAAACTTGGGTATTCGACTGTTCGATCGGAAAGTTTAACATTTTCTGTTTATCTGGAATGTGATACAATAATTGGAATTCACAAACAGTTATGAGATAACTGAATGAATGTTATAAATTTAGCAGTTTAGTCCCATATGATATTGAAAAGAGTTTTCGATAATGAGACTAAAATGCGGGATTTATATCTGTTAGGCATGTGATGTCTAAGTATTTCATTTGATTAGGCATGCGATGTCTAAAGAAGTTGCGGATTCCAATTGTTGTAGTTTTACACTTTCTTTTCTGTGACCGTAAGTGTAGTATGTTCATATCGCCGGTTTCGTTGCTATACGTCAACGACAATTGGGGTATGCACACTTACTTACGTTGATGACATGTGATGTTATGTGTTGCTGGATATGTTATATTGGATCGTCGTGTTCGAATAGCCGGGGTTTTTTATGTGAGATGAGTGTTTTTCATTTGATTCATGTAAAAACTTGTATGTAATATTCTTTTATTTGGGGCACTTCCAGGTAGCGGAAGTTGTCACCTTTTGTATATTATTTACTTTTCCGCATTAGGATAGACCCAAGGAGGGGAGCACAAGTAACCGGGTTCTGGGGTCCAGTGGGAGACCAACTCGAGGAGTCGAGTCCGGGTCTCCTAACCCTAGAATTGGCAGGGTTGCTTGCCGCTCTTGTAGGGGTCTAGGGGTGTGGGATTGGCTATTCATCACGACCGTGGAATCCGTGTTTTATACTGGCTCGTATTGAAAATACGGACGTCCTAGTATATCCAATGTTTCATATGTTTCTTCTGCTGCGATATCTGTGATGTGATCATGAGATGTTCTGTGATGGATATAGTATATAGTATATATGATATATTATATAGACGTTACTTATGTTTTACACCCGCGCTAGCCTTGCCCTGCTCTGTCGTTAGTTACCTAACCTAACGGTGCACGAGGGGACATCGAGGCGAATGCGGATGGCATAAGTGTACGTCATATCTATCTGTGATGTTTAGGTATTTAAATGATGGGACTTCATTAATGTGATTAATGAAAGATAAGAAACCTAAGATGTTGTGGAATCGAATTTTAAACTAAAACAGGTAGCTACAGTTCTTGCTTTGCACAGCGGTATATATGATATACCCTGCACCTTATTCGATGAGGAAAGGACCGAGATCCCTTCACCGGGAGTGACTCCTTTAGCAATAACTGGCAGATGCTACACACTCGGTTTGCTCTTGATTGCTTTTGAGTTTTTGCTTTGCACAGTGATATATATGATATATCCCGCACCTCATTCGACGAGGAAAGGACCGAGATCCCTTCACCGGGAGTGACTCCTTTAGCAAAACTAGAAAAGCCTCAAAATCACTCCATTTCAAAACTTCATTTGATTCTACAACGATATCAAGTTCATTACGCAATAGGTTTTCAGAAAAACCTGTCGTAGCCCTCCGTCATTTCAGATAAGAACTGTTTAGTATTCGTGCTGCGTTTGTTGGCCTTTGTCAAGGCGTAGTGTGCGGTAGCTAAATAGTGATTATCTGCTTATGCATATGATGCAGATTGTTTCAGGGTAGTCGTACGACCTTGTTGGCCTTTGTCAAGGGTCGTGCGGGTGGGTTTGATTCAATCAAGAAATAACGGGTTGAACTTGACTAGCATCCTGTGATTTGTTGGCCTTTGCCAAGGTCATAGGACACTAGGGGTAAAATATTATCGGGAATTTCAAGTGTTGAAATTTGCAATGAGATTGCATACCTTCTATGAGATAGTTGGATCTCGATACCCACTGCGAGTAAGAGTTACTCCTGGGAGAGTTTTACACATTACAATTAGCCGATCAAGTAGGTGTCTAGAAAGGTGTTAACGAGGTTACGCCTCTGGGAAAACGAGGTTTACATTAATTAGGTTCGTGCGAAAGCACGGGGGACCTCCCTCAAAGTACCGACACTGGCCTGGCTGAAAGATTGGCGAACTTGTAGTGTGTAATTAATCCCGGCTAGTCTTTCCTTTTAGGGTTTGAAGGAAGATTTGATAAAAAGCAGTGGGAGCCATCCTGATTAGATAAGATAATAACCAATCTGATCTTGCACGAGCATACGCTAAAGTGTTTTCTTCTCTCTCTCTCCAGGTAGCGACCATTTCATGCCCTAATAAAGATAATAATATGGATGTATTGACCGAACCCGCATGTTATACTGTGCTGGGGAACGTTGGTTCCGTTCTTTCTTATAAGAGTTATAGGAATGAACAGGACATAGGGGAATACCAGGATTCTCATGCCACCCGGATGAAGAAAGTACATGTTGATGCATTTTCTTCGGGTGTGTTCGTTACAGAGAACTGTTTCTCCATTTGCTCTACGTCCTGGGTATTAGATACCGGGTCAGGATCCCATATATGTAATCAGTTACATGGGCTTAGGAAAGGTAGAGAACTTGGAGAAGGTGATAAAGACATTAGAGTCGGAAATGGTGCAATTGTTGCAGCTAAGACTGTCGGGGAATATCACCTTGTATTACCAACAGGTAATACATTGGTTCTGAACGAATGCTATTACATGCCGAACCTGATAAGCAACATTATATCGGTTTCTTTATTAAGTAAAGAGGGATATAATTTTGTATTACAGAATAATGTTATGAACATTTTCTATAACCAAAAGTTGGTTGGATCAGGCACGTTGTGCAATGGTATTTATGTTCTAAATCAATCAACAGTTCTGAACATAACAAACACACACAAGAGGAAGAGTTCTGAACTCAACGAATCCTTCTTGTGGCATTGTAGACAGGGTCACATCAATGCGACACGACTGGCTAAGTTGCATAAGGATGGATATTTAAATCCGTTTGAATTTTCATCTTATGACACTTGCCAGTCATGTCTCAAAGGCAAGATGACCAAAACTCCGTTTACGGGACACGGAGAAAGAGTTACCGAACTCTTGGGACTAATACATAGTGATGTATGCGGTCCCATGTCTACACATGCCAGGGATGGTTCTTCATACTTCATTACATTCACTGACGATCTCTCTAGGTTCGGGTATGTGTTCCTGATGAAACACAAATCAGAAGCTTTTGAGAAATTTAGGGAATATAAACAAGAAGTTGAGAACCAAACCGGAAAAAGTATTAAAATCCTACGATCTGATCGAGGAGGAGAATACTTAAGCAATGAATTCCTGGAATTCCTAAAAGAGAATGGGATTCTCTCTCATCTTACTCCTCCTTATACACCACAGCACAACGGTATATCGGAGCGGAGAAATCGCACCCTATTAGATATGGTGCGCTCTATGATGAGTACAGCTGAGTTACCTATTTCCTTCTGGGGTTATGCGCTGGAGACAGCAGCATACCTATTGAATCAAGTTCCATCTAAATCTGTACCTACCACACCATATGAGATATGGAGTGGGAAGAGACCATGTCTTAAACGAGTTAAGATATGGGGTTGCCCGGCCTATGTCAAAAGGCAAAATCCGGACAAACTCGAGGCACGGTCAGTTCTATGTAAGTTTGTGGGATATCCCAAACATTCACATGGATATCTTTTCTACCATACAGAGGAACAAAAAGTGTTTGTTTCTCGACATGCCACCTTTTTAGAAAAGGAATTTCTTGCAAAAGAAATTAGTGGGGATATGGTAGAACTGGAAGAAATTCCGGCTACACAAACTCAAACTGAAGATTTAGTGGAACCAGAGGATTCAGTAGTACCCGACGAACCCCAGCCTCTCCGCCGATCTAGTAGGGTTCCTCGCCAACCTGAGAGATACTACGGTTTTCTCATGGACGGTGGGAGCGAGGATTGCATCATGGAGGATGATGACCCAACTAGCTTCGAGCAGGCCATCACGAGTGGGGACTCAGTGAAATGGCTGGATGCTATGCGGTCCGAGATGGAATCCATGTACACCAACAAAGTATGGACTTTGGAAGTTGCTCCTGAAGGGGTAAAACCCATTGGGAGCAAATGGATCTTCAAGAAAAAACTTGGTGTAGATGGGAAAGTGGAGACTTTCAAAGCTAGACTTGTAGCAAAGGGTTTTCGTCAAAGACCAGGTGTGGACTATGACGAGACATTTCTCCAGTGGCTATGTTTAAATCCATCCGGATCATGCTTGCCATCGCTGCATATCATGATTACGAAATCTGGCAAATGGATGTTAAGACCGCCTTTCTAAATGGTGATTTAGAAGAGTGCGTGTACATGACTCAGCCAGAGGGCTTCGTAGATAGTGGGAGCAGCGGGAAGGTATGTAAGCTGCTTAAATCCATTTATGGATTAAAGAAAGCATCGCGGAGTTGGAACATCTGCTTTGATGTCGTTATCAAAGAGTTTGATTTCGTCAAAAATCCAGATGAACCTTGTATCTACAAGAAGGTGGCAGAGAGTAAGGTTGTCTTCCTCGTATTGTACGTGGACGACATACTCTTGATAGGAAATGATATTCCTATGCTGCAATCGGTCAAGCTCTTCTTATCACAAAGATTCTCAATGAAAGATCTTGGTGATGCCTCCTGCATATTGGGAATCGGGATCTATAGAGATAGATCCAAACGGATACTGGGATTGTCCCAATCCAGGTACATTGACACCATACTAAAGAGGTTTAGTATGGAAGAATCCAAGCGTGGGAACTTACCCACTATCTCTGGACTCACTCTCTCCAAAGAGATGTCTCCCAAGACTGATTTGGAGAGAGCTCGCATGCAAGGGATACCCTATGCTTCGGCAGTAGGCTCTATCATGTATGCGATGCTATGTACCAGACCCAATGTTGCATACTCACTAAGTGTAGTGAGTCGGTATCAAGCAGATCCTGGAGAGAGTCACTGGACAGCTGTGAAGAACATTCTCAAGTACTTGCGAAGGACTAGAGATATGTTCTTGGTGTATGGTAACGGAGAACTCCAAGTGGAGTCCTTTACCGATTCGAGCTTCCAGAGTGATAAGGACGACTCTAAGTCGCAGTCGGGCTTTGTCTTTACCCTTTACGGAGGGGCGGTTAGCTGGAAGAGTTCCAAGCAGGAAACCGTAGCAGACTCGACGATGGAGGCTGAATACATCGCTGCCAACGATGCTGCTAAAGAAGCTGTCTGGATCAAGAAGTTCATTTCTGAACTTGGAGTGGTTCCATCCATTGAGCATCCAATACCTTTGTATTGCGATAACAATGGAGCGGTGGCTTTGGCCAAGGAACCCAGGTCCCATCAGCGATCCAGGCATATTCTGAAGCGGTATCACCTGATCCGGGAGATAGTTGATCGCCGGGAGATCGAGGTTAGGAGGGTTGACACGAAGGACAACACTGCGGATCCACTCACGAAGGCCATTCCCCAGATACAGTTTGAGAGACTCTTCGGGATGCTCGGTATGCGATACTACAGCAGCTGGCCCTAGTGCAAGTGGGAGATTGTTAGTTGTATGTATGCCCTAGAGGCCAGTATTGTACAGATGATGTATATTATATTGGATGCTTGGACATATATAGAGATGACTTTCTTGCTCGACATGATAGTATGCTATCTGTTTGCTCTTTATCTTAACATGTACACTAGTCTCTTTATACTGTCTTATAGTTACATGTTGGTAAAGCCCTTAGGATTTGTACTTGACTACCTGGACTATGATGCAGATCATACTAGTGGGGACATGGTAGTCCATAAGTACATCCTTCAAGGTCCCTAGTCGTGGGTGTATCGAGACGGGGCATCGATATACCAGTGTAGACTAGCGTATACGCTTCTCGACCCATGAGATGGGCGATGGATGATCCCATATCCATTGGTGTTTGACATCAGAGATGGTATACGGGTGCTCAGTGGAGACTGAGTACACTGGACGGACTCGCCGAGAACTCCCAGATGGTATTATACCTCACGTCAGATGGCAGTTCTCAGGTGACACTTGTACAGGTTAGTCTGTAGACCCGAGATCGTCATAGAGTCTTGTGTGATTCCCACTGTGCTTTGATCTCCACCTTACCACGTCCATGAGGGCGTGCAAAACGGTGGTCTTTGGGCACAGTCCCGAGTTACATGGAGGCAATGAGCGATAGGAGGGGTTTCGTCTCTCCCGGTATTGGGGGTTGATGTTGCGCAGTGCTCGATTGGCCGTAGCAGGGAAGTCCCTGGCCAGGGATGATCAGAGATTTGCTCGTAAGTGTTACCAGTAGTTTCTCGACCCGTTATGAGCCTCACATCGGCACGACTTATCGGGTTATTGGGGTCTGACGTTTACCACCCCTAGACTTGATATGCGACATATCAGACGAAGAGACCGGACTGTATGGTAAGTGTTACTGGTCGGATTCGCAGGAGTGTGAGTGGGCTAGCTCGTCGATCTTCTGATCGCTCAATACCCGGGTGGCCGTTACGTTTAGCAGACCGCTTGCGGCTTGTGGGTGCTTGATATGATCATCATCTGCTACCGGCGTATTGACGAGTCTTTAGAGTCCTACACAGAGGTTTCCTAGCTCAAGCGAAACGAAATAGGAGTGGATATGAGATATGTGCGGGACCGAGAATAATGCGTGTATGTGATACCGTATTTGATTCTCGCGATTAATGTTTCGATTGGTTGTATGAGATATGACCTAGTTATCGAATCATTGATTCGATAAATCGATGCATTGAATACTAGTCGGTTATGTGCGACATGACCGGATCACTGAATCAAGTGTTGATTTAATGATTTAATGTATAATTATATATTTGATATATTAGTTTGCATTAACTAGTATTGGTTCATTTTAAACGGATTTTTCTCACTTGATTTACACATTGTATATGTGATATACTTTTGTGCACATATTTGTATCATGTTTGATGATACTTGATCATATGGTTAAGTGTATAGAATTAAACCATAGTTAACATTGAGATTAGGGTTTTGATTATGCATTTATTCATTTATTTGTTTATTCATTTATTTGGATAAACTTTAAGATGAAAATGGTGGCAATTTTTGTTTCATATTGAAGCTTCATGAAGCTTTGACTTGCTAACCATTCTTGTCTTCATGCATAACCCTAACCCACTCAAATGACCATGGTTTATTCTCTACACTTAACCCTAGTTAAAGTTATGATAAGTTTGGATTTTATTTCCTTTTTAAAAATAGAACTTATCATAACTAGCTTCATCATCTTCTTCTTCCAAAAAAGAAAAAGCTTGCTACTTTAATGGCAACTTGAGTTCTAGTGAGAGAAATCCAATTCTAAAGTGAACCCACCTCCTATTTCTTCACCCTCTACCTCTTGCCAAGTTGTTTTGGGTGTTTTCTTCACAAGTTTCACAACTTTGTGAAGTCGGAGCTTGAACTAGTGCAACCTCGACGTAGATCGTCTTTGATACGAAGCCGACGACCAATTCCGCTCGTTTCTCCGATGAAGCCGTCGTGAGAGTCCAAGATTCACGATGGACAGCGAGAGGACGCCCACGTGGAGCTTAGGAAGTGGATATCCGGATCTACAAAGGTTGTAGCATCCTAACTTTTAGTTAAGTAGTTAACTAGTTTATCTTTTCGCCTAGACTTCTAGCCGACGATTCCGTAGTCTAGGGTTTCTCGGCACCATTTTTTTGAAATTGGCATGTTCGATGCCTTGTGAGACCTCACTAGAGTGCCTAGGAACCTTTCACTAGGCAAGTGTGTCAAGGAAAGTGGTTACTTAATTAGGACTGCTACTTGTAGTGGGGAGCCTCCCACTTACCTGGCACTTATCTGGCCGCAATTGGCGGTGAAGAGGCGGTTTGAGGTACTATTTCTAACCCTAGTTAGGAGCTGTCTAGCTGACCTAGGTGACCATAGATCTAGGCCTGATTATGCATTTGTGGTTGAGTGCATTTGTGTCACAAGTCCCTTTTCAAAAATCTTTTTGCAAAATTTTCACATAAAAAAGAAAAAAAAATCTTTTCAAAACTTGCAACTTGTCGCTAAAGAAATCTTGCAACTCACTTACACCACTTCCTCTCATTAACGTTTTCTTACCTCCATATTCTGTCTTTCATTTTTCTGACTACACTACCCCTTTAGTGTATGTCACTTTGGACTAGGGACACTAACGCCCGATTAGTCCGTGTTTCGTTGGTACCGACCGACGAACCTTTCGACACCGAAGTCGAAATTCCGTCCACTTTCTTACCGCCATCTTCAAATTCTCCTTCCGAAGGCATGTCAGGATTCAATCCTAACAATACCTTACCGACGGGAATGATTCCACCTCCGTTAGGTGCGAATAACCCGAATCACCCGCCTGTTGAAGCGCCCATACGAGTCGCGCTCCAGGATCTCTTCTATCCTGTCCGCACCTCTTTACCTACCTGTCTTTCACCCCCACCGGCAAATGGGGACAATTTTGAAATAAAACCCCACTTCATCAATATGCTGCCAAAATTTCATGGATTGGAATCCGAAGATGCTTATATCTTTATTAATAAATTCCAAAACGTTTGCGCCATGATGAAAACTACCCAATTAAGTGATGACGCTATAAGGCTAAGGGTCATTCCTTTCACTTTATGTGACTTAGCCGAGAATTGGCTATATAGCACAGCATCACATTCAATTAGAAATTGGGATGAGTTTGTGAAAGTTTTTCTTAAAAAGTTCTATTCTCATCACAAAACTGCTAGAATCCGTAATGAGATTATACAATTTTCCCAGCTTCCTCACGAACCATTTTAGAAGTGTTTTGAAAGATTTAAAGACCTACTCGTTCAATGCCCTCATCATGGGATCGAAAGTTGGCAACTCTGCCAAACATTATACGAGGGATTGAACCCGACAACGAAGTAGTTGCTTGAAACCATTTGTCAAGGTCACTTTCTAACCAAATCTAGTGAGGAAGCGTGGCAGTTTCTTGAGGACCTTAATGAACAAACAATTCAGTGGGAGAGCACCAAGACCACATCATCTTCTTCTAGTGGTCAATCTAGGGCAAGCATACATCAATTAGATATGTCGATTGCTATGAAGGCCGAGATGGCCGCTCTTACGAAAAAGTTAGAACCGATTGAGACCAAAATCTCATCGTCTTCTCTTGCCCCTGTTGTGCCTCCACGAACTGTTTGTGCTTGTTGTTCGGATCCATCACATCTTACCGAAGAGTGTCCTTACAATGCATCTACTCAAGGACATGATCAAGTCAATGCTGCCTTTCAGCAACGACAAAGAAACGATCCATACTCTTCGACATACAATCCTGGTTGGAGGAGTCACCCAAATTTCGCTTGGAACCAAAATTAACAATTCCAAGGAAACAACAATTTTCAAAGGCCTCCTCCTCCACAACAACAAGCACCTCCACAAACTCAATTTCAACAACCTTTCCAACAGCAAACTTACCCTAATCAAGTGAACAATTTTGTGCCTAACAATTCTGACCCGCCAAACAATTTTGTTCAACCTAATAATGACAAGGTTAGCTCGCTCGAAAGAAGTCTAGATGCGTTCCTAAAGCAATCTACACAATCTACAGCAAGATTAGAGACTTCTATTCAATCTTTGGTGCAAAATAGTGCCTCACACGTTCAAAGCATCAAATCAATTGAGGCACAAATTGCACAACTCAATGCAGCATTGAGCGAGCGAGAAAAAGGAAAGCTCCTATCTCAACCACTGCCAAATCCCGGTCACGCACATGCTGCATATCAACAGCAAAATCATAATGTAAATGCTGTGACCACGTTGAGATCCGGAAAAGTGTTGCAAAACAATGTGGGTACTAACCATAACACCCCTGCCGGTGGTTCTTCACCTTCTTCACCTTCTTCTTCGTTAGAGCCTGTTCTCCATCCTTCACAAGGCTCTACTTCTTCTAGCTCGAACGGACCCACTTCTCACAACACGAACACATCTACACGGGGTTCCGTTCCAACTCAACAATCTGATTCGCAAAAATTGGACTCAACAATATTTCAAAATGTATCTTTTCCAAACCGGTTAAGATCCAATAAACCAACTCCACAGATGGAGAAGATTGTAGAGTTGTTCAAACAGGTTAGCATAAATATCCCTCTTTTGGATGCGATTCAACAAGTTCCTTCATATGCAAAAATCTTAAAGGACTTATGCACCAAAAAGAGGAAGTCACAAGTACCAAAGAAAGTTTTCGTGGCTAGTGCTGTTAGCGATGCTCTTGTCCAATCTTTACCCTAAAAGCACAAGGACCCCGGTTGTCCTACTATTTCGATAACAATTGGGGACAAGAACATCAATAGAGCACTATTAGATCTTGGTGCTAATGTCAATTTGCTACCTTATTCTGTGTAAGAGCAATTAGGCGTTGGAGAGCTTAAGCCCACTCACTGTACTCTCCAAATGGCCGACCGATCAATCACCCATCCTAGGGGAGAGTTGGAGGATGTGTTAATCAAAGTTGGGGATTTCATATTTACCGTTGATTTTATTGTTATGGACACAATCTGTTGCTAACTCACGGAACCAAATTCCGGTGATCCTCGGTCGACCATTTTTGGCCACTTTCAATGCCGTAATAAATTGTCGCAATGGCTCCATGATTCTATCCTTTGGGAAGACGTCTAGTGAGTTCAATATTTACAAGTTAAGAAGTCTGCCCCCTGTGCCTAAAACTAGTACACGAGAAGTTTGCTCTATTCATGAAATCACGCAGGAGGACTGCGGGTTTGAAAGATTTTTGTTTGATGAAAACAGTTTTGACGCCACTAGTGCGTCTCTCCTTGAGCCCACCACAGTTGACACAACCGATATTGATTATGAATGTTTCACTTTTTCGGATGATGACGACTCACGGCCCGAATATGAGTCTTTTGAATTTTTGGATGAGTTAGTTGAACCATCCGAATCGGTTGTTTGCAGTGATTTCGAACCTGTGTTGGAGTCCTTTGAGTTCGAGGTAGATTCCCCAATTTTACCTATGATTCTTTCGCCTCCGAAACTCGAACTCATGCCCTTGCCGTCTCACCTTAAATATGCTTACATAGGTGAGAATGAGACCTTTCCCATTATCATATCGGCCTCTCTAACCTTCGAGCAAGAGAACGCTCTTTTAATGGTCTTACAAGATAGGCGGCAAGTTTTCGGCTGGACTATGGCGGACATCGAGGAGATTAGTTCCCTCATAATCGAATATCATATGCATATGATGGATGATGCCAAGTCGATGAAGGATCCACAGAAATATCTTGGGGATAGTGTGGTTAGTCAACCTCTTCCTTTAGAAGTTGAACCACCTCCATTTCATTTAATAAGCTAAGAGAATGCCAATATTCCACTGATTGCTGATCATTCACATTCTCGTTTTGATTCATCACCACCTCCTATCTATTCACTTCCACACTTTCCATACCACCACTTCTATCTTCCCCAATTCTTTTTGGATCGGTACAACATATTCTTCCACCAACCGATACTCTTTACAGATAAATTTTTCGACTGGTTGGTGTTGATGTTTGGTCTATGCAAAGTTTGGCAGTAATGTTTAACATTGTTTAAATGAAGTTTGGGGGGGATTTCTGTATATATTTTTGTTTTTCTTTTAACAATACAATAAAAAAAATTACAAATAAATAAACAGGGGAGTGCCGACATTTTGACCCTCTTGGTGCAGCATGACAGTGAGGACACTGTCAAGTTTAAGTTTGGAGGTGTGCTCGGTACGTCTTCTTCCTTCGCATTCATGTGTATATTTTTGCATTTGCATATTTATTTGAAAACCCATAAAAATTGAAAAACTTCAAAAAATTATAAAAAGTATTGTATTCAATTTTGGCCATATTTAACTTGAGTTTGACAAATAGGTTAACTGGCTACGAACAACTAGATCTTGGACTTAGTAAATTAAAAACCCTAAAAATAACCTTCTTTAAAGATTAACGGTAGAAAGTATATGTCTATGTAGTTTATTTAGAAATAGGAAAATTTTGGGTTCACTTCCTGTGCTAAGTCGAAATAAAGGAAAAAGTATTGATTTTTATTAGAGTATAAGTTTGAAAAATAATTCCTAGCTTAAGTTTGGATTCTGAAAATGTATACCCTACAAATTGCACAATCACGCACCTTGAAACGTGGAATAGTAGAGGAGGCCTTGAAATGCTCTTGTCTAAAGTCCTTAGTATGAAGAAAAATAAAATTACTCAAGTGTGAATAAAGAATAAAGAAAAATGAACACTGGTCTTTGTGATTACTTAAGGCTGCAAAAATAGAAAAAATATTTAGCGAGGGTGCTTCATCACCTAGTGCCTTAGACCAACTGGTTTGGGAGTCACTGCTAAAAGCCTTGGGTGTTGCAAGACTAGGAATTACGCTTTAAAGTGCAAACATATCTTGTAATTGGTTGTTGGTACCTCAAGAAGTATTAACGGTCGCATGAAGGATGTGTAAGCAAAATTCATTTAAAAATTCACCTATTAAGAAGTGCTTTAGACAACGGACGAGAGTATGATTGCTTGACTTGAATTTCCAAGTGTAGGTGTGATTTATACACACACGTGGGGATATATGATTAGAGTTTAGATAAGAGAAAAGAATGAAGAATAGAACTTGTATCTTTAGTAGAGTTGATAAAAATTCCTAAGTGGAGATGGAATCCTAGAAGGAAAACTTGGGAAATGCTGAAAGCTAAGTAAGTCTATAGGAAATATATATTTTTAAGTTAAAAAAATGAGAAAGTGTGAAGAATATGGGTGGGTAATTTATGAGTCAATGATAATAGAATTCCTTGTTAGAAAACCTAATTGGAGAATTAAAGTCAGTGGGCCTAATTGATAGGATTTTGTGGGTAGTATCCGCTGAAAACCCTCAGGAGGCAACACTCCTCCTACTAGGGACACCTAGAGGTTTAACGGCTTATTGCACAAGCTCAGTGCAATCGTGATTCCCTGCGAAAGTGAGGTTAGGTTTTTTGTCGAGAATAAAACTAGGTTTGCTCGAGGACGAGCAAAAGATAAGTTTGGGGGTATTTGTTCAAACCATAATATTGCATTATTATATTCCCCATTCTTATTCGTTTTATAAATAAACTGGTGCTTTTGACGCATGTCTGCTACATATTACAGGATACAGGTTCTTGGAGCGAAAACAGTGAAAAAGACAAAAGATGATACAAAAGAGGGATTTCTGACCAACAAGTAGAAGGATCTTAGTCAAGCCTAGACGAAGAACAATTCACAATTGTACAAGGCAACGCATGGTCCAAAATGTTAAAGTGAACAGTTAAAAGACCACTACAAGTTTTACTGAAAGATCTGGAGAAGACCCAGAAGCCAAATGGAGAAAAGAACTAGAGAAATAAAAAGCCCAAAGCATCAAGAATGAGCCCAGAAAAATTGATCAGATGACCTCACCATTGGGCCGCGGAAACGCGGCCCTACTCCCACCCATGCCGCGGTTCCGCGGCCATCTACTGCACGTGTCGGTGCAGAATTCTCTTGGCGGTGCGTCGGTGCTTTTGCTGGGATTTTTAGGGGGTATATCTGTAATAGCACATGTGCGAGAAATTGTAACCCTAATTTTCCTATTCCCTATAAGTATGTATTCTAAAGATTGTATGAGGATGCCTCTTTTTCATAAATAAAAATTCAGATTCAATCAAAGTTGAGAGCATCAATTTTGTAAGTTGTCTTTTATTTTCTGCCTTAGTTTATAATTAAATTCTTGCCCTAGATTAATTCATTCTTTGCCCTAGCTTAATAATTAAACTCTTGCCTTAGATTAATCATTCCTTCTCCATAGTTTAATCTAGTGTAGAATCTCTTAACCTGCAGTAGGTAACTAATCTATTAGATCTAAAAAAAATACATACAATAAAAATGATGTTTTTAACAGATCCCCTAATGAGCGAGTAATTTCCTCGCTTGTTAGGGTTAGGAATAGGGAGGAGTATGAGAATTGAAGATCTCTCATCTCTTTCGTGCCCAATCAATTGTAATAACTAGAACTTCATGCATGCATGCATGATCCGCTCCCTACGGCACCCTACCCACGAGGTAACGGTGAAACCGTAGTATAAAGGACCGGACATGCATGACTTCCATGAAGGTTAGAGCAATTATTAGGAAAGGACGGACAAGGATCTAGAGGAAGAAACTTCGTTTCTTCCCAATCATCCTAATCCCCTTTACTAATAATTGCTATAACTCCTAAAAGATTTAATTTAGGGCATTGAAAGAGGTGGGAAATTTAATCTTACCAAACTCCACCTTAGATCTAATCCTAGCAAGTTTCTTAACTCTCGTACAACTTAGTTTTTAGATTTAAATTAAAAAAAAACCAAACACCCATTGGAATTAGCTCGTAAGAACACTTAGGAAATTAACACCATCCCTGTGGACCGACCCGTATTCACCGGCTAGCTGCAAAGCGACGCCGTTCTTGATTGCGGTAAAATATTTTTGATCATTAAAATCCTACATTAATCACGCAGCGCACTGCGCTAACAGATTAGCGCTCACCAGAGCGTGACACGTGTCACCTCCACATGTGCTGGCGCCTTGCGCTCATTAATTGACGCAAAGCGCCTGACAAGCCACGTGGTGCACTGTCAGAACATTAAATGCTATGCATTATTAAAAAGGGCAGAGCCCAATTAAAGGTCTAATAGACCAAAGATAAATGCTGTGCATTATAATAAAAGAAAAAAGAGGGCAGAGCCCAATCAAAGGCCTAACAGGCCAGATGTGAATAAAATGTTAGACATTTTCTAACTAGACTTAACCCAATTCTGGCTATAAGTCCTCAAATTAAATTGAACTGAGCACAACTGCTCTCTCTCAAATCAATCTACATCCGATTCAAGGGTACATCTCCGAACTCCTCTGATATTTGTCGTTGTAATCCTTCAACGTCTTCAGAGAGGTGACGGGTCCCGACGGCTATACATTCAATGGACCACCAAGTCCCTAAACTGGCAACGGACCACTATGTCCCTAAACTAGAACAATAGAGCCTCCAAATGCTCTTTTGTCGGATCTAAATGATCCTGTTAAGCTGATCTTAGTCTCAAATTAGTCTAACGTATCCTTAACAAACGTTTAAGTTGATCTTAGCCTCAAATATGGCTAACGTATCTTTAAACCAAAACCTTCAAACAGACTTTAGTCCCAAATTGGACTATAGATCTCCCAACCAACATTGGTTCAAGGGTACATCTCTGAACTCCTCTGATATCTGTCGTTGTAATCTTTCAACGTCGTCAGAGAGGTGACGGGTCCCGACGGCCATATATTCAATGGACCACCATGTCCCTAAACTGGCAACGGACCACTATGTCCCTAAACTAGAACAATAGAGCCTCCAAATGCTCTTTTGTCGGATCTAAACGATCATGTTAAGCTGATCTTAGTCTCAACTTAGACTAACGTATCCTTAAAAAAAGTTTAAGTTGATCTTAGCCTCAAATATGGCTAACGTATCCTTAAACCAAAACCCCAAACCCAAATCTAAGAAAATACGGGTTTGGACTAATCCACGTCCTACGGGCGACGACACAAATTAGTCTCCGTATACAACCCACGGGCAACCACAAACAAAACAAACACCCACGACACGAAGTGACCATCTGGAGAAGGAGAAAGTTGTTACCGCGATGCAGTAGCGTAATTAACTGCAGGGGCTTGCGCCTGCAGGGAAGAGCGTCCCCACAATCAAAAACCCCTCATGCGAGGGGGAATCTGACGAAGTCTGCTACATCGGTCGCATCTGTTTAAACCTTCGATACATGGTGCCATAAATCAACTTGGCATCTTCGGAGAGGTGGACGGATAGCACCAATTAGCATCTGCCCTGAATTTCAGGCTAGACAGTCCGTCTCCGCCACGTCCTTCGGAGGGGAACAGATTCTGGCACGCCCGGTGGGACCTCTTCCTCTTTCCACTCCACACTTCGTGTGTCGTGTTCACGAACGAATCGCGGTTTGCTGTGGTTGCCTGTGGATTCGAGGTACTTAGATTTGGTGTCTTGCTCCGTGCAGAAAATAGAAGATCAATGGCTTCAAACTGCGCTACCTGCAACTACAACTCTCACCCCGTCCTTACTAGAGGAGTGACTTACGGGCCCCGAGCGGCCTCCCTTTTCAAGATGCCAGTGGAGCAGGTGACTCAAGCCACCACTGGACTATTCTTCGGGACCATGCTCCCACCGATGAGCTTCAATACCCCAATGACGTCACAAGAAGCTCCAAAGAAGTCGGTATTTGATCGGCTTACAACTACCGCGGCCCCTCTCAATGGGTCGCCCAACTCCACTGCCTCGGTTTTTAACAGACTAGGCCAGAGCTCCAACGGGCCCATGAAGAAGCCTGCAATACCAGAAGGCGTTATCCCGAAGCGGATAACCAACCTTGCTCTCGTTCCAGGCGAAATCACCAAGGTTGCTTCCCCTACTCGGAAGTCTGCTTTCGATCGGTTGGCCGTCCCCATTCAATGGACGTCGGTCTTTAAAAGGCTGATAACAGCGAATTCTGACCAACACAGGGGCATGAGGAGGTTACCCCTGCGGCTTAACCAACACCATCTACGCGACATGCTTGCCGTCGTCACTGGCGCCGAGTACGGAAGGCTGGGGGTAGCTCTCCCTCTGGATTTACTCCACCAGCTCCAACGGTGGGGATCGGTGTTGCTGTTCCAACCGAGAACAGCTTTGAACTGCTCAACAAGGTGCGCAGAAACTCTCTTACTGCAGTGCTGAAGAGAACTCCTTCACCTGTGGGGAATGATACAGAGAAGAAGCTGGAGCAACCCCCTCAGCGGCTGTCCTCTAAGATTTACAAAGTATGGCGTCAAGTCCAAGACTCAGTTGTTGATCAAGACTACCTCCGCCGACAGAAAAAGATGAAGGTTCGGCAGGAGAAGGACTACTCTGTCAAGCCAGAAAAAGCAACAGCTGGCTGGGTACCCACTGCAACGGCTCCCTCAACGTCAATCACTCAAAAGAAAAGGAGGCCGCAAAAAGCCCCTGTGAACATGGCGAACCGTAAAAGCGCTGAGCACAAACGCCCCAAGTTTGGGGCATGGTGGTCCATACTGTTTATATGGCTTCCGGAAAGGAGGAAGGTCGTGCTTCGATGGGTCACCGACCGCTCACTCGATTCGTGACCAAAGCCCAGGAGCAACAACAGAAGCTTCAGGAAATGCTGACACAAATGGCCGCACTCACCGGGCCAAAAGAAAGCCCGGAGGCATCATCAGAGCAGCGTCACGAACAAGAAACCGATGCTGACTTCTTACGCAGAGTCCTCGAAAAGAAGGACAAAGAAGTCGCAGAGCAGGCGGCTAACATAAAACAAATGACACTTCTCTTCCAAGATATGGTAGGGATGATGTTACAGCCGGACCCTCCAGCTGAAGACCCTCCAATCATTATTGGAGACGATAGAGGGGAGATATCTAATCCTCCTCCGGCTCTTTCAGCAGCCAAGGAGGAAACCATTTCCAAAGCTGCACTAGACGACTATATAGCTCAGCAAATATGAGTCCACCAGGCAAATGAAGCGGCTGGTCAAGTTCTTAAAACGGGGCGACCCTATCCGGGCTGGTTTGACCAAATCAGTTACCCGCCGGGATATACGATCCCTAAGTTCCACGTATATAAAGAGACAGGGAATCCACATCAGCATATCGCTCAATTCAGGGCCTTATGCGACAACACTGGAGGCGATGACAAACTGTTGCTTCGCCAATTCGTTGGCAGCTTAGCAGAAACGACCTTTGAATGGTATTCGGAGCTACCTAACGACTCTGTCAAAACATTTGCGGAGATGGAGCTATTGTTTACACAAAGATTCGCGAGTGCTAGTGAACGCACCCCGATAACGGCACTGATTAATGCCAGGGTGAAGCCAGGTGAGACTTAGGTCCAATACGGTGGCGGAATCTGTGGTCGAAATGCGAACAGCGCATCGAAGAAGCACCTGCGGTAGGAATGTTCGTGGGCACTCTTGATCCGCAAGCAACCATCTCGCAATTCATGATGTTCTTCAAGCCGACCACATTCCAGGCTTTAATTGATAAGTTAGCCCAGATGGATCAAATGGGTCACAGACCGTCTCTTCCGAAGCCGGAACCCCGAAATGACAAAGGTAAAGGGAAGGCGACCTTCGTTGTGAACACCCAACAGCAGCCCAGTGCCTCAAAGCTAGCGGATCAACTGGAAGAGAGACGGCGGTATTATAATGAGAAAATGAAGCGCCCTTACTCCTTCCCGCGGGATAAAACGAAGAGGCTGTTCGAGCTGGCGATGCGCAATAGGCTTATCAATCTCCCGAATCAAAGGAGACCACCGCAACCCAGCGAGGTGAATAATCCCAATTATTGCCCTTACCACCAAACGGTAAGTCACCCGATCGAGGATTGCTTCGTCTTTAAGGGATGGATCGAGGATCAGTACCTACAAGGCAAGTTCGCATTATCCGAAAACTGGAAGGTGAACCCGCCACAACCTCATGCTTCTAAAAGGGTGGGCACGCCGGGGGCATCGTGCTCTTTTATAAAAGAAGCTCCATGGGAGGTCGCTCCTTCAGCCAAGACGAAAAGGATGCTGAAAGATCTTCATACATGCCCGGCAATCAGGTGGAAAAATCCACTGGAACCCGACGTCATGGAAGGGATGCTAAAGCCGCACCCAACTCCAAAGATCAGTGGTGATAGCCAAAGCTCGCACACCCAGCCGTCAAAGTCTTCGAAAAAGAAGAAGAAGACCAAAAAGCCCGTGAAGCCTGGTGACAAGCGCACGAGCCTGCAAAAACAAATCGACGCGCTGGAGGAATATAATCAGAAGGCACGGACTCCTATCACGCTCCAAGAGTTCCTCAGCCACGTCTTTCAGGAGGAAGATGATGAAGAAAGCTCGTCGGATGAATCTGAGGGTTATGTAGCAAGTTGTCATGTGATCTCTCACTCGTTTACAGACGATGAAAAGGCTTCTTGCATAGAGAAACTGGGGGCAGGTCCTGAACCAGAACTTCTAGGACCATCAGACGAAATGATTAATGCATTCCTAAATGAAGCCCGTCAGGAAAGCAAAGCCAATCGAGAGCGTGAACTGGCTATATTTGAAAAGGCCAAATGCCAACGACTGGAGGAAAAGGTCGAGATGCCCCGAATGGAGCAAAGCGTCCCTATCGCCAGCAAAAGCAAGCTTAAAGTAAGGAATCAATTCGCTAGGGCCCTGGCAATAGGAATGAAGTTGCCCTCTCTCAAAGGAAATTCCCTTGGCAATATACGTCTTGACGAAGCAGACATACATCCTAACTTCTACCTATACCATCAGAGGATTGCACACCCTACTGAGGAATGCTTAGCCTTTAAAAATTGGTGGCAGGGATATGTTGCCCATCGACGACACGTTCAACGAGTGAAGCGCAAGGCTCGTCGGGAACGGAAAAGCACGACAGATGAGCGCGAAAGAGCTGTTGGCAACTGTCACATAGCCGACACCAAGGGATCGCAAGTTATCACCTTTGGAAGCGATGCTGATGAAGAAGTCACCCTCAGCCCTCTCTTCAAGGAATCTACCTCTGGCACAAAACATGTGAAGATTTGCGGCAAAATTTAGCTGCGTAATCATACGTTGACCTATGACCGAAACGCCATTAAACTACTACCAACCCGCGGCATCCCCAGGCTGACGTGGAAAAAAAAACGGTATGTCCACAAGCAAAATGGGCACGGATGAAAACCCGAAAGGGCTCCGTGAGTAAAAACAGCAGGGCTACCGGTGAGTGTTTGTGAAAACCCGAAAGGGCGCAACCTCGTTAAAAGACACTTACAGGGTCTTCTCGACCTTGTAAGGAGAAACCACCCGCGTGGGATCCTTATGACTCACAAGGGAGCAACACACTTAGGGATCCTCACGATTCCTAAGGAGAAATTACACTTGTGAGATCCTCACGACTTGTAAGTAGAACTCTCTTATGGGACCCTCACGGCTCATAAGATTTGAAAGTCTTAAGTTATAGAGACCTGAACCTGTTCTTAAGCAACCCCCACAACCTTCGATATTGCCCTACAAGCGGCTCAGTGCTGACCCTTGTATACAATCCACGAGCGCGAATAAACATTTCCCTAACCAAGCCCCATCCGTGACTGGGGATATGTTCGCACGGTGAACAACCCTTGTAAGTCCTCTCGACTTATAAGGAGATAGCACTCTTGTAGGATCCTTATGACTTATAAGAGAACATACACTTAGAAATCTCCACGATTCCTAAGGAGAGACCACACCTACGAGATCCTCACGACTCGTAGGGAGAAATACCTTTGTGAGACCCTTACGGCTCATGGAGTCAAAAGCCTTAGTCGACAGGATCCTAACCTTGTTTACTAAGCCACCTTTGTTCAACAACGACAGAGGCAAATGATGATTCTCTCCTGGCAACATCCCAGTTGTAGCGGTGCTGATGCCGAAATCGGTGTCTAATCCCAAGCTTGCGGCGAAAAGACAGCAAGCCACACATGCATGCAAAATAGCCGAAATGATGGGGCAACTTGCAAAAAAATCAGCAAGTAAAAATGTATGCATACAAAAACATCCGAAATGATTGGGCAACTCGCAATAAAAAGCAGCGAGTAAAAGAAAAAAAACAGCCGAAATGATTGGGCAGCTCGCAATAAAAAGCAGCGAGTAAAAAGAAAAATAGCCGCAATGATTGGGCACCGCGAAAAATAGCCGAAATGATTGGGCAATCGCAACCTTCGCGATATAAAAGCTGAAATGATAGAGCATTGCGGAAATAAAATAATAATATAAAAAAAATGAATGAAACTTTTGCCCTACAGGGGAGATCACATCGATCCCTGTATACAATCCAGGGGCACAAACAAAGAGGGAACCATACCTTCCCAGCAGGCTCCACCAGAAAGCGAATCCAAATCTTGACGGTTCATAGACAACCTAGAGACAATCTCGACATTTGTCGCAATATTGCAGACACAATGTCAACAAACGAAGCGAAGGAAGATCTCTAGCTTCAGGGTCTCGATGTCGATATCGACAACTTTGAGATCACCAACGGTGTTCCTTCGCAGTCCAGCAGGATACGGATACAACGTCAACAAAAGACCTCACGGTCGAAACAAAGCGAAGCGACGGCAAAATCCCAGCTTCACCTCAACATTCGTTTCGATACAGCAGATGAGATGTCAACAACGGCGTTCCTTCGCAGTCCAGCAGGATACGGATACAACGCCAACAAAAGACCTCACGGTCGAAACAAAGCGAAGCGACGGCAAAATCCCAGATTCACCTCAACATTCGTCTCGATACAGCAGACGAGATGTCAACAACGACGTTCCTTCGCAGTCCAGCAGGATGCAGATACAACGCCAACAAAAGACCTCACGGTCGAAACAAAGCGGAGTGACGGCAAAATCCCAGCTCCACCTCAGCATTCGTCTCGATACAACAGACGAGATGTCACGACAGTGTTCTTCCTCCAGCAGGATTCGGACATGCCAGTAAACGAAGCAAAGGCCAAATTCCTAGCTTCAGGGTCTTGACGGCAACTCATATAAAGCCTGAAAGACAATCGAAGATCATCTCACACCAACATGAAGTGATCACCACCTCGACGTTCGTCTCTACACAAGAGACGAAATGTCACGACAGCGTTCTTCCTCCAACAGGATTCGAACGTGACAAAGCAAACGAAGCGAAGGACAAATTCCTAGCTTCAGGGTCTTAACGGCAAGTCATATAAAGCCTGAAAGACAATCGGAGATCATCTCGCACCAGTGCGGAGTGGTCACCACCTCGACGTTCGTCTCGACACAGCAGACGCAACATCACCAAGAGGAGCCACGACAAAATCCCTAGTTCCAAACCTCGACGGTTCACCAGCAAGCTAGAGACAACCGCGACATTCATCTCAATACAGCAGACGCAATGCCAGCAAACCAAGCGAAGGCCAAACTCCTAGCTTCAGGGTCTTAACGGCAAGTCATATAAAGCCTGAAAGACAATCAGAGATCATCTCGCACCAGTGCGGAGTGGTCACCACCTCGACGTTCATCTCGACACAGCAAACGCAATGCCAGCAAACAAAGCGAAGGCCAAATTCCTAGCTTCAGGGTCTTAACGGCAAGTCATATAAAGCCTGAAAGACAATCGGAGATCATCTCGCACCAGTGCGGAGTGGTCACCACCTCGACGTTCGTCTCGACACAGCAGACGCAACATCACCAAGAGGAGCTACGGCAAAATTCCTAGTTCCAAACCTCGACGGTTCAATAGCAACCTAGACACAACCGCAACATTCGTCTCGATATAGAGGACGCAATGCCAGCAAACGAAGCAAAGGCTAAATTCCTAGCTTCAGGGTCTTGACGGCAAGTCATATAAAGCCTGAAAGACTATCGGAGATCATCCCACACCAGCGTGGAGTGGTTATGACTCATCGGGGCTCTCCAAAATGAGTCTAACCTTAAGTAAAAAGCGGCATGGCAAAATTCCTAACGCTTGCTCTTCCGACAGTCAAACTGCCTAGGAGGATTGCTTGAAGACGTCTTGTCCAGCCCCCGAAGGGATCAGAGACACGACAGTCGCAAGGCTACTCGAACAGCAAGATCGCCTATCGAGGAATACATCAGCCAACACGACGGTACGACGGACAAAACCCTAGGTACCACAGACCCTAACGGACCTCTGTCGTAAAGAGCAGAGGTTAACTGTGACGTTAGGATATTCTTGCGAGAACTGCTCGATTCGTCTCGACTCGTGAGGAAATTAGTGTCTTTGCGAGAACTTCTCGATTCGTCTCGACTCGTGAGGAAAAGCCTTAGGCAGCGGGGATTAAAAAACCTGTTTCCTAAGCACCGGGGTCCTACAAGTCGGTCCAAAATGGACTCTTGCATACTATTCACGGACCACACTCTCCAAAGTCAAATCTCGACAATGAGGGAAACAACCACTTACGAGTCCTCTCGACTTGTAAGAGGGAAAATTCTCTAGTGAGATCCTTACGACTCTCAAGAGAAAACAAACTTAGGGGTCTTCACGACCCCTAAGGAGAAAATACACCTACGAGATCCTCTCGACTCGTAGGGAGAAAAGTCTTTGTGAGACCTTCATGGCTTATAAAGTTGAAAAGCCTTAGGTAGCATATCTGAACCTGCTTCCTAAGCCATCACTACTCCCCAAAGTACTCAAGACAGAATGTGCTATATCACCTACAGGCTATGCTTACTTAAGGAATATGCCAATAACAAAGCAGAAAATGAAAGGAAGGAGGCAAAAGATTTGTCATTTATACTTGCAAAAGGTTCTTACAATTATAAAGAAATAAACAAAGACATTATCCAGATGGTTACAATGGCAAAACCTCAAATCCAGGACATGGATTGAGGAACTCGAAAGTGGCCTTGTCCAGGACTTTCCAAGCTTGGCGAACTATCCTAGTATGCTTTTTTTCATGATCAAGAGCGTCGGGATCCTCACGGATGTCCTCCACCCTCCGATAGGCAGCAAGTATGGCAGACTGTTGAAAAGCCTGGTGCAGGAGATCGACAAGATTGTCTCGCCGTCTCTTCGAGATTGGGTTCATCAGATACACCGAGTGCACCTTATCCTCAGCGGCATCCAATGCTCCAAGTGGCACACCAGTACAGAACAAGGGAAGCGCTTCCCAGATTGCTCCCACGATAAGCTTCAAGAGAGGGGAACGCCGGGGAAGCAGTTGACCATTATATGCGTCAAAGCGACTCATAATTTCGGCACACTCAGCATTTGTGAATTCTCGTTCTTGAGAACGGCCGAGTCGGCGGATGTCTCCATAAGACATGATCTCATCAAGGTCATACATGTGGGCGTCCATTACTCTTGCAAAAGAAAATCAACAAAATCAACAGAAAGATTGATTAAGAAATTTCTTATTCAAGACATGCACAGGAAGTTAAACTCCTCGAGAGCAATGCTCTACAGACAGGAGTGACACCTGTCAAAGTCAATTATTAAGGGAAGTTAAAGAAGGCCCCGGAGAACATTGAGAGCTCTGCTCTAAAAGGATGATATAACTCATCAAAAATAAAATTCCATCTTAAATCTTCAAGATCCATGAGAAAAGGAGCAAAGCCCCATTAATGAATTAAGAAATTATAAACAAAATTCTTTTAGAGAGTAAAAGCTCTACTAATGAAACCCTAAAGTAGTTCTCTTTAGATCAAAGATCTATAAAGAGCAAAGCTCTGTTAATGGGTAAAACCCTGGTTTCTTAAAAGTTTTAAACTATACCTAAGTTTTAATAGAGTTTTACTCTTGAAAAGTTCTTAAAGCTTAAGAGCAATGCTCTGAATAAGAGATAATTCTTAAGGAGGAGATGAAAATCATCTAAGGGACTAAAGGTCCTATTTATAGGCATTGAGAGCCGTTTCAACTTCCAAAAGATGACGCAATGGTTGGAATTCTGCCACCGCTGCGCTCACGTTTGGGGCCACGTAAGCGCAACGGTGGGGGGGCATTTGTTTCCCCCAATCAGAGCAAAGCTCTGTTCAAATTCCAAGGCGGGAAATGAAGCAACGCTTCTGTTTCCCCCAATCAGAGCAAAACTCTGTTTGAATTTCAAATTCAAAAGGTGAAGCAACGCTTCAGATTCCTTGCGACGCGCCACGTGTCAAAAACAGACACGCCAGCGCTGCGCCCGAGACAGCGCACCCAATAAGAGCAAGGCTCTGTTTTAAAATAAAAAGAAAGGAAGCAACGCTTCAGATGACTTGCGCTCTGCGCTGCGCAACACGTGTCAGCGCAGTTGCGCTGCGCTCTGCACTGCACGTGTCAGCGCAGTTGCGCTAGCGAAGTGCGCTTGCGCCAACTATGCCAGCATTTAAACAATATAATTCTGGAAAGATCTTTCCAATCTTGTTAAAAACAAGAAGATTATTTTCTGTAAAACAGAAGCCATAGGATCAAAGATCCAACGGTGGGGAAACATCCCTAAATTAATCAGAGAAAGATCTCTTTAACTGATTTAACAAATCAATTGGCACTATATAAAAGCCCCTAGACTCCAAGTCGAAAACATACAGAGATAGAGATACAGAGAGCTCCTCCAAAAACTTTGAGAAGAACTCGAAGAGAAAAAAGGCAAACCTTTGAATAAAAGAAGAATTTCTTCTAAAAAGATCAATGATCTAAGAACAAGATCAAGATCTTCAATAAAAAAAAGATCATAAAGATCCAATCACAAAAAGATAAAAGAAGTAATTTACTTCATCCTTAGATCTTTTGATCTATATAAAGGCATTGCCTTTTGTTGAACCATTGGTTCTTAAAACATGAGGTAGAACCTCTTTAGAACTAAAAAGATTCTTTTCTTTGATCCAAAATTGATCAAGATGCGCTCTGCGCTACTGTACAGTGCCTTGCACTCTTGATTTGCGCTGTTGCGCTCCTTGGATTGGCGCAAGTCACCAGAGAGCGCCACGTGTCAATCTGCGCCTTGCGCTCCTAAAAAATAGCGCACTGCACCAGAGCGCGGCACGTGTCAGCAGCGCACTAGCGCAGCGCACTGGCACAGTGCACCGCGCTAACAGATTTGCGCTCACCAGAGCGTGACACGTATCACCTCCACATGCGCCGGCGCCTTCCGCTCACTAATTGGCGCAAAGCGCCTGACAAGCCACGTGGTGCACTGTCAGAACATTAAATGCTATGCATTATTAAAAAAGGCAGAGCCCAATTAAAGGTCTAATAGACCAAAGATAAATGCTGTGCATTATAATAAAAGAAAAAAGAGGGCAGAGCCCAATCAATGTGAATAAAATGTTAGACATTTTCTAACTGGACTTAACCCAATTCTGGCCATAAGTCCTCAAATTAAATTGAACTGAGCACAACTGCTCTCTCTCAAATCAATCTACATCCGGTTCAAGGGTACATCTCCGAACTCCTCTGATATTTGTTGTTGAAATCCTTCAACGTCTTCAGAGAGGTGACGGGTCCCGACGGCCATACATTCAATGGACCACCATGTCCCTAAACTGGCAACGGACCACTATGTCCCTAAACTAGAACAATAGAGCCTCCAAATGCTTTTTTGTTGGATCTAAATGATCCTGTTAAGCTGATCTTAGTCTCAAATTAGACTAACGTATCCTTAACAAACGTTTAAGTTGATCTTAGCCTCAAAAATGGCTAACATATCCTTAAACCAAAACTATCAAGCAGACTTTAGTCCCAAATTGGACTATAGATCTCCCAACCAACTTTGGTTCAAGGGTACATCTCTGTACTCCTCTGATATCTGTCGTTGTAATCGTTCAACGTCATCAGAGAGGTGACGGGTCCCGACGGCCATACATTCAATGGACCACCATGTCCCTAAACTGGCAACGGACCACTATGTCCCTAAACTAGAACAATAGAGCCTCCAAATGCTCTTTTGTCGGATCTAAACGATCCTGTTAAGCTGATCTTAGTTTCAACTTAGACTAACGTATTCTTAACAAACGTTTAAGTTGATCTTAGCCTCAAATATGGCTAACGTATCCTTAAACCAAAATCCCAAACCCAAATCTAAGAAAATACGGATTTGGACTAATCCACGTCCTACGGGCGACGACACAAATTAGTCTCCGTATACAATCCACGGGCAACCACAAACAAAACAAACATCCACGACACGAAGTGACCATCTGGAGAAGGAGAAAGTTGTTACCGCGATGCGGTAGCGTAATTAACTGCAGGGGCTTGCGCCTGCAGGGAAGAGCGTCCACACAATCAAAAACCCCTCATGCGAGGGGGAATCTGACGAAATCTGCTACATCGGCCGCATCTGTTTAAACCTTCGATACATGGTGCCATAAATCAACTTGGCATCTTCGAAGAGGTGGACGGATAGCACCAATTAGTATCTGCCCCGAATTTCAGGCTAGACAGTCTGTCTCCGTCGCGTCCTTCGGGAGGGATCAAGGACTGGCCATAGGTCTAGTGTAGTGGAATTAGTTGGAATAGGGATCATTTATGCCCGTTGATTGTATATGGTGGTTAGTTTAGGGATTGGCCATAGAGCTGGAAGAATCTGGAGGATTTAGAATTTTGTTGGTGTCTGCATCGCTAAAACTGGAATGTTACCATGAGCAATTCATCATTCGCCATTGGGATATTCGGAGATTTGAAATTTTTGTTGGCGTCTGCATCGCTAACACTGAAGTATGGTTTCAAGACAGACTCATCATTCTCCTTTGGAAGGGTTTGAAATATTTATTTATACACATATTTTTTAACCGCGATTGCTCCACCATTTCATCTTTTCTTATCACGAAAGTCACGATTGCCCTATTATTTCGGCTATTTATTTGCGGTTGCCCAATCATTTCAGCTTTATTTTCACTTTTTTACTCGCTGATTTTTATTGCGACTTGCCCCAGCATTTCGGCTTTATTTTCAATTTTTTACTCGCCGACTTTTATTGCGAGTTGCCCCATTATTTCGGCTTTAATTAATTAATTAATTTACACAAATTTTTTACACTCCATGTTTAGCAACTTATATGTCGATTGTTCCCAGTTTAACGACGTAGGGGTCGTCTGTTCCCAGTTTAACGACGTGGTGGTCAAGAGTGTTTGCTCATCCAAGCCTCACGAACTTTGATCTTGGCGGGGCTGAGTTGATGACCGTAACTTGGTAGTTCGCCGATACATCCGAGGATGGTAGGTTTTTCCCAGCCTTGTATTGGTTCTCTACCCAATCTTTAAAAATATAGCAGTCTTCGATGGTATGACCCACCATCCTATGATATGGGCAGTATATGAGATTGTTGGTCATGTTCATTTTATGTGGCCTCTTTGGAATAAGTAGTTGCATACCGTTGCATCCTTGAATATTTTGCGGATTTCGTCCCTCCTGAAGGAATATACTTTCTTCTTTCTCTCCATTAGAGTCGGTGCCTTTCATGATGCTGGTCTTCAAGGCTGATCGGTCTTTGGTTCGCCTATTGTCTGCTTACCCCGTTCAGTGTACATATCGAAGGGACTGGAAGCTGATCGCAGCCGTTTTTCGCAAAGGTGTTCCGCTCTTGGGCTGGAGGGAGTATCAGTTGGCTGTTTCAGGATATCAATCCCTGGCTCATGAAACAAATTTTGATTTTGCTGTAATTGCAATCGGGCGACTTGGGTCGTGAGATCTACTACGACGTTTGCCAGCTCCTCGACTTTGGAATGGACTTTGGCCAACTTCTCGTCCCTGTCTTGAAGCTGTTTTTGAAGCCATTGGAATAATGCTTGCTCTATAGTTCCGGGTATGATAACCGGGCCATCCTTACCGCCTGAACTCGATTCTACAGGAACCACGGGCTCCTTTTGCTTAATGGCATGAGCGGGTTCTTCATCATCTAGACCGAGCCGGTATTGGATGTCAACAACCATGCTATTGTCATGGCTATGATGTGCAGGAGGACTTGTTCCTCTAGGCTCCACCATGTAGACCGTATAGGTTGTGTACCCGTCTACTTCTTCTTCATTGGCAATGTTTCTTGTTTGGCTTTTGGCTTATTGCCTTAGTCCGCTCTTTTCATAGAAAGGCAGACGACTGAGAGAAGCAGGTTCCCAAAGGTATTCGGTATTTGTATGAAATTGGCGGTCGCAGCTTGATTGTTTTCTAACACACGTCTAGAAAGTTCTATCTCTCCTGTCTTGTATTGTTTTTAACCCGGTCTTTAAAAACAAACCAGCTCTCAATGGAATGACCTATCACTCTGTGATAGGGGAAATATTTGGGGTCATCGGTCATATTCGTTTCTTGCGGTTTTTTTGATTCCAGCAATTATAGACCGTTTCTTAGGGTGTCCTTGAATATCTTGTGGACTTTGTCCCTTCTGAAGGAATAGACCCTATCTAGTTTCTCTTTCAGAGGCGATTCTCTTTCCCCTCCCAACAATGGCTTCCGAGATTGGTTGACATTGGGTCCGCATGTCCCTTACCTATTTCGGTCAGCCGAAATGTTAAAAGATTCAGCATCATCGGAATTTCCGCCTTTGCGATTATCGTCCTTTCAGTTTCTCCAATATTTATTGTTATTTTGCGAATCCGAGGAGGATTCCTGTATTGAGTGCTCCAACACTTGAAATTTCTTGGTCAGCTCTTGGAATGTCTTGAGACTCACGGTGCATAGAAAAGGATTTATCTAGGTGCTGAGATTTCCGATGAGGAGATTGACGGATTGTCCTTGTTCCAACAGTGGCTCACATTTGACGGAGAGATTGCGCCATCGGGTTATCAAATCCGTGCTACTTTCGTTATTCTTTGGTTTGGTCTTTACAAGATCAGCAATGATGATCTTATCGCTGACACTCATGAACCTTTGTCAAAGCAGAGATTCTATTTGGACAAAAGTAGTAATGGAGCCATCCGGTATGCTCGTGTACCAGTCGAAAGTGATATCGGTTAGGCTAGTAACAAACCGGCGGAGGAGAAGCGCATCATTGTCCCCAGTATTCCCTCATAAGGTTTTAAAGTGGACGATGTGCTGATTCGCATTTCCCATCCAATTGAATCTTCCGAATTTGGGGATGGCACAGCCACCGAGAATCTCTACCAGATCATACCGAGCAGGATATGGTCTCCCACTACCGCTGACATCTTTTTGTGCTTTGGTTTCGGCCACCAATGTTTTGACTTTGTTGGTGACCAAATCCATGATTTGATCTTGCGTTAGCGGGTTACTATCATTGGTAGTCAAGAAATTCCCTGAGATAGGATGCGCCCGACTTTCATGTGGTTCCCCCGCTTTTGGACTTTGGGGGACAGACATTGGCTGCTTCGGGTCGTTATCACCCGGCTCATGAGTAGTGACTTGCGCTTGATTGGAGGGTGTCCAAGAAACCTGATCCGTGAGTTGCATCACAACATTCGTCAAGTCATCAAATTTAGAGTAAATCCCGGCCATATCTTTTTCTTTACTTCTGAGCTGTTTTCGGAGCTCTTGAAGTAACTCCCGTTCTGCGGTCTTGGGATGGAAAGTCGGCTCCTCCTCGCTGTCCGAAATGAGTCCACGTGGACTGAGGGGTCTTTTTGCCTATCAGCCTCATCAATAGGGTTTTCATCATCCTGCGGAAGAGGTTGATCTTAGGAAGTGGCGGCCACATTCAAGCTGGATTGGGCTTGGGATGTGGTGGCCCCGTCCTTACTTTTGCTGTGCAGGTTGTCGCTGCGCCACTATGTAGATTGTGTGGATAACATATTCAGCCATCTGTTCATCATTGGTGGCTGATTTCGCGGATTGTTGTCGTGCCCCTTCCGCTTCGAGAAAAGACAATCGACTAAAGACAGTCTGCCTGGCCGAGTCCTTGGGTGGCGCTGGCGCTTCTTTTCTGGTTTTGCCCTGCTGCTTTCGCGTTGCACGAAGTGCTTGGTAGACTTCTTAATAGAGGGTGCCATGCCTTTTGTGCTAGAGTGTGGACACATCTCTTCGTTGCACATTTTGAATTGCGGCCTTCTTAATCTTGGCAGACATCGCATTCTTCTGGACCCACTTAAGGGTTCGAAAGAATTGCGGGTTTTCATGGCTGACACAGCTTTGGTCGCGAGGCAGTCCGGGCTTTGGAACTTCACAAAATTTAACTTGGACTGAGCCCTGGCCCTTTTGTTGGATCTATACCTTACCCGCTTCTGCCTCAGCTTTCCGATTTGAGCTCTTGGCAAGCTTCTGCTCTTCGGGAAATTGCTGCAGGCCGAGTGATGGGGAGCCTTGAGAAGACATCCACTCGCGTGTCTTTCGAAGGCATCGCCTGAGCTTGCCCGCGACGTTTGGCGACTTCTTTTGTTCCGATGGCTTTCCCCCCAGCTGAGGCCAAGGAAAGCCATTCGAACATCGACTTGCGTTTGGGTTGGGGCACCCTTGCGATCACCACATTCGGTTTCCTGCCCCTTGAGGTCGGTTTTGTTAGTGATATATGCCCTAGAGGCCATTATTGTATCATACTGGATTGTATATTACTTAATGGGAGCTTGGGATATACACGGATATAGTAACAGTCTTGCTCGAAATGGTAGTATGCTACCTGGTTTGTTTCTACCTCAATATGTGCATGTGTTTCTTTTAGCATATCGCTTATACATATTGGTAGAGCCCTTAGGATCTTTGCTTGATTACCTGCGTTATGATGGCAGTCACACTAGTGGGGACTGGGTAGTCTATAAGCACATTCTATATAGGTCCCTAGTCGTAGGATTATCGAGACGGGGTATCGATACTCCAGAGTAGACTAGTGCATACGCTTCTCATCCCAGCAGGGGAGATGGTCTGTCCCACAGCCATTAGTATGTCGTATGGGAGATAGTATGCAGGTGCTCATTGGGTTATGAGTACACTGGACAGGACTTGTAAGGAACTGTTGGTGGGTATTATACCTATCGTCGGGTAGCAGTTCCCAGGTGACATGAGTACAACTTGGTCCGTCGACTTGACACTGCTGCTTCGCCTCAAGTGTATTCCCACTGTACTTTGATTACTACCCTACCACGGCTCAAAGAAGTCATGCAAACAGGTAGTAGTTGGGTGCAGTCCCGAAGCACTTGGAGGCAGTAGCGATTAGATAGGATTCGTCTCTCCCGGTATTGGGGGTTGATATCGCGCTGTGTTCGGAAGGCCATTACAAAAAGTCCTTGGCCAAGGCAAGTGAGGTTTACTGGTAGGTACTCCAGTAGTTCCTCAGGGTGTTTTGGGCTATACTCTGACATGACTTATTGCGCTATTAGGGGTCTGACGATTACCGCCCCCTAGGCCCGATATGCGATACTCTTAGACGAACAGACCGGACTGTACAAAGATTGTCACATACAGGCTCAGTAGGAGTTCGGATGAGTTAGCTCATCGGTCTTCTTATCGACACATACCAGGGTAGCCGTTACGTGCAGCTAGTATCTCTTGCGGCTTGTGGTTAAACCCACTGCCAGCGTAGTGTCGAGTCTTTAGAGTCCCACATAGAGAGTTTCCCTGCACCGAGCAAAAGGTGTAGAGGCCGTATGGTTTTACGGCAGGGCTTCGATCACTTACGTGTACTTTTGCACGTAGATGATCGGGCGGATAATACTAGTGGGCTTTGGTTTAAGCCGAATCCTAGTATTATATTGATGGATTGTTTTGTCTCTTTGTATTCGTGTTCTTCAGAATATGGATGCGGGTATACATATACGGATGAGGGGCGTTCTCGTAATTGTGCGGGAAAGCTTCTAGAAGTGGGACACCTATTAGTGTTTTTCTTTTTGGATTAAACTTTATTTGGGTGGAGAAATGAGGTGGATCTTTACATTGAACCTAGCATGGCTACTTGGTGACTCATGATCATGAGTCACCACAAGATATTTGTGAAGGGTTGATATTTTAGTGTGATATTTATCTCACAAAATATCTATAATACTTCATTCTATCAAAAGAGGGGAGCCAAGCTCATCTCCAATGTTCACTCTCCTTTCTCATTTCTCAAGTCTTCTTCTTCCTCTAAACCCTAAAAGTCTCATGAGTTGAGAAACCTAGGGTTCCAAAAGACAAAGCGCTCCATCTTCACACTCTACACCTTCTAGGACTTCTAGTTTAGCTAACTAGAAGCCGTAGTTAACTCGGATTTAAGGTAGGAGCTCGGATTATAGACTCTCGGGTGGATCGTCTTTGACTCGAGGAGGCCGTCGAGATTGCTACGATCCGTTATGATCCTTGGAGCCGACGACGAGTGGAGGACAGCGATGAAGACCCGAAGGATTTGAATCGTGAGGTATGACTTCGTATCATAGTAGTTAAACCTCATGTAGTTTGCTAGCTCTGGTTTATGATCGATCCTTCGTTCTAGTCGGTGTTGAGACGCCCGTAAAAATCATTTTTTGCAATTTCCGCCTTCCCGCAAACACGAAGGGTGCGCAACATCGACTTACAGGTTTGGCCACTTGGTTTGCCGGGTCTCCACCGGATGAGCGCTTTCGGCGAGGTATATGATGACAGAACCAAATTGGTTTAGAGGCTCCTCCCACTGCCTCATAAGACCCGCCGGAAGGATCACGTATGCGTTTTTCTTGACTACGTAGGTCATCGGAGTTGCGTCAGAAATGAAGCTCGTCTTGGGTGACATGGTTGTCGAGTTTGAGATTGCAATTAAAAGTTGTTAACCTGCAAAAAGAAGCATGATTTCAGTACAGGCAATCGATGTATATATTGACTGCATGAACGTTTAACCCAAAATATGGGATGAGAGAAAAGGGTCCCATCGGGTGTGCCGGATTCTGTAGAGTGTATTTTGTCACCCTATAAAGATATGATGTGCGCGTTTGTCAGACATGTACAGATTACCCCTGACTGGGGTAGGCTGGGATTTATTGATTATGGGATCTGAATCTCCAGTAGTTATGGACTAAGCTGCCGTTAATTACCCCTCGCCCTTGGAGCGAGGGAACCTCTGATTGACGGGTAAAACTAGTCATGCGAACTCAATGTGTAATGTGTGTGTTGTGTTTTTGAAGGTGTTTTGGATGTATTAGGGGCTTCGTAGAGTTTACGAGGGTCCTGCTATCCGGATAGCGGGCTAAGGGTCAAGGGGCTAGCAGCCCCTTGCGGGGTGTGGGGGTAGCGCTTCGTTATAAAATTTTTCTAACGAAGGATATGTTTTGAGTGTGGAGCGTGTGGGAAAAAGAGGGGTGAGGAGCGTCCTAAGGACACTTAAGACAACAGGTGGCCGCTGGGCGCCAGCGGGTCACGTGCCAGGCATGTAGGCACTGGACACCAGCGGGTCACGTACGTGGCGCGTGGGCGCCAGCGGGTCACGTGTGTGGAGCGTGGGCGCAGGGCGTCAACGGGTCACGTGCGCGGCACGCGACCGTTGGGCACCAGCGGGTCACGTGCGCGGCACACGACCGCTGGAAACACTAGCGGATGATGGGGTTTAGCTCTTACGCTGGGAGTTGAATTTCTGAGGGGCTTTGGAGTTAAACTCCTAGAGAAGAAATTGGATGTGAATTAGGAGTTAAACTACCACAAGGCTTGGATTTGGTGTTAGACTCCTAAAAGGTCTGGATTTGGAGTTAAACTCCTTTGAGAATTTGGATCTTGGAGTTGAACTCCTCAAAAATTTGGATTTAGAGTTAAACTCCTAAAAGATCTGGATTTGGAGTTAAACTCCTTTGAGAATTTGAATCTTGGAGTTGAACTCCTCAAAGATTTGGATTTGGAGTTAAACTCCTAAGAGATCTGAATTTGGAGTTAAACTTCTTTGAGGATTTGGATCTTGGAGTTAAACTCCTCAAAGATTGATTTGGAGTTAAACTCCTAGAGAATTTAGATCTTAGATGGTGAAAGGAGGTCCCTTTTTGTCCTCTTCGAGCCTTGAACTTCTCTAAAACGGGTTCTTCTGAGATGGGCTCTTTTTTCCTCCTCTCATTTTGTTGGATCTTAGAGAAAAGGGAGGTAGGATTTAAAATCTCTCTTTTAGAGATTTGATGGTAGATTTGAACTCCTCTTCAAGGGTTTTATGGTAAAAAACTATTCTTTTTTTTTAGGAAAAAAAGAGTTAGACAAAGGAAGAAGGTTCAGAACCTTGAGGAAGGAGAAGGTGGCACAAAACCCTAATATTTTTGAGGAGAATGAATTCTCTTTTTCATTTCATTATAATGTTGTCTTATATAGGCTTACAAGTTTACACATAGCCCCTTGGGCTTTACAAAACGGAATTTTGCCTATCTCATGCCCATGTGCTTATTTCTTTTTACACATGAGCCACGAGCTTTTCAAAAATTTGGCTTTATACCTATTTTCCATATATTTATTCATAAAAAAAATGCATTAAAACTATTTATTACATAATTTTCTTCTTGGCAAGGGGGAGATCGGCTTCTTCATGTTTGGGCCCGACTTGGGCATAGGCCCACTTAGTTTGGACTTGGGCCCACTTGACTTGGGGTTGACTTTGACTTTGACTTGGTCAACCAGGTGTAATTTTCGACCCTAACAATTGTCCTCTCGCTACCTTCTTAGATCTATATTCTAAAAGATGATCAATGTTTTGTTAACATGACTAAGCATATGCTCATTAGCAAGCAATGCTTTGCTACAAAACCAACAACATGAGCAAAAGTCCTGACAACAATGTTGTCAACAACTTGTCCCATTAAACAAGTCTATGCTCATCAACAAGCAACACTTTATTGTGAGTCAGGTGCCATACATAAAATGGAACGATATTTCTACAAAACCCAATCATGAAGAAATGCTTTCCCAAAAACAAAGATCGAAGATCCAATGGTGCTAAAACACCTATGGTTGGCAAACCAATCAACCAACATGTGGGTTTTCTTCAGAGTTTAAGCTCACTTCCAAAGCAAGCAATGCTTCACCTCTTTGATAATATAATTATCGGATCAAATCCAGTCCAATTCCAATCAAAGTGAGAAAAGATCAAACATTCACACCGAGCAATGCTCAACCATTCATCTCTTGGAGTCTCGATTTGGATCAACTGTGTGTTACGATATTGTTCCGCTCCTTATCTTCTCAAGTCAAGAACCTAGGAATTTCGTTTCATGTCTTCCCAAAAGGATTAAGCCAAATGCTTTTCCAATTGACAAGCTAAATGCTGTCAACTCTCTATGCCCTACATGTATAACCACGGGTGTAGAACAAAAGAACAAGGCTCTCACTCCTTATTTGACAAAAAGTAATGCTCTTCTATTATTTATATTTCAAACATCCATTTTGTCAACAACGTTGACTGGACATCCGATCAACAATCACTTCCGTTTGATAATCGATCAATAATCTCTACTATCCAAATATCCGTCTTTTCAACAATGTTGACTTAACTTCCGATCGATGATCTCCTCCAAAAAATTCATCTATGTTGGCTAACTAAGATACCAACATGAACCCCAATAGCAATGTTCTCAAATATCATAAACCCCATGTTGATAAACCAAGAGACCAACATGAAATCATCTCTTGAACTTAAGTTCATCTCAAATTGAGCAACGCTTCATCAAGTTAAAACTAAGCAATGCTTAGTCCATTGCAAAAAGTGCATATCTTCAATCCACGTTGGCAAACCAAGCTACTAACGTAGGCCCCCTTAAGTAGAGGAATGCTCTTCTACAATCAAACTAGTGTTCTCTCAATAGAGCAATCCTTCCACTAACATAACATCCGCAAGTCTTTGAGTTATGATTTGGGTCAACGGTAGATGACAACGCCAATGTTCTCTTGCTTTCTTCCCAGATCAAAACTCCAAAATACAAGCAATGCTTTGTTAACATGATCAAGCCCCTGCTCATCAACAAGCAACGCTTCATGATGAGTAAATTCCTGTGGAACAATGTTCCCACAAAACAAAATCATTAAGTAACGCTTCTCCCAAAAATCAACAAAAACGAAAGCAATACTTTCTTTGCCCTACGGTCTGGATCATACAACCGTATACAATCCATGTGCGCGAAAAATATAAAGTTGTTGGCCATATCAATAGTCAAATACATGAACACATGAATAAACAATCTGGAGTGTAAAAGTTGTTATCGTTCACGATAACGTAATTAACTACAGGGGCTTGCGTCTGTAGAAAAAATGCATCCCATAATCAATAAACCTCTCACTCTAAGAGTGAATCTGAAAGTCAGCTACACCGGTCGCATCTATTCAAACCTCTAATATACATCGTTATAATCCCTTAGTATCTTCGTAGAGGTGAATGGATCAACTAATGCATCTGCCTCCAAATTCAGGCAAGATGTTCTAACCCAGTCTGTCTCTGTTTTTCAACGGTAAACATGCATGGCGTCTTAATCAGCGTGGTCAACTCTTCAAACATTGTTTACCTCGTCTTCGCGTACGAGGATTTATGACCTCAAACATGATCTCTCCAACATCGCTAAGGGATCAATCTTTATGACCGGCTACGTCAAAAAGGTTAAATCACTCGACGACTCACTTGCGGTAAGTGACCACTGTCTCATCTCAGGATCTTATAGATCATACTCTTAATGGTCTCGGATTTACCTATGATCCTTTTGTCATTTTTGTCTACACGAAACTAAGATATGCATATATCTTTTATTGGGTTTATCTTTTATTGGGGTTTATGTTTTTTATACATATTAAGGTTTCATCTTATGGGCTATATATAGAGAGGCATATTGTATACTGGATTTTGATCAATCGTTAATAATATTCTTTTCCTCTCTCAAATTCAATGATTCTTATATGGTATCGGAGCTAGGTTGATCACTTTGTATGTGGATTTGAGTACACTTTGCACTATTGAGAGAACCGATTGGCCTCAACATACGTGTCATGCACCCTTGTAGAGAGAACCGATTGGCCTCTACTTTTGCTGTTCAATCCATGGCCACGTTGCACGTGAGGGGGAGTGTTGAGATATGTGGATTAAAATAGTCCCACATTGGAAAAAGAATGAGAAGTGCATGGGTATAAAACATAAGATGAGTCAAACCTCCATAAGGCTTGAGTCTTATTGGATGGAACTCGTCTATATTAAAAGCCCCTATACACTCATATAAATATATATATATATATAATTGTCTCGCCCTTTCGTTCGTGAATATATATAAATTTAATAATACATACTTGAACTATATGATTAGATATATTGTATGCTTGATACGAACTTGACTCGAACCATGAATACGTAATAACATGAATTTGACATGAACTCGACAGAACTTGACATGAACTTGCAAGACCCTAATGTATTCTTGGATTCATATAAGGCTTGTGTCAGCTTTATAACTTAACATACGCAGAGGAAAGATGCAGTTTGGTAGTGAGTGCATGTCGTGGCACGAGAGTCCACTAAAAATCACTTAACCTGAATCTCGTGTGTCATAGTTCTGTTTGTTTGGTGGAGCTTAACTCTAGATGTTGTTGATCCGTGGGTTTAACGGACTACTTTCGTATATACACATACCTTCATTATCGAACTACAACAAACATGTAACCATAGAACTGCCATGCTTATATAGAACTGCCATGTTTATATAATTTTCCATGGGTACTTGACATCTGATTGTCAAGAATTCTCGTTGTGTTTGTATAAAATTGTATAGAAATCACAATCAAAGAATTATTTGACCGCAATCAACTACGGTGTCGGATGTAGATTGTAAGTGAGTGCGGATCGTCCACAGGGACAGTGTAATAGTTCGTGTTTCAAATTAGATGAGTCGAAACATTAAGGAAAACAAAACAAAACAATTCATGATTTATATTTGAAGTTCAAGAATTAGAAAACCTAGATCTAATCACAAGAAAAAGATAGAATCAAGAATTGATAGTTTGATGATTTTTCCAAACCAAATATCAAGAATCGAAATGCGGCTCGTAGGAATCAATCGGATCTATAGATGTGATGTAATCTTACAATTACTTATTCTTATCCTTCGATGAATTGATATTAGATCGATGATGATCGATCGAGAATTAGGGATTTCTTGTGAAACTAGGGTTTCATCTTATCTCTTGTTCTTTCATTGATATCATTCATATTCTAGCCTCTAGTAAATTCAAGAAACGATCGTAGATCCCTAATTTCGAGCGATCACAATCAAGAAAGCATCGCTACGAAACTAGGTCATCGATTCTTGAACTTGCTAGGGTTTTCAAAACTCGTAGGACTTAAAAATCGTATTAAGATTTGTTACATCATCATTCTACAATTGTCTCGACTCCTTTACGAGCGGAGTTTTACTCAAACATCATCACAAGAACTACAATTGCAAATTGAGATCTAATCATGATGCAAGAATTAAAAGAAAGCAAGATTAAAGAATTTCACCTTTTATTTATATCAACAATTTCATTACATTCGCTCAAGAACTACAAGAGGAAGAATTCGATCGTCGACTTGGCTTCGCTCGGCTCCGTGGGACGCGGATCAACTTGGATCACTTGCCCGATTGAAGATCGGCTCGGCTCCTAAAAGGTTGAAGGCTTCTTGCTTGATTGGCACTCAAGATCTTGAATTTGGAGTGGAATTAGGGTTAGGGTTTCGCACAAGCCTTGTCACTAGACTTGTGGAAGAAGATGATGAAAGAGGGAAAGATTAACTAAAATTGATTCCCTAAAGATTGATTAGCCTTTAACCCTAGGTCTAGGTTCCTATTTATAGATAACTAAACCCTAGATCTAGGATTTCAGATTCTAAGTTTCCCTCCTAAAATTTGTTGAGGAAATTTGAATTTCCCTCCAAAAGTTAGTTAGAGGAGAAGCTTCTAGATGTGATTAGTTAGGAGGGAGCTTCTAGAAGAGGATTAATTAGGAGCTTAATTAGGATTAGCCTTGCTTAATCTTCTTTGCTGATCTGGCAGTAGCTTCTGGAGAATTATGGAATTTGACATATCATAAAGGAATGTGGGACCAGAGCTGGGAATTTTGCACTAAAAATAAAGCGCTGACGTGGCAATAATGCGGCGAATCCGCGGCGCAAGCAAGCTCCTGCCGCGGATCCGCGGCTACTTGTGGGCCTTGGGCTTTGATATTTCTGGTACAGTCTTGGGATGTCTCATGGGCCTTCTTTTGATGTATTGATTTGTATTTCTCCATCTGAATTGCTACCAGATCTGAAATGATTTAGTTGGCGTATTTTTGATCAACTCTTTTGCTTTTCTTCCGTATTTCCTGCACAGACCCAAGACAAGTGTTGCGCAAATACAGAAATGATGCGATGCCATGAAATGCGGTTAATTTCCCTTAAAGTGTCGGTTTAAAAGTCTAATACATGCAATCTGGTATTTTACGACTGATTTGCTAATATGTGAAATATGAATACCGAACACTTCTAAATGAGTGCAAAAGATAGGGAAATTGCCGTGTTAAAAATACATTATTTTCGACTGATCAAATACCCCTAAACTTAATTTCGATCGTCTCGAGCGAATATTTTATTAAAAAGAGAAGGAGAAAATAAAGAATGAGAAAAACTAACTAGCACACTTTCGTAGGCAACACGATTGCACTGAGCACGTGCAACAAGCCTTTAAACCTCTAGGTGTCCCTAGTAGGAGGAGTGTTGTCTCCTGAGGGTTTTCAGCGGATTGCACCCACAAAATCCAATAATAAAAGAAAGATCATGAATATTACATTTAAAGAAAAGAATTGTAAAAGAAAATCCTTGAAAATTAGGGTTTCCCACTAAGCTAGCTTTTCGGTTGTCATGAGCCCTATCTTAATAGTCATGAAAAGATGTTAGAAATCACGTCCCCCCTCAATAAAACATCGTCTTATTCTTCATTCCTATCTTTCTTCCAAACACCGATCATATCACCCTGCGTGTGTGTAAAGACATCCCTACATCCGGAGAATTCAATTCAAGCTATCATACTCTTGCCCATCAGCCTCAGTACTTTTTAATTAATGAATATTTAGATGAGATTGCTCACACACTTTCATGCGACCGTTAATACTTCTTGAGGTACTAACTGACCGATTACTCCTGTGCTTGCTTACTTGGTGTATTTTCCTCGTCTTGCACCACCTTAGGCATAGCAGTGACTCCCAGACCAGTTGGCCTTAGGGCACTAGGTGAAGAAGCACCATCGCTATATATTTTTATTGCCCTTGGTGATAACAAAACCAGTGTCCATTTTTCTCACCACTTTATATTTTTTATTCACTTTTTTTTTTATTTCCTTCATACTTTTGGCTTTAAGACAAGAGCATTTCAAGGTATCCTCTACTATCCCAGGCTTTAAGACGTGTGTAAGTGCGAATAGCAAGGTAGCAACGTTCAAAATGTTTGGCTTCCAGAATAGAAACTATTTTTCAGACTTATTTTTATCCTCAGATTAGTGACGTCCTTCATCTTACTAACCCTTGGGACAACAGCTCATAACTACTTATTACTAGTTCGTATAAGAAAACTTCTAATTTTCTTAGTTTTCTTAAATTTTTCTAATCTCATGGATGTAATTTTTTTCCACAATCTAAACTTTTATTATCTTATTTATGTACAAAAAATATTTTTATAATTTTGAAAATTTTTAAATTTTTATGGTTTTTAAAGAAATGTTTTGTGCTTATGCAATGTATGATACAAAATGATGCAAAAATAAGCACAAACCTCCCCCAAACTTGTTTTCAACAGTGTCCTCACTGTTGCCTTCTGCTAAATCTACAAAACCTGTAAGTCTGGGAGGAATTTATTAGTGGGGGCAAAATATTTAAGTGAAGAACCTCCCCGAAACTTATTTTTGGCTCATCATTTTGTAAAAATTTTCTTTTCAAGAGCCAGAAAATATACCCCCCCAAACTTATGCAATGTTAATCTTTCAAAATCATATGAGGGGGTCAAAAATCAGTGGTCGATGCCAAGCTTTGCAAAGACCGAAGGTTAACACCAACCATTCAAAATTTTTATCAATGTAGTGCTCTGGTTGGTGGAAGAAGAAGTGGGGAAAGATTAAGTGGTGGAAGAGAATGTGTGTGCGTCTCATTTTGGAGAGACGATGCAGTGTATGTGATGGATTACTCGCATTCTTTTTACAAGTCAAAAGAAGGGGTGGAGCTTCAATTTCAATGATTGGGAGATGATTCATCTCAACACCCGTGTCATTCAAAAATGCGAGTTCATCAGCGAAGATTTCCTCAAAAGTTCCATCTATACCCCGATGAATAATGTCATCACAAAGTGCGGGGTGATCTTCAGACTCTAAGAACAGTTCATAATCCGTGTTAATTGTTGACCCGGACATCTCAGTGGAAGAGTCCGTATGTGTATGATACATAGTTAGGTCAAACAATAACGTATGAAAAGAGTCAAGATCGGTATCAGGAGGATCATCAAATTCGCTGCTGTCGACATCCATTAAGTCGACAGAACAGACCTGAGCAGTAGGTTCGGAGGGTACACTTCCCAACTTGTAAATGTTTAGCTCAATTGACCTATTCCCGAAAGATAGGGTCATGGAACCGTTACGACAGTTGATAATAGCATTGGAAGTGGCCAAAAAGGGGCGACCTAAAATCACCGGAATTTGATTCCGTGGGTTCGCTACAGGCTGTGTATCAATTACAATAAAGTCCACAGGGAATATAAATTCTCCGATTTTTATTAACACATCCTCCAGTTCACCCCTAGGTTTGGTGATTGATCGGTCAGCCATCTGAAGAGTGCAATTGGTTGGCTTCAACTCTCCGATCCCTAATTGCTCATAGACAGAATATGGAAGCAAGTTAACACTAGCGCCAAGGTCTAGTAGAGCACGGTTGATGTGTTTTTCCCCAATAGAAACGGAAATAGTAGGATATCCTGGATCCTTACGTTTCCTCGGTAATTGTTGGGGGAAAGCCGTGTCTATTGTTTTTTCCATGAAAATCTTCTTGGGCACTTGAGTCTTCCTCTTCCTAGTGCACAAGTTCTTAAGAGTTTTCGCATAGGACGGAACTTGTTGGATGGCATCTAGGAGAGGGATGTTGGTGTTTACTTGCTTAAAAATGTTCATAATCTTCTCCATATGTGGACTCGGTATGTTAGCCCTTAACCGATTAGGATAAGGTGCTTTAGCAATAAGCGAGGGGTCCATCATAGGAGAAGGAAGTGTGTGTGGAACCGATCCCAGAATAGAAGTGGGAATCGTCCGTGGAGGGGTAAAAGAGGTGGGCTGTAGTGGCGAGCCTTTTGGGAAATGAAGAATAGGCTCGTGAGAAGGTGGTGGGGTAGAAGAACCGGGGTCAGAATTAGAAGGGTGTGTGTGAGGAAAGGTCTCAGCCGGGGTGTTATTGATTGATTTATCAGTATCATCAAACTCTTCCCCAACGTGATTGTCAAGCACTCTTCCAGATCTCAACGTGGTTGCATTCACAAGATGTGAATAGCCAGAATTGGGTAAAGGTTGAGCTGGAAGTTTCCCTTTCTCTCTTGCACTCATTTCGGCTTTTAGTTGTGCAATTTGTTCTTCCATCGATTTAATACTCTCTCTTTGGGACGCAGAGTTTTTCTTTATATAATCGACAGAAGTCTTTATTTCAGCCGAAACTTGCATGAGATTTGTTAAGACCAAATTCATGCATTGTGCAAATGAATAGGTTTCATCAGTCCCGGTCAACTGCAAAGGACTAGATGGTGCAAAAGTGTTGACCGGATTTTGAAAATTTTGTGCTTGAAAGGGGTGCTGACTCAATTGTGGTGGTTGCTGTTGTGGTGGAGGGACCCTTTGGAATTGGTTCGGGTTTGGAACCGTGTTTTGAGATTGTGATTGGTTCCAAGCAAAATTAAGGTGATTCCTCCAACCCTGATCATATGTGGAGGAGAATGGATCGTTTCTAGGTCTTTGAAATGCGGCATTGGTATGCTTATGACCTTGAAACGGACATTCTTCCGTCAAGTTAGACGGATCAGAACAACAGCCACATACAGTTTTGGAGAGTGATATTTGACTTAGGGCGGCTAAAAATTTGTTTTCCATAGTTTCAAGTTTCTTTTGCATAGCCGAAATGTCAGCTCTAACTCCTATGGAAATATCATTGCCTTCCCTAGACGATTGACTCACACCCTCCCACTGTAAAGATTTTTCAGCGAAATTTTCTAGAAAATTCCAGGCTTCCCCATCATCTTTGGTCATAAAGTTGCCTTGATACATGGATTCAAGGGTCTGTCTTGTGTAAGGAGTAATGCCCTCATAAATGATTCGGCACAGTTCCCATCTCGGGATGCCGTGATGTGGACATTGGACTAACAGATCCTTGAAACGTTCAAGACATTTTGAAAATGTTTCATTTGGAAGCTGGGTGAATTGATAGATTTCGCTACGGACTCGAGCTATTTTGTGATGTGGGTAAAATTTCTTAAGGAATGCTTTGACGAATTCGTCCCAATTTGAAATGGAATGTGCGGTAGTGTTATATAGCCACTTCTCGGCTAAATCGCACAAGGTGAATGGGAGAAGACGTAGACGCAAAGCATCCACAGACAACTGTGAGGTACCCATCATTGCGCATACATTTTCAAATTTCGTGATAAACACGTATGCGTCCTCAGACTCGAGACCGTGAAATTTTGGTAGAAGGTTGATGTATTGGGGTTTAATCTGAAAATTTTCCCCATTGGCTGGTGGAATGGAAAGACAGGTGGAAAGTGGGCCTCGTGTAGGATAGCATCTTTCTTGGAGAGAGATGCGAGGTGGATTCTGCGCACCAACGGACGGCGGCAGAGTAGTGGAAAAGAAGTTCGATGGAGGTGGATCCATCGATGTGGGTATGGTGGGTAAAAGAAAAGGTAAGTGTAGAAATACCGACTTTTGGGTCGATGAGGGAAACGCGGACTTAACAGGCACTAGAATCCCGTTGTCCAGCCTATCTTGCACTAAAAAGGGTTAGTACAAGTGGCAGCATGAATTTATCATTAGGGGAAATGATGTATGCGGTGTTTGTTTTGAAAAATGATACGGACTTTTGAAAAAAAATGATGCAACACAACAAATGCAACACACAAAACCCTAAAATCTAAGGGTCACCTAGGTCCGGCTCTAGACCGCTCCTAACTGCCAAAAGACAAGTCGCAGGATCAATCCTCCACTGCCTCTTTGTCCCCCTGTGGCCGGATAAGTGCCAGGTAAGTGGGAAGGTACTCCACTACGTAAGTAGTGGGCCTAATTAAAAACCACTAGCCTTAGACACACTCTCCTTAGACACCACAAGAAAACGCGGATAAGCAATGAATTACCCACGGCCTTCTCTTGTCCTAATTGAGCGCGACGGTCCTTAGAGTCATCTCTAGATTTCTTTTAATTAATGAGGGTAAATGCGGATGCAAGTTTGGTGGTTTTCGGGGCCTAGAAAGGGTAATAAAATCCCCACCTAATTTGAATTTGGTCGTGCCCCTTAATTTTCCGTATTAATATGCAAACAACCAAAAGAATCAAAACACGCACAAATTTTATTTTGCTTTTGCGGCGCTGCGATTATTTGCAAAGAAACCTGCAGCAAATTGTCAATTGGAGCAGACAGAGGAGGGGATAAGAAAGATAGAGACTTACAGAGCAAAATTGGTACAGTGAATCAACAAGGGGGCCGCGGAACCGCCGCAGATGCGCCCAATTGCCGCTGAAACGCGGTCTAAATGACTGTTCACTGCAAAAAAATTCTTGACAATGTTCCACTTGAACTCCTCAGCTCTCTGGAATTTTCATAAAAATTTTATCCCATCTCCAGTGATTCCAGATTTCCTCGCAATCAAATCACAACACACGTATTAGTGTTTGCACGAATTTTGATCTCAAAATTTAGATGGAATAAAATTTTCAACTCAAATTTCAAAATACGAACAATTAGCGCACTATCCCCGGCAACGGCGCCATTCGATTGTCAAGAATTCTCGTTGTGTTTGTAGAAAATTGTATAGAAATCACAATCAAAGAATTATTTGACCGCAATCAACTACGGTGTCGGATGTAGATTGTAAGTGAGTGCGGATCGTCCACAGGGACAGTGTAATAGTTCGTGTTTCAAATTAGATGAGTCGAAACATTAAGGAAAACAAAACAAAACAATTCATGATTTATATTTGAAGTTCAAGAATTAGAAAACCTAGATCTAATCACAAGAAAACGATAGAATCAAGAATTGATAGTTTGATGATTTTTCCAAACCAAATATCAAGAATCGAAATGCGGCTCGTAGGAATCAATCGGATCTATAGATGTGATGTAATCTTACAATTACTTATTCTTATCCTTCGATGAATTGATACTAGATCAATGATGATCGATCGAGAATTAGGGATTTCTTGTGAAACTAGGGTTTCATCTTATCTCTTGTTCTTTCATTGATATCATTCATATTCTAGCCTCTAGTAAATTCAAGAAACGATCGTAGATCCCTAATTTCGAGCGATCACAATCAAGAAAGCATCGCTACGAAACTAGGTCATCGATTCTTGAACTTGCTAGGGTTTTCAAAACTCGTAGGACTTAAAAATCGTATTAAGATTTGTTACATCATCATTCTACAATCGTCTCGACTCCTTTACGAGCGGAGTTTTACTCAAACATCATCACAAGAACTACAATTGCAAATTGAGATCTAATCATGATGCAAGAATTAAAAGAAAGCAAGATTAAAGAATTTCACCTTTTATTTATATCAACAATTTCATTACATTCGCTCAAGAACTACAAGAGGAAGAATTCGATCGTCGACTTGGCTTCGTTCGGCTCCGTGGGACGCGGATCGGCTTGGATCACTTGCCCGATTGAAGATCGGCTCGGCTCCTAAAAGGTTGAAGGCTTCTTGCTTGATTGGCACTCAAGATCTTGAATTTGGAGTGGAATTAGGGTTAGGGTTTCGCACAAGCCTTGTCACTAGACTTGTGGAAGAAGATGATGAAAGAGGGAAAGATTAACTAAAATTGATTCCCTAAAGATTGATTAGCCTTTAACCCTAGGTCTAGGTTCCTATTTATAGATAACTAAACCCTAGATCTAGGATTTCAAATTCTAAGTTTCCCTCCTAAAGTTTGTTGAGGAAATTTGAATTTCCCTCCAAAAGTTAGTTAGAGGAGAAGCTTCTAGATGTGATTAGTTAGGAGGGAGCTTCTAGAAGAGGATTAATTAGGAGCTTAATTAGGATTAGCCTTGCTTAATCTTCTTTGCTGATCTGGCAGTAGCTTCTGGAGAATTATGGAATTTGACATATCATAAAGGAATGTGGGACCAGAGCTGGGAATTTTGCACTAAAAATAAAGCGCTGACGTGGCAATAATGCGGCGGATCCGCGGCTCAAGCAAGCTCCTGCTGCGGATCCGCGGCTACTTGTGGGCCTTGGGCTTTGATATTTCTGGTACAGTCTTGGGATGTCTCATGGGCCTTCTTTTGATGTATTGATTTGTATTTCTCCATCTGAATTGCTACCAGATCTGAAATGATTTAGTTGGCGTATTTTTGATCAACTCTTTTGCTTTTCTTCCGTATTTCCTGCACAGACCCAAGACAAGTGTTGCGCAAATACAGAAATGATGCGATGCCATGAAATGCGGTTAATTTCCCTTAAAGTGTCGGTTTAAAAGTCTAATACATGCAATCTGGTATTTTACGACTGATTTGCTAATATGTGAAATATGAATACCGAACACTTCTAAATGAGTGCAAAAGATAGGGAAATTGCCGTGTTAAAAATACATTATTTTCGACTGATCAACATCTTATGTTTGTTCACTACATTATTCTTATTATCTACTATATGCGTGTCGTTTATACTTTTTACATTACATTTTAAAATTGGGGACCTACCGAGCGTAAGATCGCTGATGGACCTTTCTTCGTATTCTTTCTTCTTTGGTAATGTTCGTCAGGTGGATTAGTGACAGGGGAGTTTGAGCCGTCTAAGGAGGATTTTTCGCAGCCGTCTTCTTAAACGGATTATCAGTAGAATCCCGAACTTACCTTTTAGTATGTGTATTGTTCAGGCTTTGTTATTTCCATTTTTTTAAATTTTAATTCCAGACCCGTTGTCGTTTGTTTTGAACATTATGGCTTGGAAATGTAATAGTGTAGTTGAATTTTTATTCTCTCATTTAATTCTTATTTATTATATCTTGCTTATGATATGCTTAACGTATTTATTTTGGAAAGAACTCTTTCTCGGTATAAATACGTCGCGAACCTCGTAACGTGCCTACTATTGTCTTTTGGGAAGAGGGGCGTTACAAGTTTTAGTGGTGGCCCAATGCAGGTCACTTTTACATATCCGTCGTAAGCAGAATATTATAAGAGTTTAAAATCTAACAACATGTAACCTTTCCTTTGAATCTGATCATATTCCTTGAATCCATTTTGAACTTAACTTTCGACTTACTTGAAGATCATCTCTCAATCTTTGAATTCTTAACTTCAGTTCACTTCTTCTATTTGCATCGCTTAGACTATCCCTTACATGTATTCTTGAATCTTTCATCTTAGCTTAGGAATTATTCTAGAAAGAATGTACCAGTTATCGAATTTTTTGAATCACGATTATTTGTGTTGGATATATGTATGCCCTAGAGGCCATTATTTGATAGTGGATGTATCGGTATGTGTATATATATATATTCAGAAGATATTCTTGCTCGACATGATAGTATGCTATCTGGATGTTCTTTATCTTGACATGTTCACTTTATCATGCATATTACTCATTTGGTACATGTTGATAAAGCCCTTAGGATATTTGCTTGACTACTAGGACTATGATGCAGATCATACTAGTGGGACATGAGTAGTTTATAAGTGTATTCTTGAAATGTTCCTAGCCGTGGGTCTATCGAGATGGGGCATCGATATTCCAGAGTAGACTAGCGTATACGGTTCTTGACCCATATGATGGGCGATGGATGATCCCATATCCATTGGTGTGGTGATACCAAAGATTGTATACGGGTGCTCAGTGAAGATTGTGTACACTGAACGGACTCGCCGAGAACTCCTATGTGGTACTATATCTATCGTCGGATAGCAGTTCTTAGGTGACACTGGTACATGTTAGTCTGTAGACCCGAGATCGTCATAGAGTCTTGTATGTCCTCCCACTGTACTTTAATCTCCACCTACCACGGTTCTACTGAGCCATGCAAATAGGTGGATTTTGGGTACAGTCCCGAGGCACATGGAGGTAATGAGTAATAGGAGGGGTTTCGTCTCTCCCGGTATTGAGGGTTGATGTTGCACTATGCTCGATTGGCTATAACAGGAAGTCCCTGGACAGGGCTGATGAGATTTACTGATAAGTGTTATCAGTAGTTTCTCGATCTGTTATAGGCCATATACCGGCTTGACTTATTGAGTTATTGGGGTCGACGATACCATTTGTCGACTCGATATGCAGCATATCTGACGAAGAGACCGAACTGTACGGTAAGTGTTGCCAATTGGCTCGACAGGAGTTTTGACAGGTTCGCTTGTTTTTCTTCTGATCGCTCAATACCTGGGAGCCGTTACATATAGCTAGTGCCGCTGACGGTTTGTGGGTATGTGATATGATCACTGCCTACTGCTGGCGTATTGACGAGTCTTAGAGTCCCACAGAGGGGTTTCCTAACTCAGGCGAAATGATGTGGGGTGCATATGGGATATGCGCGGGAGCTCGATTAAATGCGTGTATTTGATACCGTATTTTAATCGGGCGTTTTCTATTGGTCGGTTTGTATGTGATATGACTGGATTATTAAATCAAGTGTTGATTTAATATTATTGACTTTTAGCTCATTTATTTAAAACCTTTTCTATTATGATGTATGCATGAATGTATGTATGTATATGTATTGATATTAATGTATACATGCATGCATACATTTGTCATGGTTGATGATACAATGGAGATGGCAATGCAAGACTCACATGGTAAAATATTTATATATTTTTATTATTGAGAAAAAGGAAAATGGGAATAAATCATGGCTAGTTTTCTACACTCTTCTTTACTTGACCTAACTTTAACCATGATCTATTTTCTATTTGTTCTTTAACTCAATATTAAAATATCTAGATATTTTATAACCATGGTTGTGGGTGAGTGTGACTATCTCATATTTATTTTCTTTTCTCATTTTATTGTGAGAATTATCAAAAGAGCTCAAGCTTAGCCATTCTCCTTCTTCTTCCTCATTCAAGCTCTCTAGCTTTTTCAAGTGAGTGAAGAACATAAAAAGAAAGGTTTTTTAAGTGAGATCCAAATCCACATTACCAATCTATATTAGTCTAGCCCGCTAGTGTAGCTTGTTTGCTCGACTTCCATTTAGATCAAGTGAAACTAGGAGCTTGAGCCAAGGGACTCCGTGGTAGATCGTCGTGGACTTCGAAGGTTTCAAGCGAACCCGTTCAAACACCAAGTTGATCCAAGGAGTCATAAGAGAAGGTTTACAAAGGTTATATTACTCACCTCTTAGTGTTAGACTACTATTAGTATGTGATACTTGTTCTTGTTACTCTAATTTTCTAGTTCGATTCATGGTCGGTTTTGCTTAGCACCCCTAAATTTTTTGTTATAGCATGTTTGATGCAAGCCAAACGCTCGGCATGGTGCTAAGGAAACCCTACAGTGGTATCAGAGCCAGGCTAGAAATTTAGACAATGTTAGATAAATCACGAAACCGAAACAACTTCGAAACATCGATAAACTCAAACCCTGAAAACTGCTCTCTGTCGTTTTTTTAAATGATCTCCTAAAATTTTTTAAGCAGTTGCAGTGTGTTACATATGATGTAATAAGAACACCACACGAAAACAAGGCCATTCCATCGGATTTGACCAGGCGAAATGCCTATAAAATCCGGCCTGACCGGTTTTCCTATCTTGTTTTCGCCTCGTTTTTGTTTGGTGCTCCGGTCTCTGGGGTTTGGTGTTTCAGGTATTGTTTGTTTAGCCCAAAATTTAATGTGATGTTAATTTTGTTAAGGGGCTAATTCAGAGTATTTCGTAGTCGTAAGTTTAACATTGTTTTAAGTAACCTGGACGACGTTTAACAGTTCGAACGAACATCAAATACCACCTGATTACTCTCGCTGGAAATTTTCCAAGTGTTGGAATTTTCCAAGTTAACAATATTCGAAAGATCATGCAAGTAATTCTATGGACCTTCTAGAAGAACGTAACCCTAACTCGATTCTATGATCACGGAATCGTGACCAAACCCTAGGGTTTGCCGTAGATCCGTGGCGCCATTGGTGAGGCAAGGGTTGACCCTTCTACGGTTGGTCCATAGGTATCGTGGCATGTTTTGGGTATTTTAACTTCGCTCAAGTGTTGAGCTCTCGGGAAAATGTGTGTGATTGTTGATTCGATCGAAACGTTTAACATCGTCTAGATATATGTGAATGTGATACAATAATTGGAATCTACACTAATTAGTTTTGCGAAAAGTAATTAGTTGCGTGTAAATGTAATATTTTGGTCTTGGATTGAATCAGGAATCTTGTTGAATTACCCGACTTCTTTTGAAAAGGCGTTTTCATAAGTGAGACCCAAATGTAAGATTTGCATCGTTAGGCATGAAATCCAGAATATGTGATATTCCGGGTTTATGATGTCTAAAGGCAGTTTTGATTCCAATTGTTGTAGTTTTTCACTTTCTTTTCTGCGACCGTAAGTGTAGTCTGTGGTGTATCGCTGGTTTTGTTGCTATACATCAACGACAATTGGGGTACGCATACTTACTTACGTTAATGACAAGTGATGTTATGTGTTGCTGAGATATGATGTATAGGATCTTCGTGATTGAATGGCCGGGTTTTTTTTTATGTGAGATGAGAGTTTTTATTTTCTTTCATGTAAAATTCATTGCATGTAATATTCTTTTATTGGGGCACTTCCGGGTTGAGGATGATATCATCATTGTTGTATATTATTTAATTTTCCGCATTAGGATAGACCCAAGGTGGGGAGCACAAGTGACCGGGTTCTAAGGTCCAGTAGGAGGCCATTTCAAGTAGTCGAGACCGGGTCTCCTAACTCTAGAATTGGTAGGGTCACTTGCCGCTCTCGTAAAGGTATAACGGTGTGGGCTTGGCTATTCATCGCGACCGTGAAATCCGTATTTTCTATTATTGGCTAAATACAAAATACGGACCTCCTAATATATCCTATATTTTCTTATATGTGCTTCTGCTGTTGATATTCTGTGATGTGATCATTTTATATGTTGAGACGAATGGTGTATTATATATATGATATATAATAAACGTTGTTTATGTTTTGCATCCGTGCTAGTCCCGCCCCGTTATGCCGTTAGTTAAATAACCTAACGATGCATAACGGGACACTGTGGCGAATGCGGATGGCATAAGCGTGCGTTCTATTTTTCGTTTCTTTTCTGTGATGGCTTAAGAATTTAAATGATGGGACTACATTAATGAGATTAATGTAAAGAAAAAGAAACCTAAAAGATGTTGTAGAATCGGATTTGAAAGCTACTCGGCTTTTTATGAAAAAGCAAGTTTTCAAAGTGCGGAGCTTAAGCCACTCATTTTAAAAAGCATTTGATTCTACAACGATATCAAGTTCAAAGCGTTAAAGGATTTCTTAAAAACCATTCGCAGCCCTCCGTCATTTTAGGAAGTAGAGTACTTAGTATTCGTGCTGCGTATTTTGACTATAGTTAAGGTGCAGTGTACGGTAGCTAAGTGATGTCTTCCTACACAGCATATGATGCGATTAGTTATGACATTCATATGATTATGTTGATTATAGTTAAGGGTCATATGAGTGGGTCTAATTAATCATGAAATGATGGGTAGAACTTAACTAGTACTTATGATGTATAGTTAAAGTCATAAGTGCTAGGGGTAAAAACGATATCGAGAGTTTCAAGAATTGAAATTTGCAATGAGATTGCACACCTTCTATGTGATAGTAGGATCCCAATCCCAACGTGAGCAAGAGTTGCTCCCAGGAGAGTTTTGCACTTTACAATTAGCTAACCTATTAGGTGTCTAGAAAGGTGTCAACAGGGCTACGCCTTTGGGAAAACGAGGTTTATTTTAATTAGGTCCATGCAAAAGCACGGGGAACCCCCCTCAAAGTACCGTCACTGGCCTGGCTGAACCGTTAGCGAAGTTATAGAATGTAATTAATCCTGGCTAATTTTCTTTTTAAGGTTTGAAGGTAAATTTGATAAAAGCAGTGGGAGACATCGATTGGATAAGATAATAACCAATCTGATCTTTGCAAGAGCTTTCGCTGAGTGTATTCTTTTCTCTCTCCTAATGGCAGATAACCATGACCGAACTTAAGCTTTTGTTAGAGAAAAATAAGCTAGCCGGGCCGAACTATAAAGACTGGCTGAGGAACATTAACATTGCTCTCATATATGATAAAGTATCATATGTCCTCACTGCCTCAGACCCTTCCAGCCTAGGCCTTGAATCTTCTGTTGCGGATAGGAAAATCCGCAAAACGTAGGTTATTGGCTGTGCTACTGCCAAATGCCTCACGCTTGAATCGATGGACAATACACATCAAAAGCAGCATGAGTAGATGGATGTTCAATCCATCTTTCTCCATACAAAAGAGTTGTATGAGGAGCAATCTCGGACCCTACGATACGAGGCGTCTCAAAAGTTGTTTCAGATGCGGATGGCTCCTGGGACACCAGTAGGAGATCACGTTTTGAAGATGATAGCTCTTATTGAAGAGCATGAGGGCCTCGGATGGATAATGGAGAACGAACAATATGTTGATATTGTTCTACAGTTTCTTCCCCCTGCCTTTTCTCCATTCATAGTGAACTTCAACATGCATAACATGGAGAAGTCACTATCCGAACTTCTCAATATGTTGAGAAGTGCGGAGAGCACGCTCAAGGCAAAGTCTCCCTCTCTGATTGTTTGGCAATCTTTCTCTTCCTTCCAAAAAGCCAAGGCCAAAGGAAGGAATAAGAAGAAACCCACCAAACCGAGAGGTGGAATCAAGAAGGCACAAGGGAGAGACAAATCCAAGGTTGAGAAGTCGGGAAAAGGAGAATCTTTCCACTGCAAGAAGACGGGGCACTGGAAGCGGAACTGTACTGAATACCTTGATCTCAACAAAAAGAAGCATGGTGATGCTTCTGCTTCAGGTGTGTTCGTGATTGAAAACTGTTTTTCTATAAACTCTGCTTCCTGGGTATTGGATACCGGTTCGGGTTCTCACAGGGCTTGAGAAATAGAAGAGTTTTGAAGACCGGTGATCACACTCTCTGAGTTGGAAATGGTTCCAATGTACATGCAGTTTCAGTGGGAGAGTATCACCTAGGGTTGCCGTCGGGTTGTATATTAGTTTTGAACCCATGTTTTATGTACCTAGCATGCTTTGTAATATAATATCCGTTTCTTTGTTAGACAATGAAGGATACCATTTTGTATTGCAGCATAATGTTATGAACATTAAACTGAATCAAGAGTTGATTGGTTATGGTACACTTAATAACGGGATATACGTCCTAAATCAACACACAGTTTTCAACATACAACACACAAATAAAAGAAATTTTTCAGATATAAATGAAGCTTTTCTTTGGCATTATAGACTTGGTCATATTAATGAAACAAGATTAAACAAGATTCATAAAGATGGATATTTAAATCCTTTTGAATATAAATCTTATGCGACTTGTCAGTCTTGTATCAAAGGGAAAATGACCAAAACTCCATTTACAGGACACGGGGAAAGAGCTACAGAGCTCTTGGGCCTCGTACATAGTGATATATGTGGGCCAATGTCTACATGCGAGAGGCGGTTTTTCTTACTTCATAACCTTTACTGATGATTTCTCAAGATTCGGTCATGTGTTTTTATTAAAGCATAAGTCTAAACCTTTCGAGTAATTCAAAGAGTACAAACTTGAAGTAGAAAAACAAACAGGGATGAGCATCAAGATACTTCGATCAGATCAAGGTGGAGAGTATCTTAGTACAGAGTTTTCGAACTTCCTAAAAGAGAATGTGATTCTCTCTCAGCTCACTCCCCCTTACACACCACAACATAACGGTGTGTCAGAACGGAGGAATCGCACCCTATTGGATATGGTACGATCCATGATGAGTGATGCTGAGTTACCTCTCTCCTTTTGGGGGCATGCATTGGAGACTGCAGCTTTTCTGTTGAAAAAAGTTCCAACCAAGACTGTGTCTACCACTCCATACGAGATATGGTATGGGAAGAGACCATCTCTTAAACGAGTTAAGATTTGGGGTTGTCCGGCTTTTGTCAAAAAGCAGAATCCAGACAAACTCGAGACACGATCAGTTAAATGTATATTTGTGGGATATCCAAAACATTCGTTTGGATATCTGTTCTACCACAAGGAGGAACAAAAAGTGTTTGTTTCTCAGTATGCCACATTTCTAGAAAATGAAATTTTTCCAAATGATACTGATGGCAATGTGGTAGATCTAGAAGAGGTTCTAGAGACACAAGTTACAAATGACGACTTGGTTGAATCTGATGTTGCAACAGAATCTTATGAACCTCAGCCACTCCGTATATCTGGTAGGACTTCTTGCCCACCGGAGAGATACTACAGTTTTCTCATTGATGGTGATAAAGAAGATTGCATCATGGATGATGATGACCCTACCAATTTTCAGCAAGCTATCAAGAGTGGTGACTCTGTGAAGTGGATGGATGCTATGAGATCCGAAATGGAGTCTATGTACACCAACAAAGTATGGACTTTGGAAGTTGTACCTTTTGGGGTAAAACCCGTAGGGTGCAAATGGATCTTTAAGAGAAAGATCGGTGTAGATGGGCAGGTGGAGACCTATAAGGCAAGGCTTGTGGCGAAAGGATTTCGTTAAAGACTAGGACTAGACTATGAAGAAACCTTTTCTCCTGTAGCCATGCTTAAATCCATTCGGATCCTACTTGTTGTTGCTGCTCACTACGACTATAAAATCTGGCAGATGGACGTTAAAACTGCTTTTCTAAATGGTGATTTAGAAGAATGCGTTTATATGGATCAGCCAGAGGGCTTCATTGATAGTGGGAGCAGTGGAAAAGCATGTAGGTTGCTTAAATCCATTTATGAATTGAAGCAGGCATCACGGAGTTGGAACATATGTTTTGATGATGTCATCAAAGAGTTTGATTTCGTCAAAAATCCAGATGAACCTTGTGTTTATAAGAAAATTGTAGGGAGTACTGTCCCATTCCTCGTATTGTACGTGGATGACATTCTTCTGATAGGAAACGATGTTCCTATGCTACAATCGGTCAAACTGTTCTTATCACAAAGTTTCTCCATGAAGGACCTAAGTGATGCCTCGTACATATTGGGCATGAAGATCTATAGAGATAGATCTAAAAGGTTGTTGGGATTGTCCCAAACCAGGTACATTAACACCATCCTAAAGAGGTTTAGTATGGAAGCCTCCAAGCGGGGTGCCTTACACGCTTGTCATGGAGTTACTCTCTCCAAGGACTTTTGCCCAAAGACTGATGAAAGAGAGCTCGCATGAACATTATACCCTACGCTTCTGCCATAGGATCTATAATGTATGCGATGTTATGTACACGCCATGATGTAGCTTATGCACTGGGTGTAGTAAGCAGGTATCAATCCAACCCAGGGGAGAATCACTGGACAGCTGTGAAGAACATTCTTAAGTACTTGCGAAGGACTAAAGAAATATTCTTGGTGTATGGTAACGGGGATCTCCAAAAGGAGGACTTTACCGATTCGAGATTCCAGAGTGATAAGGATGACAACAAATCTATCTCAGGGTTTGTATTTACCCTCAATGGAGGGGTGGTATGTTGGAAGAGTTCCAAACAGGATACCGTTGCAGACTCCACGATGGAAGCTGAGTATATTGCTGCAAATGATGCTGCCAAGGAAGCCGTCTGGATGAGGAAGTTCATCTCGGAGCTAGGAGTAGTTCCAACCATTATTGATCCAATACCACTGTATTGTGATAATAATGGGGCTATGGCGTTGGCCAAAGAGCCCAGGTCCCATTAACGATCCAGAAACATCCTGAGGCGATATCATTTGATCCGGGATATAGTTGATCGCCGCGAGATCGAGATTCGGAGAGTAGATACAAAGAATAACACCGTGGATCCACTCACCAAGGCCCTCCCTTAGCCGTAGCATGAGCGACTTTTTGAGATGTTGGGTATGAGATACGCCAATAATTGGCATTAGTGCAATTGGAAGATTGCTGGATATATGTATGCCCTAGAGGCCATTATTTGATAGTGGATGTATCGGTATGTGTATCTATGTATGTATGTATGTGTGTGTGTGTGTGTGTGTGTGTGTGTATATATATATATATATATTCAGAGGACATTCTTACTCGACATGATAGTATGCTATCTGGTTTTTCTTTATCTTGACATGTTCACTTGATCATGCATATTACTCATTTGGTACATGTTGATAAAGTCCTTAGGATATTTGCTTGACTACGAGGTCTATGATGTGGATCATACTAGTGGGACATTGTTCTTTATCTTGACATGTTCACTTGATCATGCATATTACTCATTTGGTACATGTTGATAAAGCCCTTAGGATATTTGCTTGACTACTAGGACTATGATGCAGATCATACTAGTGGGACATGAGTAGTTTATAAGCATATCCTTGAAATGTTCCTAGTTGTGGGTGTATCGAGATGGGGCATCGATATTCCATAGTAGACTAGCGTATACGGTTCTTGACTTATATGATGGGCGATGGATGATCCCATATCCATTGGTGTGGTGACACCAAAGATTGTATACGGGTGCTCAGTGGAGACTAGGTACACTGAACGGAATCGCCGAGAACTCCTATGTAGTATTATATCTATCGTTGGATAGCATTTCTCTGGTGACACTGGTACAGGTTAGTCTGTAGACCCGAGATCGTCATAGAGTCTTGTGTGTCCTCCTACTGTACTTTGATCTCTACCCTACCACGGCTGTACTGATTCATGCAAACAGGTGGATTTTGGGTACAGTCCTGAGGCACATGGAGGCAATGAGCGATATAAGGGGTTTTGTCTCTCCCGGTATTGGAGGTTGATATTGTGCTATGCTCGATTGGCTATAACAGAAAGTCCCTGGCCAAGGCTGATGAGATTTACTGATAAGTGTTATCAGTAGTTTCTTGATTTGTTATTGGCCATATGCCGGCATGACTTATTGAGTTATTGGGGTCGACGATACCATCCCTCGACTCGATATGCAAAATATCTGACGAAGAGACCGGACAGTACGGTAAGTGTTGCCAGTTGGCTCGACGGGAGTTTTGTCAGGTTCACTTGTTTTTCTTCTGATCGCTCAATACCTGGGAGCCGTTACGTACAGCTAGTGCCGCTGACGGTTTGTGGGTATGTGATATGATCACTTCCTACTGCTTGCGTATTGACGAGTCTTAGAGTCCCACAGAGGGCTTTCCTAGCTCAGGCAAAATGATGTGGGGTGCATATGTGATCTGTGCGGGAGCTCGATTAAATGCGTGTGTTTGATACCGTATTTTAATCGGGCATTTTCTATTGGTCGGGTCGTATGTGATATAACTGGATTATTAAATCAAGTGTTGATTTAATATTATTGACTTTTAACTCTTTTATTTAAAACCTTTTCTATTATGATGTATGCATGAATGTATGTATGTATATGTATTGATATGAATGCACACATGCATGCATACATGTGTCATGGTTGATGATACAATGGAGATGGCAATGCAAGACTCACATGGTAAAATATTTATATATTTTGATTATTAAGAAAAAGGAAAACGGGAATAAATCATGGCTAGTTTTCTACAAACTTCTTTACTTGACCTAACTTTAACCATGATCTATTTTCTATTTGTTCTTTAACTCAATATTAAAATATTTAGATATTTTATAACCATGGTTGTGGGTGAGTGTGACTCTCTCATATTTATTTTCTTTTCTTATTTTATTGTGAGAATTATCAAAAGAGCTCAAGCTTAACCATTCTCCTTCTTCTTCCTCATTCAAGCTCACTTGCTTTTTCAAGAGAGTCAAGAACATAAAAAAGAAAGGTTTTTTAAGTGAGATCCAAACCCACATCATCAATCTATATTAGTCTAGCCCACTAGTATAGGTTTTTTGCTCCACTTCAATTTAGATCAAGTGAAAGATCAAGTGAAGCTAGGAGCTTGATCCAAGGGACTCCGTGGTGGATCGTCGTGGACTTCGAAGGTTTCAAGCGAACCCGTTCAAACACCAAGTTGATCTAAGAAGTCATAAGAGGAGATCTACAAAGGTTGTATTACTTACCTTTTAGTGTTAGACTACTATTAGTATGTGATATTTGTTCTTATTACCCTAATTTTCTAGTTCGATTCATGGTCGGTTTTGCTTGACACCCATAATTTTTTGTTATAGCAAGTTTGATGCAAGCCAAACCCTAGGAATAGTGCTAAGAAAACCCTACAATTTAGTCATTTTAAATTCGTTTCGTCATGATCTACGCCAGTCACCTGTCTTCTTATCAGTTGGAGTATCAAGCTCCGAAGCTTGAATACGACATGCCACGACATTATCTTTAGCTTTTTTGTGCCTTTTTGCAACGTACTCGAGAGAATTTTGAGGACAAAATTCTTTTAAAGAGGGTATACTGTAATGACCGCATAATGATTTCATTCTTCAATCCTATCCGTTGAACCCCTTCTCGTTTCCCTGACAATCATGTCTCGACGCAAAGGAAACAGAAGTGTGAACTTTTCATCTTCGTCTCGATTTTTCTTGTAACCTCCTTGATTCTTTCAATTCATGATTGGTTCTTCTTTACTTGTATTTATTAAACTATCTTTTCGTGCACCCCTAAACGGTCTTTGTTAACTTAAGTACCATCCTAGCAGTTCTTGTTCTGACTTTCGAATTCTTTGATCCAGAAGTATCCACGTTTTCTTTTCGGTTGTAGATTCCGCCTACTAGGCAACGCTATCCTTATCTTTTTCACGATAGACTCCTTGTGGAATTTTGAGGACGATTATTCTAAGGAGGGTAGAATATAATGACCCTAAAATCCCTGTACCTTTATATTTCACTTTCTTTTTAAAAGACCGTTTTCCTTTCAAATGTTTATATATATTTAATTCTTGTTGGATATATGTAAGAGTAAGCTTGTATTTCATCGGTTAAGTTTTTGCATTGGTGTTCCATAGACCACATGTTTGAACCTCGGGTCTTACAATTATTTTTATCAAAAAATTTAAACCTCTCTTATAACTTACAAATAAGATCTTTCAATTCCTTTCATTTAAACTCCCAAAATCAATTAGAATGGTTATGAATATATAATTAAGTGGAATTATGGTGACCATAAATCGCTTGTTATATGTTACTCCTATCTTTCTTTTTCTTCTTCATTTCCACTCTTTATGTTGTTCTTGTTCGCCGTTGAAAGGATCACCAAGAGACTAGGTCTCTGGGGGCTTAAGGGGTTAGATCGATGCATATCCGCCTGGCTCCTTAGCGCGACGCGTTGCCGCAAAGAAAATATGGTCTAGGGTTCAAGAGGATATGATTGATGTAGCATGACTTCTCAGATTCACCCTTCGGAAAGGGCTTTTTGATTGTGGGGACTAGATTTTCTACAGGTACAAGCCTCTGTAGTTAATTGCCCTTTCATATTAAACGGAGAAAAATTTCTCTGTGTGGTTTATTTCTGAATGCATTAAACATAAGAGCAACACAAATGAAAATGGTATGCGCATATATATATTCAACAACAAAAATGTATAGAGACTACAACAGGAATACGTATTTCTTTAATCTTCATATATATAACATTGCACATTTTGATTTACAATTTGTCTCAGTCGTTGAGAAAACATATGCTCGAACTACTATTCATGTCCGCGGATTTTTTTACAGTTTTATAGAATGTATTTATCCAGACCGTAGGACAACAATAAGAGAACATGTAGCATTTGTTTCGTAAGGAGGACCTTGTAGGTGGTATAAGCAAAGTGGAACCTGATGGATAGTAATGTCCGCAAATGTTGTGTGGCAAGTTATTTTATTCGCCGTAAGGCCTTTTTGTTTTGGTGTATATAGTTTGGGGTAGTTGTTTAGAGTCTATTCCCGCCTAAAATTTGGACGTTCATGTCAAGTGCAAGCGCAATATACAAGCAAAAAAGTACAAAATAGCCCAAAAATATCAAGCGGCCTCAATATATTCAAGAGAATGTAAAGCAGTTTTTTCCAGACTATGTTTTGTCGTACTTCCAAATGAGAATTAGGAAGATTATGATGATGTCGAAAGCTTTTTGAGAAGATCTTTGATTCGATATATTATGGGCTTCGTAACTCCTCCGGAATAAAAAAATTACGAGCAAATACGCGATGCAAATATAGTTTTAAGCAAAGCTCTTTAACAAGAAGGGATGCATTTAGTCCTACATCGTCCATACCAAAGAATTGAGAAGTATTTATATGACACTTCCATCTTTTATTGCATTAAGATCAATGAAAGAGAATATGGGGAAACCACATGCGCGCGTCACCGCTATGCCGTGTCGAGCGAGCGGCAAGCACGAACGGACACGAATGCCGCTCTGATTCCAATTCACAAAGTCTTGAGCATTCTTTTTGCAAAAAATTAATAAAACATTTTAAGTGCTAAGCGCACACCTATTAAAGCATCCGAATCAACATGTACGCACTGATACGTGCAATGCACATACGCACCTTTTAATGGATCAACATGTGCTTCCAAGTGCGTGCTTGTAATATTTCAGAAAATAGAAAATATTATTTTTGGAATTTAAATAATAAAATAATAAATTTTCCAGAGATTATACGAATATAGATTTTAGTTTTCGTAGATTGGTAAAATTATATACCTATATTTTGGAAAAATAATTGGGATTAAAAATGAATTTCATTTATGAAAGCATTTATTTGATTTGGGCATTTTATAAATTAGTATATAATTATTTACATACAAATTTAATGTTAAACTTAATTAGTATTTTCTTAATTATGCACTAAACCATGTTTTATTTTGTTAACCGTACTTGTGTGCATAACATGATATTTACATGTTTTCTTTATCTTTTATTTGTCATGATTTTTATGTTTTATCTATATAAAAGAGAAAGAGATAAGAAAATAGAAAAGAGAAGAGAAAAAAGAAAAGATATGAGGAGGACAAGGAGGTATGGTAGGAGAGAGAATGAGAGGGAGGGGGGAGGGGGATGGTTGTAGCCATCTCTTTATGCCTTCTTACTTCATTTTTCTTCACCTCCTTCATTTTTTTCATCTCCTCTATTTTTTCACCTCCTCCACCCTCTCTATCACCACCAAAAATTAACATAAACTACCTCAAAATCAAATGTCACATTCTCTATTAATGTTCACAATCTCAATCTAAACCTCATGACATGATCAGGTTTGGGTTTTGAAATCTTTTAGCCATCTAGGAATTTTCTTGAGTTGCCCCATAAGTTAAAAGTTCCATTTTTATAAATCAAATTCCAAGATTTCCTAGCCTTCACAACTAGTTTAGACCTTAAATGTGCATGTTTTCTAGATTTAGAATTTCTAAAGTGACAACACGAATGCCGCTCCGATTCCAATTCACAAAGTCTCGAGCATTCTTTTTGCAGAAAATTAATAAAACGTTTTAAGTGCTAAGTGCACACCCATTAATGCATCTGAATCAACATGTGCGCACCGATACGTGCAATGCACATACGCACCTTTTAATGGATCAACATGTGCTTCCAAGTGCGTGCTTGTAATATTTCAGAAAATAGAAAATATTATTTTTGGAATTTAAATAATAAAATAATAAATTTCCCGGAGATTATACGAATATAGATTTTAGTTTTCGTAGATTGGTAAAATTATATACCTATATTTTGGAAAAATAATTGGGATTAAAAATGTATTTCATTTATGAAAGAATTTATTTGATTTGGGCAGTTTATAAATTAGTATATAATTATTTACATACAAGTTTAATGTTAAACTTAATTAGTATTTTCCTAATTATGCACTAAACCATGTTTTATTTTGTTAACCATAATTGTGTGCATAACATGATATTTACATGTTTTCTTTATCTTTTATTTGTCATGATTTTTATGTTTTATCTATAGAAAAGAGAAAGAGATAAGAAAAGAGAAAAGAGAAAAGAGAAAATGGAAACGATATGAGGAGGACAAGGAGGTATGGTAGGAGAGAGAATGAGAGTGAGAGAGAGAAGGGATGGTTGTAGCCATCTCTTTATGCCTTCTCACTTCATTTTTCTTCACCTCCTTCATTTTTTTCATCTCCTCTTTTTTTTCACCTCCTCCATCCTCTCTATCACCACCAAAAATCAACACAAACTACCTCAAAATCTAATGTCACTTTCTCTATAAATGTTCACAACCTCAATCTAAACCTTATGACATGATCAAGTTTGGGTTCTGAAATCTTTTGGCCATCTAGGAATTTTCTTGAGTTGCTCCATAAGGTAAAAGTTCCATTTTTTTTAATCAAATTCCTAGATTTCCTAGCCTTCACAACTAGTTTATACCTTAAATGTGCATGTTTTCTAGACTTAGAATTTCTAAAGTGAGATTTAGTGAGTAGAACTTGTAGTAGAGGTTTAGTGAGTGTTTACTACCCTGTTAGTGATAGAATCCTTGATCTATATGAACTTAGAAGTTTCAAAGACGAGTTTAGAATTTTTCGATATCGGCTTTTCATGGACTTTTGATGATCAAATGGAATTTGGTATTACTTGGGAACTCTGAAAATTAAATAGAGAATACAGAGAGATATATAGAACACTAGAAAGCCACCGTAGAAGCCCGAGCCCCTAACACCGTTTTATTCATTTTGATCGCAATTTGCGGGTCAATTTTAGAATTATGCTTTGAAATTTGTTCTGTAGCTCACTCATTAGATAACTAAGACTACCATATATGCAAAAAAGTCCAGACCACCTTAAGAAAAATCTAAAGTCATTTTACTTTATTTTTGTCAATGTTTTCCTATATTTGAAACTTGGTTTTTTGCATTTTCATGACGTGACTTGGTCGTTTGACGTTCGTAGATCGACGTCGCGGAGTATTTTGTTGTTTTAGCATGCGTTGATCATACGTTCTAGCCTATGTGCACTTCGCTCGTGATTTCAAATTCGATTCAGGTTTTTATTGGATTTTGGTTATGGATTCTATTGTAGATACATTCGCGTAGACTTCCGAGACGGCGAAGGAAAGCAAGGAGTTCATTGACATCGACTATAGAGAGGATATTAGATGAGTAGTTATATATCTACGGGGGAAGTCGGGTGGATGGTGTATAGCACCCCCGCAACCGTAGAATTAGGATATGACACACATACACACACACTAGAATAGTATACTTAGCTTATAGATTTTCCTAGAATACTACATGTGTATATTCCGATACTTAGTAGAAGTTATAACCCTAATCTCTATTTCTTGCCATTAGGCTATTCGTATATATTTACACACATGTATTTATATATAAGGATATGATTTAATATGGTGATACGAGGCAATATATATGATATGATATGAGATGATATTGCATGATACGAAATGACATGGGATGATATGTGATGATATAAGATGAGATGATGTATGCGACTATAGATCCGTACTTTTGATTTGATGATATCGTACGATAGATATTCCGTACGTGATATGATGAGGATGGATTGCCGATATTTATTTTCGACTCAAAAAGTATGGTTTAAATTCACTAAGTGGATATTATGATATGTTTAGAGTCATACCTATTTTCAAAACCAACGAATCGTTACGCACTTTTAAATGATAATTTTAAGGGACGCTATGACTTTTCAAATGGTATCTTTTTCAAAAACATTATAGCCCCTATTTTCTAAACCAACGATTCGTACTATTTTAAATTATAACTGTATGGCTCATACGTAGTTGCGTATTTTTATACTGTTCGCATTTACGATTTCTTTATTCTGTTTACGTTTGCGTCACGATTTCTTATTTCTGCATACGATTGCATTTCTTTCATTTACGATATATATACTACATTTTATACCCTTATCTTTACATGATTTCATTTGTTAGGATACACACCATTACTGATGATGCACAAGTTGCACGTACACCTACTCGCATGCTCACACACACATCATCGGTAATTGCTATTCCACGTACACAGATAGAACTCATTATGTTACCGTATCACCTTATAACCTGTTAGCATTTTAGTTACTGTTTAGTACCCTGTACCACATATTATTTCAGATATTGCACTTTCTTTACCTTGCTACACGACATGCTCATATGAACACACTTACTATGCATTACAGTATTGTTCTGTGCCTGTACATATTATTTCATTATTGCCATATTCTTATGAGATTTTGTTTTCATGAGATTTCAGGATTTGAGAAACCGCGGATATTATTTAGAAACTTGTGAATATTTTAAAAACGCGCTTTTCTCTTGATATGATATTTCGGCGTCCACTATAAGATTTCTCGGTTCTGAGCTATGATAATTATCTGAATCGAGGCAGGGGGAGAGAGACCGATTGCAGATACATGGTGGATCCGGTACGGTACCCTGGTGTCACGTCCTGCTTCCCAAGATTCGTAAACATGGCACGTGACAGAGCCAACCATGCTACCTGTGGTTAGGAATCATCCTTCCACAGTCACATTACGGCTGTCAATCGGATATCAAGAACAGTAAAATAAAATCTAGCTAACACATGTCCATCTGCCACAGTAAATAGAATCAAGAAAATGCATAAAGCGGAAATTAATCAAAATCTAATAAATAATAGTATCTGAGTCACGTCCCAATATGGGCTCACATCAATAGAAATAAAACTGCTAAAATAACTAAACTAAGAGTCTATAAACTAAAATAGCTAGCTCATCATTGCTCGGCTTGATTGCTAAAGTACTCCTGTTTAGCCTGCGATAAAGGTAGAAGAACTGGGCCATGCAAAATCCAAACGTCAGTGCGTCATAATATCAAAACAATAGTAATAACCAGGATACGATGCTATTAATAAACATGCATACGAATAATAAACACAGGTATAAATAGTGAGCTTTATATATGTGATATGCACCCTAAAGTCTGTGCTTCTAGGTTATCTATTGTACGAGTCTTTGAAATCAATTAATGTAATTCTCATCGTAACTCAACAGTATATATCCCGTTGAAACCCCCACGGGACCATGGCACAATGATTTATTTCGTAACGCCCGGAATCATGGCAAACAATGATTTATTCCGTAATGCCTGGAATCACGACAAATAATGATTATTCCGTAACGCCCGAAATCACGGCAAAAAATGATATCCTCTTGAGTTACGTTTTGGTTACATCCTTGATTTCCCCTTTTCCTCCAAGGTTCTGTGTTTAAATCAGGTATTGATGATATAAATCTAATACCAACACAGGATCAAGCAGGTACAGTTCTTGTCTATACAGACAATAAGTCATGCCCGTCAAGACAACAAGTCAGGATTGTTGGTATTAGCAATAAGATCCAAGTAAAAGGTCTGGTAGTGTGTCATGAACATGTTATGTAATGTATATTACCCGATAGATGCCAAATGTAAAACCATAATCAATATCGAAATACTATTAATGCTAGAATGTATATGTATCTATCTGTAATAACCATTATACGTCCATTACCATGTATGATGCAATCTAGATAATCATACTATACCGATATAGTAGTATAATAATATCATGATGTTCCGGCATGCAACTAGACAATCTATTATTAGTACGGATATAGACGGATGCTATAAAACCGTAAATCGGTAATATTTGCTGAATAATAAAACACATGCACTATTATTTATTAAATAGATATTGGTATAATAACATAGCATGTTGCAAGTTTAGAACTTTCCTGATCGGATCTCACGTCGAGATACAGATGCCACGTTCTGACGTCGGAATAACGTCACGATGCAAACATACGCACGCAGGACTGGACCTGGCTGAGAAGCTGTGTGACGTGGTGACTGGGATGGACGACCACAGTAGCTGGGTCATCCGGATCTTCGGCGACACGCGGAACTCCGGCGAGACGGCTGGCTAAAAGGCTACCCTAGCACCACAACAAGGTTTTAGTAGCATCAAACATGCAAAATTTAAAATTTTACGGGTGCTAAGTTAGACTAACCAAGATCTTAACTAGAATATTTAGGGTTTAACCTATGATGATATGAAAAACTAAAGAAGTGAAAGAAGTTATACCCTCGTAGATCGAGTCCTTCACTTCATAAGCTCCGTGTAGTAGTCCACACGACTCCACTAGGCTCCACTTGAGAGTTTGATTGAGCTTTCTCCGATGACCTTCGTGCCGAAGATGATCCACGCGAAGCCCACCAGCTCAAGCTACCTTTTCACTAATCTCATATTAGTGAAGGAACCATGCCATACCAAAGTGCTAGTTTAGTGTGGGATGGTGAAGTAGGGGATTTGAGGCTCACTAGTTTGTTCAAAACTCCATGGTTCACATCACATGTGAGGGGTTGGAGTTTTGAGGCATGTGGAAGAAGAAGGTGGAAGCTGGAGAGAGTGTGAGCTCAACTCAAGAGAGAAAGAACGAAAAAATCATGAAGTGAAGTGTATGGCTCATCCTTCGCTCGCTCATTCAAGCATGGATTTCTTTGCAATAATAAATTGCAACCATACTTGAATAGCGAGTCAAGACTAATATAATAAAGATAAAGCCCATGCTTCACACCATGCTCCCATTTTTCACCTTTTATTCTATTTTCCAAAAATAGAATTTCATGCCATGCTTCATTATATATATATATATATATATATATATATATATATATTAATACATATATTACAAAATAATTAGTGAGCTAATAATATTAGTTAAGATATAATTATATCAAATATAATGTATATCACATTATTAAATCAACACTTGATTTAATAATCCGGTTATATCACATATAACCAACTAATATCATTTATCTGTATATCACATTATCAAATCAACACTTGATTCGATAATCTGGTTATATCACATATAACCTAACTGATAACAGATAACTGTCAGATTATAATACAGAATCACATACACGTATTTAATCAGGCCCATGCACATATCACATATATGCCCTACTTCATTTCGCATGAACCATGAAACTTCTGTGCGGGACTTTAAAGACTCGTTAATACGCTAGCAGTAGGCGATGATCATATCAGTCACCTACAAGCCGTCAGCGGTACTAGCTGGACGTAATGGCTACCCGGGTATTGAGCGATATGAAGATCAACAAGCAAGCTTGTCCATACTCTCCATGAAGCCTATCAGTAACACTTACCGTACAGTCTGGTCTCTTTGTCTGATATGTCGCATATCGAGTTTAGGGATGGTAAGCTTCAGACCCCAGTAACTTGATAATTCATGCCGATGTATAGCCTATAATGGTTCGAGAAACTATTGATAACTCTTATCAGTAAATCTCAGCAGCAGCCCTAGCCAGGGACTTCCAGTTAAGCCAATCGAGCATAGCGCAACATCAACCCCCAATACCGGGAGAGACGAAACCCCTCCTATCGCTCATTGCCTCCATGTGACTCAGGAATGTACCCAAAATCCACCTATTTGCACATCTCCTTTGAGCGTGGTAGGGAGGAAATCAAAGCACAGTGGGAGCCACACAAGACTCTATGACGATCTCGGGTCTACAGACTAACCTGTACCAGTGTAACCAGAGAACTGCTATCCGACGATAGGTATAATACCAACTAGGAGTTCTCGGCGAGTCCTGTTCGGTGTACCCATTCTCTAATGAGCACCTGTGTACAATCTTTGATGTCACACACCAATGGTTGTGGGATCGACCATCGCCTTCTAAGGGACAAGAAACGTACATACTAGTCTACTCTGGAATATCGATGCCTTATCTTGATATCCCCTCGATTAGGAACTGTTAAAGGATGTACTTTTGGACCACCCTAGCTTTACTAGTATGATCTCATCATAATCCCGGTTGTCAAGTACATATCCTAAGGGCTTTATCAACATGTAAGAGACAGACAGTATAATAATACCAGTCTACTGTTGGGACTTTACCCGCGCGCACAAACGCGTATGTTTTGAAAATGGAATCGTATTAAGGAAATGGATGCGCACGCGAGCTCGGTCTTGTTTTAAAATTTATAAACCGCAAGTGCACGGCGCGTTGTAGCGAGCTGAAAAGTACGGGTCGATCCACAGGGAATTGTGTGTTAGGTTTTGTTGCTTATGGTTCAACAAATAACGAAATGGTTTGGTTGTCGTTAAAATATAAAACATGAAAATATAGAAAACAAGTTTAGAAGAAATATGGCTGTGGCTTTAGCTCGGATGGTCGAATCGCGATGATTCCTTCGACGCTCCCTTGCTCATGAGTTGTCCTTACTTGTGTCGATCCCGACACGAAGCATGACTTGTCAAAGCGGTTACAAAGCACAAATCATTAAGTTCTCGGATCTCGACTCAAAATACGAAATGAGTCCGTATTATTCACTTAACGTTTGTATGTCCAAGATTGAGCTATCAACACTAAGCACAAGGGTTAGCAAGCATACGACAACATCAAAAACACAAATTAGCGAGTGAGAGCAATTAGTTTTAGTGTTAACTTTGCTAAGTGTTTGTGATAGTATAGGGTATATGAAAGCGGAGGGTTTGTCAAGAACTTGGTCCCAAAATACCGTATCTAAACTTAGCAAACTTAACACCAAATTGATTTTAACTTAAACATTGTGAAATGGGGAAATGGAGTGAATATGGTATATGAAGAGGTTACAAAGTAACCATGGTTTCAAAATACCATATCACATCAATACATGAAACAATCTTTAAGTTAGAATAACAAATATAAGCATATTAAACATGAACAAGAGGAGAAGGAAGGCAAAGCCTTTCATCTCATTTCCTCACCATCACCACAACCAAAGAGATTAGTTATACATAATGAAAAGAAAAGCAAGTAAAGAAACAAAGCAAAAGAGCAAAGCAGATTACAAAGCAATATTATTAACACTTGATGTAGTTGAGATACAAGATGTTGGCTACTTGTTCAACCTCCATAATGAAGCTCTCAAAAGAAAGCTTCAAGAGGGAAGAAGAATAAGAAACCAAGTTAAAGCTCACACAACTCTCAAGCTATACCAAAACTAAAGCAAAACTATAGAATATGGGTATATACATCATGCCCTTGGCTCTAATCTGTTTTGGTATTTATAGGCATCAAAATAGAATAAAGAAACAATATAGATGGGATGATGTGATGCCTATAAAGTGCCAGAAGGAAAATGGGGGCAAATGGAGCTAGGGGGCCCCGTGATGCCGGTATTTTGTGGGTTGTCGCCGGTTTTGTTGTGGGAAATTTGGCTCATTTTGTTATGGTGAACTCGAGTGCTCTCAATCATATCTCTGGTCTTGTTTGATTTCTCTATTTAATTCTTGTTTGTGCTCAGAAGATTTGGAGGGAAACTAGTTGCTTTATATCATATCATAACTTTTTAAGTGTTGGTTTGTAGTAGCGCCTCTAGTTGGGTTGCAACATCATAAAGTAATGAACTTTTAAATTTCTAGAGGGCCATTACAAACGAACTACGAATCGTAACTAGAGATTTGGGTAATATCAAAAATATAGGAAGTCTAAGCTAAAGGAAAAGGAAATAGAACCTTTGTAGCCAACTCCTTCACTCTTTTGGACTCCTACGACTTTGCTCGAAGCTTGGATCAACTCCGCTCAAGGTCCTTCGTCGTCTACGATAATCCACCCGGAGATTATCCACCCGGAGATTTCTAGATCAAGCTCTTTGCTTCACAAAATCAAGATGAAGTGGAGCAAACACTCCACACTAAAGGGCTAGGGTAGTAAAGAATGGTTATGTGATTTATGTACTCACTCAAAAACCCTTTCTTTTTAAGTTCCTCACTCTTTTGAAAACTCAAGAGAGCTTGAAGAAGGAGGAAGAAGAAGATGGCAAAGCTTTTGTCAATATTATGAAAAAATTTAATCCAAAATGAAAAAGAAAAGAATATATATGAGACACTCTCAAATATAACAATAGTTAACTAAATATCTAGATATTTTGTAGATGAGTTAAAGAACAAAGAAAATATAACCATGGTTAAAGTCAAAGGTCAAATAAGAAGAATGTAGAAACAATGAGTCATTTAGCTAATTGCCTTTTTCTTTAATTCATTAACAAAAATGTAGATATTTATCAACCATGTGAGTCTTGCATTGCCATCTCCTATGTATCAACAACCATGATACATATGTATGTATGTATGTATGCATGCACATCATCATGTGCATGTATAAACATACTCGTGACCATCAAAGATTGTATACGGGTGCTCAGTGGAGACTAGGTACACTGAACGGACTCATCGAGAACTCCTATATGGTATTATGTATATCGTCGGATAGCAGTTCTCAGGCGACACAGGTACATGTTAGTCTGTAGACCTGAGATCGTCATAGAGTCTTATGTGTTTTCCCACTATACTTTGATTTCCACCCCACTACGGCTCTACTGAGTCGTATAAATAGATGGCTTTTGGGTACAATCCCGAGACACATGGAGACAATGAGCGATAGGAGGGGTTTCGTCTCTCCCGATATTGGGAGTTGATGTTGTGCTATGCGCGATTGGTTTTGACTCGAAGTCCCTGGCCAGGGCTGATGAGATTTACTGATAAGTGTTATCAGTAGTTTCTCAACCGGTCATAGTCCATATCGGCATAACTTGTTAAGTTATTAGGGCTCGACGATTCCATCCCTAGACTTGATATTCAGCATATCAGACGAAGAGACCGGACGGTATAGTAGGTGTTACCAATGACTTTGCGGGAGCTTTGACAAGTTCTCTTGTTGTTCTTCTGTTCGCTCAATACCCGGGTGGCCGTTACGTTTAGCTGACCCCTTGCGGATTGTGGGTGTTTTGATACGATCATCGCCTACTGCCGGCGTATTGACGAGTCTTAGAGTCCCACACAGGATTTTTCTAGCTCAGGCGAAACGATGTGGTGTACATATGAGATATGCGCGGGATCTCGATTAAATGCGAATATGTGATACCGTATTTTAATCGGGCGTTTACTATTGGTTGGGTCATATTTGATATGACCGATTTATTAAATCAAGTGTTGATTTAATATTAACTTTTAGCTCACTTTTAATTAAACCTTTTCTTTTGGATGTATGCATACACTTAACCACGCAACGTCTAAAGGCGTAGCGCGACTAAGTAAGCCAAACCTAGAAATCAAAATCATTTAAAAGAAGTGAGTGTCGAAAACATTCAATTAAAACATTTAGAAAACCTTAAATAGTTCAATAAAGTTCTTTTTAAAGTTAAGTTATCCTTATAATAATTTTTGCAGCATTTCTTTTGTAAAAGTAACCCCGAAATCGGGTACAAAACATGGTATAAGTGAAATGATATATATAATGAAATAAAGCATTCCCAAATGGGAGCAATCACGCCCAACGGCAGAAACCATCACCACAAGAGTAATATACGACGCCGTAGCGAAGAATGAGCAATAAGTAAACATCACAGCATAATAAACTGCATATATAAACAGTCGGCTCCCACGAGCTCGACACCAGAATACAAAAATATACATCATCGTCCTCACACTGTCTCTAAGTCCAGTACATATATGGTAGATGGAGAATACTAGATACAAAAGTGTGTACAATAAAAGTAACCAGATACCACAACCCACCTAATAGCAAAATAGCTCTCGCACCAACTGTAGTGGTATCTGTAGCCAAAAGATGCAAAAAGGCAGCCTGCCGCGACTACTCCGATGGGCAACCTGCAAATACTATGGCACAACGGCGGTGAGTTGCCAACTCGTGAATAGAGATATCATATAAAGGTAATCGCGAGCATGCACGTACTGCGCTACTCTATCATATGCCAGCAGATAAAATCTATATGCGACAAGCAGTAGGTGCAATAATCATGCAAGTGCTATGTCAGGTAAAATAACTACAAGATGAAATACATGATAATCAATGCTGAGCATGGGATAAACAACATCTACACGGAATATCAATCGTGGAAAAATAATCGGTGCCCAAAACTGCACCCAAATCCCAAATAAACTCAGGCGCCGGCACTCTCCTCGGCCCTCAAATCCTGTAAATCTCTGAGAATCACGAGTGCCCAACATCGGCACTCAAAATATCATAAAATACTCATGTCCAGCATCGACACGCAAATCCTCATATATCGGGCTCCGTAAGTCCGGATCAGCCCACAGGCTCCGTCTGCGGTATCGGCCCTCGGCCCCGGCAGTACGGATCATCCCGCATCCATCTCTCGACTCTAGTCAGTATCCTCCGAATAACCGTCAGGTCCAACCAATCACCGGTAGGTACTCGCCTACCTCCAGGCTCAATTGGCAAAATCCATCGATCATCTTGCCGAGGGGAACCATACCGGGTCCACCACGAACCCGCAAACGGTCATCCAACTCCTCGAATCGGGTTTCAAACACACGTCTCAGCACCGAGAAAATGCGTGGTGGACGCACCAAAATATCATATCGCGAGGAACTGGGTTTTTAAATAGTGCATAATTTCTTAAACAATCCCATGGTCCTCAAAACCAGAAATCACATGAAATCCAAAAAAAATGAATAAGTCAATGCGATGTGATATGTATCTCAAGTCATACTATAAATGAAAGGGAGAAACCGCTTTTTGAAAAATAGTTTCAGTTTTTCAAAGGCATCATGCGGCTCCCAAATTCTATGAAAATCATATCGAATCATATGTGAAATGAACTACAGTATAATGATCACGGCAATTCTACAGTGGGTGTCATGGTAATTACTAACGGTGTGGGTGTAACATGCAGATTAGTGCTCGTGCGACATGAACCGTTAGTAATGGTGCGGTGTTCTATCAATCCTAAGTTTATATACATATGGCAGGGAATGCGGTATGCAACTAACAGTAGCCATGTAGGTAAATGAAATATGTAGCTATAAGATTCTATCAGCCCTGACGTAGAACGCCATGCGGGCGATATCCCCGTAGATGTTAAATCTACTCACCGTAGTCTCGCGCTAAGTGTAGCCGACGACTTGTTTCCCCTTTTTCGCAGCGTCCGTCTCACTCGCCTGCGAACCTAGAATTACACAATATATCACACATAAGCTCAAATCCATACAAACACGACATTTAAAGTCACACTTGAAACCCGTGCCGCAAACCAAGCGCTCGTGTGCGTGATACGCTAAAATGTGTGATTAAGCGTCTGAAACTACCTCGACGCACCGCGATACGCAGAACACCCCAAACCCACACACGTATCATGTGTGTCACGAAGATTTAAAATACGAGAAACAGGTAATTAGCTCCAGATTTTGATACAGAAAGAGTTTTGCAAAACTATATATACCATAAAACCCCACATATCAGCAGACACCAACCACAAAAACCCCAACTCCCAGGTCACCTATCTGGCCTCAATTTGTGGCCAGATCACATTTTTCGGCGGCCCAGGTTGGGAGCCTGCCTCCCGTGCTTCGTGTGTGTTTTCTACTCCTAGTGTACGTGCTCCAGTAATTAGAATTTTATTCTGAAATAATCAGAGTGCAAGCAGATTTCAACAGAGTCCCAAAACCAGTTAAAAACAACATTTAGCACTAAATTGATACTTCAGGGTATTTTTATGTAATCTGAAATAAAAACTTGGTTTGAACGGCTCTAATAGCACTTAAATGAGTTAACCAAGCCATAAAATTCCCAACTTATCATATACTTCACAAAATTCCCTTCAATATCACAAAATGCACATAAAAACATGATTTTTAGCTAAAATACTACAAATTATGAGAAAGGGTGTTAAGTGTGAGTTTAGTACCTCCCAAAAGCCTTAGGAAAACCAAAAATTCCAGCTCTTTCCTCAAGTATGCAGACTTGCCTCCAAACTCCCCCCAAAAGTCATTTTTTCTAAGGTTTTAAGTGAAGAATGAGTGGTTTTGTGTAGGATTTTATATGGATTTCAAAGAGGAATGAAAGGAAAAGAAAAAGATGGTGAGAATGTGATGTTGTTGCTGCTGGAGCTGCTGTTTCTGCTGGAAATTTCAGCAAGAAAAGAAAAGAGAAAGAAAAGAGAGGGAAAAGAAAAGAAAGAGAGAGAGATGCTTCAATAAATGCTCACCATACCTCATTAAATGCACACCATACCTCTTTCTTTTCTCTCAAATCAATTTCTTTTGTTTTAAAAGGAAAATGAAAATGAAAATTTGAAAAGGGTGAGAAGGAAATAAGTATGTGCCACTAAAATGCTAAGTATGCAAGCAAGCACACCAATCCTCATTAGGAAAGTAATTAAGGAAAATAATTCTAATTAAAAGAACACATAGCTAAATTAAAATAAATTAAAGATAATAAACCCCCTTTAAATATATGAAACCCCAATTCATCTCAATTGGACAAGATAAAAAGGAAATTAAGATTTTACGGGTTTTCATGAAAACACGCATCAATATTATCTAACGCGAAAAAACCCTAAACGAGTTTTCAAAGTGTTACATTGATGTCACAACACCAATGGATATGGGATCATCCATCGCCCATCATATGGGTCAAGAAACTTATACGCTAGTCTACTCTGGAATATCGATACCCTGTCTCGATATATCCTCGACTAGGAACATTTAAGGATATAGTTATAGACCACACATTCCCCACTAGTATGATCTCCATCATAGCCATGGAAGTCAAGCCGATATCCTGAGGGCTTTATCAACATGTATCAAATGAACAGTATCAAGTAAACATGTCAAGATAAAGTACAACCAGATAGCATACTATCATGTCGAGCAAGAAAGTTATATATATATACATATACATATATATATATATATATATATATATATATATGTACATGTCCAAGCATCCACTATACACATAATGGCCTATAGGGCATACATATATCCTACAATCTCCCACTTGCACTAAGGCCAAATTTTGGCGTATCTCATACCCAACATCTCAAATAGTCGCTCATGTTGCGGCTGTGGAAGGGCCTTGGTGAGTGGATCCACGGTGTTATTCTTTGTATCTACTCTCCGAATCTCGATCTCTTAGCGATCAACATCTCCCGGATCAAATGATATCGCCTGAGGTTGTGTCTGGACTTCTGATGAGATCTAGGTTCTTTGGTCAACGCCATAGCTCCATTATTATCATAATATACTGGTATTGGATCAACAATTGTTGGAACTACTCCCAGTTCCGCAACGAACTTCCTTATCCAGACGGCTTCCTTGGCAGCATCATTTGCAGCAATATACTCAGCTTCCATTGTGGAGTCTGCAACGGTATCCTGTTTGGAACTCTTCCAACACACCGCCCCTCCATTGAGGGTAAATACAAATCCTGAGATAGATTTACTGTCATCCTTATCACTTTGGAAGCTGGAATCGGTAAAGACCTCCATTTGGAGATCCCCATTACCATACACTAAGAACAATTCTTTAGTTCTTCGTAAGTACTTAAGAATGTTCTTCACAGCTATCCAGTGTTGCTCCCCTGGGTTGGATTGATACCTGCTTACTATAGCTAGTGCATAAGCTACATCAGGGCGAGTACATATCATCGCATACATTATAGATCCTACGGCTGAAGCGTAGGGTATAATGTCATGCGAGCTCTCTCTTCATCGGTCTTCGGACAGAAGTCCTTAGAGAGAGCGATTCCATGGCAAGCAGGCAAGGCACCACGCTTGGAATCTTCCATACTAAACCTTTTTAGGATGGTATCAATGTACTTTGATTGGGACAATCCCAATAAGCTCTTGGATCTATCTCTATAGATCCGTATGCCTAAAATGCATGAGTCATCACCCAGGTCCTTCATGTAGAACCTTTGTGATAAGAATGATTTGACCGATTGTATCATAGGAATATCATTTCCTGTCAAGAGAATGTCATCTACGTACAATACGAGGAAAGTGACAGTACTCTCTACAATCTTCTTATAAATACATGGTTCATCAATATTTTTGATAAAATCAAACTCTTTGATTGTATCATCAAAGCAGATGTTCCATCTCCGAGATGCCTGCTTTAATCCATAAATGGATTTAAGCAACCTACATGCCTTTTCGCTGCTCCCACTGTCAATGAAGCCCTCTGCCTAATCCATAAAAACGCATTCTTCTAAATCACCATTTAGAAATGCAGTTTTAACGTCCATCTGCCAGATTTCATAGTCGTAGTGAGTAGAAATTGCAAGTAGTATCCAGATGGATTTATGCATTGCTATTGGAGAGAAAGTTTCATCATAGTCCAATCCTGGTCTTTGACGAAAACCTTTCGCTACAAGCCATGCTTTAAAGGTCTCCACCTGTCCATCTACACCAATCTTTCTTTTAAAGATCCATTTGCAACCTACGGGTTTTATCCCAGGAGGTGCAATATCCAAAGTCCATACTTTGTTGGTGTACATGGACTCCATTTCGGATCTCATGGCATCCAGCCACTTCACTGAGTCACCACTCGTGATAGCTTGCTGAAAAATAGTAGGGTCATCATTGTTGGAGATAGTGCCCTCAGAGTCAATTATTGGATCACAGGCACGTGATTGCAATGATTGAGGGAGGACCTATCCCTGTAGGACAGTCTTACTCAAGATAGTATGCTATCTGGTTTATCTTTATCATCGTGTACTGCTTTAGGTGACCCTACAGGTCGTTATTACACGTTGATAGAGCCTCTAGGATTCATGCTTGACTGCCAGCAGTATGAGGGCGATCATATACGTGGGAGCTGGTAGTCTATAAGCACATCCTTAAAAGGTCCCTAGTCGTGGGAGTTTCGAGACAGGGCATCGATACTCCAGAGTAGACTAGTGTATACAGTCGAGACCCCGACGAGGGGCGGTGGCCGGTCTCACAAGCCACTGGTGTCAGTTGGTTCACCTAAGATGTATACAGGTGCTCATTGGGTTTTGAGTACACCGGACAGGACTCACCGGGAACATGCTAGTTGGTCTTATACCTGACGTCAGATAGCAGTTCCCTGGTGACATGTGTACAGGTTAGTTCATCGACCTGAGGATCGTCATTTGTCTCGTGTGAGTTCCCACTGTACTTTGATTACTACCCTACCACGCTTAAAGGAGACGTGCAAACAGGTTTTAGTTGGGTACAGTCCCGAGCCACATGGAGGCAGTGAGCGGATCTTCGGGGGTTCGTCTCTCCCGGTATTGGGGGTGAGGTCGCGCTGTGTCTAGGAGAGCCATTACACGAAGTCCTTGGCCAAGGCAGGAGATTTACTGGTAGGTATTCCAGTAGTATCTCAGGGTGTTCTGGGCTGATCTCTGACACGACTTGTACCGCTTTTGGGGGTCTGAATTTTACCAACCCCTAGGCCCGCCATGTGATGCTCATAGACGAACGGACCGGACTGTACGGATATTGTCACTGACAGGCTCAGTAGGGTGTCAGGATGAGTTCGCTCATCGACGTCCGTTTTGGTCAATAGCTGGTGGCCCGTCACGTATTGGCTTATACCTCTGACGTGCTAGTGGTTAAATCCACAACCAAGGTGTTGATGAGTCTTTAGAGTCCCCCACATTCAGTTGCTCAAGTTTTCGGGCGAAACGTTGTAGAGGCCGTATGGAGATATGGCAGGGTTCGATCAGATACGTGCGGTATTGCACGGATCAGGATCGGACGGATAATGCTAGCGGGCTTTGGTTTAAGCCGGATCCTAGTATTGCACAGTGTAGATTTTGTCTCTTTGCATTTGTATTTCGGTCGGAATACAGATGCGGGTATGTATGCACAGTATCGGGGTTTTCCTGTAATTTATTACAGGATCAGTTTTCTGGAGTTGCCAGTTTGCTTTCCGTTTCGGCCATATTTCTTTGTATCCTTCAATGGCCGAAGATTGGTGGAGGAGGGCTTATTTGCATTTGTGCAAATAAGCATTTGTGGAGGGTGGTGATTGCATATTGTTGTATCATGATAGCTCTTCTTTGACCTTGACTTCTATCTTCATCATGGCTTGACTTTTGTAGGACATGATTGTTAATGATGATGAAGGGTGAGGTTGGTGGAGTGTTGGTGTTTTCTTTGTGATCATTTCTTCATATGATAACTATTTCTCTCTCTCTTGCATGATTAGTGAGTTGGTCCCCCCTTGAGATAATCACTCACTCATTTTTGTTTCTCTCTCCCATTCTAAGCCTTGGCCGGCCATGCATATGGTGGGCTGCCCATTTTTTTGTGGTGTGGGATTTTGGTTCTCTTGTGTTCTAAAATCCCCAAGTTCCTCTACAAAGTTCATGTATCATCCCTCCACCAAAATGGCAACCTCCATGAACCCAAAAATGAGACATGGTTCTACACTATATTCTACAGCAAATCTTGGGTATGTCGACTCGCCAGTTTCGTGCCCGAGTTGCCTCGGACCAGAGGTGGGAGCCCGTAAAAGAAGCCGGCGACGTGGTGCCCTTCTGGCGACGAGGTGGAGACCGGAGATTCCGCGGGGAGATCGGGACGACGACGAGAAGACCGGAGGACACGGATCACTCGGTATATTTCTCAATCCCATCTTGTAGTTAGCTAGGACTAGTTTAATGGCACGATCCGGTTTATAGTGCGCGGTGGTGCCGGTTCGAAAAATTAAAGTAAATCACCGCTTCCGCATTCCGGCGTCGGATTGACGGCCGGGGCGCCGCCGTGCACTTACAATCATCTTCCATGATGCAATCTTATCTATCACCATCAATGAGAAACCCATAGTATCTCTCCGGTGGGCGAGAAGTTCTACTAGATCTTCGGAGCATCTGAGGTTCTTGATATTCTACTGCAACATCAGGTTCAACCAATTCATCATGAGTAATTTGAGTCTCTAGAACCTCTTCAAGTTCTACCGCATTGCCATCAGTACTATTTATAAAAATTTCACTTTCTAAAAATGTGGAATGTTGAGAAACAAACACATTTTGTTCCTCCTTGTGGTAGAATAGATATCCATATGAATGTTTTGGATATCCCACAAAATTACACATGACCGATCGTGTCTCGAGTTTATCCGGATTCCGCTTTTTGAAAAAAGCCGGACAGCCCCATATCCTAACTCTTTTAAGAGATGGTCTCTTCCCACACCACATCTCATATGGAGTGGTAGACACGGTCTTGGTTGGAACCCTGTTCAATAGATAAATTGCTGTCTCTAATGCATATCCCCAAAAGGAAAGCGGTAACTCAGCATCACTCATCATGGACCGTACCATATCTAATAGGGTACGATTCCTCCATTCTGACACACCGCTGTGCTGTGGTGTGTAAGGATGAGTGAGCTGAGAGAGAATCCCATTCTCTTTTAAGAAGTTTGAAAACTCATTGCTTAAATACTCTCCACCTCGATCTGATCGAAGTTTCTTGATACTCGAGCCAGTTTGTTTTTCTACTTCAAGTTTGTACTCCTTGAATTTCTCGAAAGCTTTGGATTTATGCTTCAATAAAAACACGTGTCCGAATCTTGAGAAATCATCAGTAAAAGTGATGAAGTATGAAAAACTGTCGCTTGCATGTGTAGACATTGGTACGCATACATCACTATATATGAGGCCTAAGAGTTCTGTAGCTCTCTCTCCGTGTCCAATAAACGGAGTTTTGGTCATTTTACCTTTGATACATGACTGACAAGTCGCATAAGATTTATATTCAAAAGGATTCAAATATCCATCTTTATGTAGCTTGTTTAGTCTTGTTTCATTAATATGACCAAGTCTACAATGCCAAAGAAAAGTTTCATTTATGTCTGAAAATTTTCTTTTACTTGTGTGTTGTATATTGAAAACTGTGTGTTGGTTTAGGACGTAAATACTGTTATTCAGTGTACCATACCCAATCAACTGTTGATTCAAGTTAATGTTCATAATATTATTCTGTAATACAAAATGATACCCTTCATTGTCTAACAAGAAAACGGATATTATATTACATAGCATACTAGGTACATAATAATAAGGGTTCAAAGCTAAAATACATCCTGAAAGCAACCCCAGATGATACTCTCCTACGGATACAATATGTACATTGGAACCATTTCCAACCCGAAGAGTATGGTCCCCAATCTTCAAAACTCTACTGTTTCTCAATCCCTGCACACAATTGCAGATGTGAGAACCAGAACCGGTATCTAATACCCAAGATGCAGAGTTTATAGAAAAACAGTTTTCATTTACAAACACACCTGAAGCGGAAGTATCAACATGCTTCTTCTTCTTGAGATCTGCAGGTACAAAGTACAATTGCGTTTCCACTGTCCCGACTTATGGCAGTAAAAACATTCTCCTTTTCCACTTCCCGCGGCCCCATACTTGTCTTTCCTCTTCTCCTTTACAACTCCACCTCTCGGCTTAGTGGGTTTCTTCTTCTTCTTTCCCTCGGTCTTGGCTTTTGGGACTGAAGGGGAAAATAGCCCAGCAAGCAGAGCGGGAGTTTTCGCTATCTTAAGCGTTCTTTCTGCACTTCTCAACATATTGAGAAGTTCAGGCAATGATTTCTCCAAATCATTCATATTAAAGTTTACTATGAATGGAGCAAAGGCAGAGGGGAGAGACTGTAGAACAATATCAATATATTGCTCGTTTTCCATAGTCCATCCTAGATCCTCATGTTCTTCTATAAGACCAATCATCTTCAAGACATGTTCTCCTACTGATGTGCCAGAAGCCATCCACATCTGAAACAGCTTTCTAGATGCCCCGTAGCGTAAAGCCCGAGATTGCTCTCTATACAACTCCTTTGTATGAAGAAAGATGGATTGAACATCCATCTTCTCGTGTTGCTTTTGATGTACATTATCCGTAGAAGCTAGCGCGGGGTTACAATCAATGTCCCATGTTTTTCGAATCTCCTTATCCGAAATAGATGATTCAGGACCTGGGGTGGGTGGCGCTTTGGCAGTGAGGACATATGATACTTTATCATATGAGAGTGCAATGTTCAGGTTCCTTATCCATTCAATATAATTCGGTCCAGTCAGTTTGTTTTTCTCTAACAGAAGTTTTAGTCCTGTCATCGGTATCTGCCATTAGGAGAGAGAAAATAATACACTTAGCGAAATGCTCTTGCAAAGATAAGATTGGTTATTATCTTATCTAATCGATATCTCCCACTGCCTTTATCAAATTTTCTTTCAAACCTGAAAAGAAAACTAGCCAGGATTAATTATATTCTACAGTTTCGCTAACCGGTTAGCCAAGCCAGTGTCGGTACTTTGAGGGAGGTTCCCCGTGCTTGCGCACGAACCTAATTAAAATAAACCTCGTTTTTCCCAGAGGTCAAACCCCGTTAACACCTTTCTAGACACCTACTGGATTAGCTAATTGTAAAGTGTAAAACTCTCCTGGGAGTAACTCTTACTCAAAGTGGGGATCGAGATCCAACTATCATATAGATGGTATGCAATCTCATTGCAAATTTCAACTCTTGAAACTCCCGATATTGTTTTTACCCCTAGCAGTTTATGACCTTGGCTATACTCAACATATCATAAGTACTAGTCAAGTTCTACCCGTCATTTCATGATTAACTAGACCCACCCATATGACCCTTGACTATGATTAACATAATCACATGAATGTCCTAACTGTTCGCATCATATGCTTTGTAGGAAGACATCACTTAGCTACCGTACACTACGCCTTGACTATTATCAACATACGTAGCATAAATACTAAGTACTCTGCTTCCTAAAATGACGGAGGGTTGCGTATAGTTTTTATGAGACCTTTAACTCTTTGAACTTGATCTCGTTGTAGAATCTAAATAGTTTAGAAAAGGAGTGGCTTAAGCTCCGCATCTTTTGAAACTTGCTTTTTCATAAAAAGAACCAAGTGGGTTTCAAATCCGATTCTACAACATCTTTAGGTTTCTTTTTTCTTTATATTAATCTCATTAATATATTCCCATCATTTAAGTTCCTAAGACATCACAGAAGCGAAAAATAGACATTTATTACATATCACATATATAACAACAATATTTCATTCGTCTCAGATATCAAGTAATCACATCACAGAATATTCAGCAGCAGAAACAGATATATCAAAATATAGGATATACTAGGAACTCCGTATTTTATATTTAGGCTACGATAGAAAATACGGATTCTACGGTCGTGATGAATAGCCAATCCCACACCCTTAGACTCCTACGAGAGCGGCAAGTGACCCTTCCAATTCTGGAGTTTAGGAGACCCGGTCTTGACTCCTCGAGATGGCCTCCCACTGAACTCCAGAACCCGGTCACTCGTGCTCTCCTCCTAGGGTCTATCCTAATGCGGAAATGTAAAATATACATCAATGGAGACATCATCCTCAACTCGGAAGTACCTCAATAAAAGAATATTATTTACAATGAATTTTACATGAATGAAAAGAGAAACTCTCGTCTCACATAAACCCCCCGGCCATTCAATCACGACGATCCTATACATCATATCATATCAACAATTGAAAAGCATAGACAACGTTAAAATATATCAATCAACACATCAACATACCCACTGTTGTAATAGATCTCAACACTTGAACCTGCATTAAAAATTCCCAGAGAGCTCATACAGTACCTACGGATCAACATAAGAAAGCACGGTCCAAGCCTCACCAACGGCGCCGCGGAACCGCCGCAAATACCACTGTTTGGCCACGGTTCTGCGGTCGTTATGTCGAGTTAGGCGCTCGTTTTTCTTGGGGATCCACAGAAAACCCTGCTCTATTTTTTGAATATTTTTAATTCTAAAAATTCCAACTTTTGAAAAAATTTCCAGTGAGCATGTAAAAATCATATTTTTCATGTTCGATTGAGTTTTAAAACGTCGTCTAGTTTACCCTAAAGCTCTAGCTAGGCTCTGATACCATGTTGGTATGTAGTAGTGCCTCTAGTTGGGTTGCAACATCATAAAGTAATGAACTTTTAAATTTCTAGAGGGCTATTACAAACGAACTATGAATCTTAACTAGAGATTAGGGTAATATCAACAATATAAGAAGTCTAAGCTAAAGGAAAATGAAATACAACCTTTGTAGCCAACTTCTTCACTCTTTTGGACTCCTACGGCTTTGCTCGAAGCTTGGATCAACTCCGCTCAAGGTCCTTCGTAGTCTACGATGATCCACTCGGAGATTTCTAGGTCAAGCTCTTTGCTTCACAAAATCAAGATGAAGTGGAGCAAATACTCTACACTAAAGGGCTAGGGTAGTGTAGAATGGTTATATGGTTTGTGTACTCACTCAAAAACTCTTTCTTTTTAAGTTCCTCACTCTTTTAAAAACTCAAGAGAGCTTGAAGAAGGAGGAAGAAGAAGATGGCAAAGCTTTTGTCAATATTATGAAAAAACTTAATCCAAAATGAAAAAGAAAAGAATATATATGAGACACTCTCAAATATAACCATAGTTAACTAAATATCTAGATATTTTGTAGATGAGTTAAAGAACAAAGGAAATATAACCATGGTTAAAGTCAAAGGTCAAATAAGAAGAATGTAGAAACAATGAGTCATTTAGCTAATTTCCTTTTTCTTTAATTTATTAACAAAAATGTAGATATTTATCAACCATGTGAGTCTTGCATTGCCATCTCCTATGTATCAACAACCATGATACATATGTATGTATGTATGTGTGCATGCACATCATCATGTGCATGTATAAACATATATGCATATATCCAAAAGAAAAGGTTTAATTAAAAGTGAGATAAAAGTTAATATTAATCAACACTTGATTTAATAAATCGGTCATATCAAATATGACCCAACCAATGGTAAACGCCCGATTAAAATACGGTATCACATATTCGCATTTAATCGAGCTCCCGCGCATATCTCATATGTACACCACATCATTTCGCCTGAGCTAGAAAAATCCTGTGTGGGACTCTAAGACTCGTCAATACGCCGGCAGTAGGCGATGATCACATCAAAACACCCACATGCTGCAAGCGGTCAGCTAAACGTAACGGCCACCCGGGTATTGAACGAACAGAAGAACAACAAGCGAACTTGTCAAAGCTCCCGCAAAGTCATTGGTAACACCTACCGTACAGTCCGGTCTCTTCGTCTGATATGCTGCATATCAAGTCGAGGGATGGAATCGTCGAGCCCTAATAACTTAATAAGTTATGCCGATATGGACTATGACCGGTTGAGAAACCACTGATAACACTTATCAGTAAATCTCATCAGCCCTGGTCAGGGACTTCGAGTCAAAACCAATCGCGCATAGCACAATCAACTCCCAATATCGGGAGAGACGAAACCCTTCCCATCGCTCATTGTCTCCATGTGTCTCGGGACTGTATCCAAAAGCCACCTGTTTGTACAACTCAGTAGAGCCATGGTAGGGTGGAAATCAAAGTATAGTGGGAGAACACACAAGACTCTATGACGATCTCGAGTCTACAGACTAACCTGTACCTGTGTCACCTGAGAACTGCTATCCGACGATAGACATAATACCATATAGGAGTTCTCGATGAGTCCGTTCAGTGTACCCAGTCTGCACTGAGCACCCGCATACAATCTTTGATGTCACAACACCAATGGATATGGGATCATCCATCGCCCGACATATGGGTCAAGAAACGTATACGCTAGTCTACTCTGGAATATCGATGTCCTGTCTCGATATACCCTCGACTGGGAACATTTAAGGATATGCTCATAGACCACACATGCCCCACTACTATGATCTCCATCATAGCCATGGAGGTCAAGCCGATATCCTGAGGGCTTTATCACTATGTATCAAATGAACAGTATCAAGAAAACATATCAAGATAAAGTACAACCAGATAGCATACTATCATGTCGAGCATATATATATATATATCTATATATATATATATACATGTCCAAGCTTCCACTATACACATAATGGCCTCTAGGGCATACATATATCCTACATTAAGCATTAACTCACACACCCCACTTGTACCCACTTGAGTCAACATGTTGTGTCATGGCAGCCCCATCATGGTCCAAGTAATCAAAGTGCTATGTCCACACTTGTGTTGTGTTGGACCAAAATTGTGTGCACACATGATTATTTGCAAAAAGAGCTCTTTGAATATTGGTCGGTTTTTTGTTTTGATTGCAGTGTCGGCTTCCAAATGCTATATCCGTGATATTGAGTGTGTTTCCAGTATTTTATCACGAATACCTGTAATCTGTAATTACTGAGCAGACACTGATTAATAGTATCGATATAGAACAAAATTGATACTAAATGAGAGGTATTAAAATACAGTTTTCTGAGATGAACAAATACCCCCAAACTTATCTTTTTCTCGTCCTAAGCAAAACAAAAAATCCTAGCCTCACTTTCACAGAGAACGCGATTGCACTGAGCACGTGCAATAAGCCGTTAAATCTCTAGGTGTCCTAAGTAGGAGGAGTGTTGTCTCCTGAGGATTTTCAGCGGATTACACCCACAAAATCCAGTCAAGTTAGCGTCGTGGAGAAAATGTTAATTCTAATCTTGAGTTAGAGATCAAAATTAGAAGTTCTATCACCCAAGCTAGAAATATCAAACCGTATTTTTCACTCCTCACAATTTTGTTAACATAGGCTTATATGCATCTTTACGTGATTGTGCGGATAGTGTCCATAAGTTTTTAAGAACTTGATTAGGGTCATCATGTCTTAAATACGGATCAGGATAGACTTCTAAAGGATCACACGATTTTGAAAGGAGTTAAGATTTTTCTCAAGTTTCATTCTTCAGTTAGGGTTCAAGTCAGAATATATATCATTTTTAACAGAGAACCAAAGTCTTATTTTTTCACTTCCACCTTTCACTTGTTGTTGTTCGTATACATCTTCGTGATCGTGCACAACGTCTTTATAAATATAAACCTTCATATCTCCACGAAAAAAACTGTTTTATAATCGAAAACTTGTCTTCACCAAGATTATTCTCCCACAAAGAACCGTGAGGACTTTTAACTCGGGGAGAACACTTGCTTAGCTTGATTTATTTGGCGATTGGAAACTTAGCGAGTGTTGGGTCAATGACTCCTAAACCAGATGGTTTTAGGGCATTAGGTGTGAAAACACCCCAAGGACTTAATTACCCAAGTTACTAAGGCCACAAAACAAAAGACCCATTTTATTTGCATTTAAAATATTCTGAAGGCTGTGCGAACGGAGATATAGCCAGTTTTTCTTTTAAATTCTGAAGACGTGATCATGTGGATAAGGTGTGTAATTACTCCAACAAGGTTCCAGATGGGTTATTTTTCAGACTTGTAGCTTCTATTAAAACCTCAATAATATCCTTCATATCCACTTTACTTTATGAACTATTTTTGATATTACTTAACTTAGAACTAACCTGTTTGATCCTAAAGATATTTTATCAATTTTCAAAAAGGTTAAAGACATATCAGACATTCATCAAATTCTCAAAAACAAATGACACGTGTAAAGTGTTATAAAAGACGTATATTGGCTTCGGTTAAACTCAAAGGAGCGTTATGTTTCGGGTTGCCAATCTTACAAAAAGAATTTAGTTATTTCTATCTTTTTACCCGAATCGTCAGATTTCGAATCTAAGTTCCCCCGCTAGCTACATGACAAACAAGTTTTTATGTTTTGGAATTTTTTTCCATTTTTATAGGTTTTTTTTAATACAATATAAACACAGAATACAATACAAAAGTAGATATGAAATGCATCTACATGCACGAAATTAAAAGAAAAATACATAATATAAAGTGCTGAAATGCAGGAAATATGCACATGCAAAACTATATGCTGATACAAGATGCACCCAAACTCAGGATTCACCCCCAAACTGAAGTTGACGATTTCCTCATCGTCGCTTAGCCTTGCCCTTCTCCTTGTTCTTACTGCTCCCGCTTGCTTCATCCTGGTTCGCTAAGATCTGTCTCAGTTGTTCTTTTATCTCTTTATTTTGCCAGATCAAAGTCTTGATGCCACGGACCTCCATCCTGTGTAGCTCGTATGGATCAGTCGGAACATCCTCTCTTAAGTAAATCTCAGAGGATGTCTATGGTGCCACATGCTCGCTGGGGTCAGTGGGTGACCAGATTTTCTACTCACTCCTGCTGTCAGTATAACCCGGTGAGATCCTCTCAATCTCTACCGGGACGGTGTCGTACATAGTAATGCAGGCCGCGAAATCCTCCTCCTCCATGTAGTAGTGACAAATCTGGGTGATGAGGACGGGAAGTAACGATTTGTACGCCGCGACACCCTCCTTGATTGTGGTAAATAGCATACTCGCCATGCAAAAATGATAGTCCTTGGTCATCAAACAATGAACAATATGTCCCACAATCACCGGAAATGAGGGAACTCGAATGATCCCCCTGACATTACGGTAATCCCAGCGACAAGCCGTATAGACGTTTCGGTAAATTTGCTGGGTATTTAGCCCAGCATCTTGTAACTCACGTCTTGACCCCATGATCGTCCTATACTGGGCAAGTTCTAACGGTCGTTGGAAACCAGGTCGGGCAGGGATGCTTGTGACATTTGAAACCGTATCCGCTCAGAATACCCTCCTTCGACCCCGAAAGTGAAAACGAATACGGTCCTGAAGTAATTCACCTTCTCGTAGAGCATCGTAGAACTCATCTACCAATTGCTCAATAGCACACAATCCCTCATCCCTATATAGTAAAAATTCCCAACCTAACTGTCGGATATCATCATAAAAATAGCTCCCAAACATCTCGTAGGTGAACACATTGACAAAATTTTTCTCTAAATCAAAGGGGGCCATAATTTGTAGGCTGTTGAAATTTTCTGGAAAATTAAATAACGCAGAAGAGGGGGTAAGGAAAATTCTTACAAAGTAAACGAAGATAATCGACGATCGGAGGAAACAAGACCGGCGGCGCCGGATTTTCTGAGTGTTTAGCCGGTTGGATCAGGGGAGATGGATCTAGAGTTTGGGAGGAGAGTTTGGGGAGATCTAAGGAAACTGAGAGATCAGTTTGAGTGATGAAATAATGTCACGACCCAAAGTTAGGCACGTGACTGACACTTAAACCACGTAACGTCAACAGGCGTAACGCAATTTAAGTAAGCCGAAAACCAAGAGATCTAAACCATAACTACTAGTAAGTGATAAAACATTGTTAAAAACATTTGGAAATCTCAAGTAAAAATTTTAAAGCTTAAGTTTATTTCCTTAAAAATTTCGGCAGCACCTCATTTGTAAATACAAGCCCCGAAACGGGTACAAACATATGATATAAGTAAAGCATCCCCAAACGGAAGCAAATCACGCCCAAAGGCGGAAACAACCACCGCAAGCATATATACGACGCCGTAGCGAAGAAATAGGCAATATAAATGAAAAACAGCATAAAGAGATAAAACTACATAATAAAGGCCGACTCACACGAGCACGACACCCAGAGTCACAAAATATACAATATCGGTCCTCACAAACTCGTCTCTAAGTCAATACATGAAAGTGGTAGATGGAGAGTACTAGATACAATGAGATATACAATGAACATAAACGGATAACCGCAAACCCACCTACAGCAAAAAGACTCACAGCCAACCGTAGCGGTATCCGCTGAAAAAGATACAATAAGAAGCCCTGCCGCGACTACTCTGAGGGTCAAACCTGCAAAACACTGTAGCACAATGGGGGTGAGTTGCCAACTCGTGAATAGTAAGTAATATCATACAGATAATCGCATGTATGCACGTACAGCAATAATCTATCACATGCAATCTGATAGCATAAGTATGGCAATATGGATATGCAACAATCATGATCAAGGTACACCATCAGGGTACTGCAACTACATGAACAATGCATATCTAATAAATACTGAGTGTGGGTTAAAATATAACATCATCAATGAATCATCATCGTGGAAAATCCCGTTGTACATCAACGACACCCCAAATCCAATACCTCAGGCGCCATCACTCTGATCGACCCTCATATCCTGTAAATCCCATGGAACCTGAGTGCCCAATATCGGCACTCGAAAACATCATGAAAACTCGTGTCCAACATCGACACGTAAATTCACATAACTCGGGCTCCGTTAGTATGGATCAGCCCACAGGCTCCGTCAATCTGGATCGGCCTATATCCATCTCACGACTCCGGTCGGTATCCTCCGAATAACCGCCTGATCCAACCAATCACCGGTAGGTAGTAGTCACTCTGCAAGGATCATCGTCTACTGCACAACATCCCTTTCTTTCCCTGGGGTACCATACCGGGTCCACCATGAACCCGCAAACGGATCATCCATCTCCTCGAATCGGGTTTCTAATACGAGTCTCAAAACTGAGAAAACTCATGGTGGATGCATCGAAATACCATATCAAGAGAAACCGGGTTTTCAAAACAATGCATACTTTCTTGAAATATCCCCACTGTTCTCAAATCCATAAATCACATGAAATCCGTACCTCAATGCGTAAATCCATGAAATATGATGTATGCAACATAGAACAATAATATGAGCATATCAAGGAAAAACCACTCTTTTAAATGAATCAAGTTTGTAAATATATCATGCGGTTCCCAATTTCTCCGAAATCAAATGCAACATCATATAAAGGTGTACATGTAACTATAGCAAGGTATGGTTGTATACATGTAAGTATGTATGCATGATGCATTTCATATGCGCAATAGAACAAGAATCAACGTCTCAATGACAATAATGAATACAATACCACATATGTGTACAGGTTGTGCATTTCATGGAAATTACCGGTGGTGTGGGTGTAGCAAACAATTTAGTGCTCGTGCAACATGAACCGTCAGTAATGGTGCAGTGTCTACTAGTTACTAAGTCAAGGCACAACAAGTAATGGTATGCAATGATGCTCATGCACAATCAACTCATATACACATAACATGTAACTATAATATCATATCTAGCCCTGACGCTTAACGCCATACGGGCGATTTCCCCGTAGATGTTAAATCTACTCACCGATGATCTCGAGCTAAGTAAATCCAACCACCTGCTTTCCTTTCTTCGCAGCGTCCAAAGTCCCCGCCTGCGATCCTATTAACACACAACACAATAACACGTGGATTTAGCAAACTACGCAATAATAAACGAACACAACGCCAAATAACGAATCGGTTCCCTTAAGCTACAAAAGGGTTCGCTTAGCGGCTAACGTGTGTAGCGACATAATCAAAACCAGTCCACGATTGCAAGCTACCAGCAACACTTAAACTACGTCGGATCAATCGTATCGCACTTTGCAAAACACCTAAAATTAGCTAAGTGTTCCCAGATTTTTCCTACCGTCAAAACATAAAAATCAAGCAGTATCAAACACCCCAAAATACCTACAGACATCTACCCTAAAACTCCCAACTCCCCAGGCTCCCAAAAATCCGAGCTCGTCGGAATTCCTCTAAGTCTCGCCGGCCAAAACAGGTAGGATTGGGTTCGGGTTTCAGGTGAACATTCAAGGCCTCTAACACAACACTACTACACCGCTAGATTTTACAGTAAAGATTCGTGGTGACAGCAGATCACAGACACTCTAAAACGACACTAAAAATACGATAGGTGCACAAAAGTATAACTTGAGTGTTCTAAACAACAATCACTAAGCAACACAACACTATAAACATCTAATTAACAGTTAGAGACCACTACCTTTCTACACTTGCTCAAAAACCCTAGCTTTCCATGCTCTAAGTCATCTTTTGGGGTTTAGCTAGGCTTGTGAAGGGTTTAGTGAGGTTTTGTAAAGATTTTGCTTGGGTTTGTGATGATTTGGTTAGGGTTTCAGTTGAGGGGATGAAGGAAAATGAGATGAAGAAACAAGTGAGAATGAGAGAATGTGAGTGATGAGGAGAATGCGGGTGTGAGAGTTGTGAAAAGAAAAATGGGGGTGTGAGTTTAGAGTGAGCCATGCCCCCTTTCTCTCTCCTTATTAAATGCACCCCATGCTTGCTCATTCCTTATCATTCCATGTCAACTCTCTCTCTCCCCTTCTCTCTTAAGTCAACTCAAATTCAAACCTTTATTTTAAAAACTAAATAATTTATATAATTACATATTACAACTTAATGGAATGAGGTTAAGGTGCCATGGCTACTTAAGCATGGTTAACCCTAATTAACCCTAGGTTAACATTACAAGTGTGTGGAAGCCCGAAATAAATAATGATAAAATAATAATTAATTTTTATAAAATATGTGAAAACTATTTTTGTAAACTTTTTACTAAAAATCCGCATTATCGCTTAATTAACACTAATCGCATTCTAAGGTGTTACAGATAAAGGGGTCGGGTCAGGGATCTGGTGCTTATAAAGGAATTTTTGCAAAAAAAACCCTGAGCAAAAAAGAATCCCAACATTACATTTATTCACACACTCAAACCTGAATTGTATCAACGTGCTATCTCCAAAACTCAGCGCTCACTCCCAAACGGGTGAGAACTTATTTTCAAAAAGGAACAAAATATCTAATACTAATTACAACATATACAAGTTAAATGATTGAGTTAGTCCAGAAATTAATACCAGCCATTTAAAATTTTTGTCTATATAGTGCAAACGCTGGTAAAAGAAAATGTATAATAAAAAGAAAAAGAGAATATACAAAGAATGGTTAGTAGTTAGTAAAGGGCATAGTGTGTGAAACTAGGGATCGGAAGACGCTGAATGCAAAGATGAAGTTTTAAAGGAGTCAAAGAATTGTTGCCCAAATGAATTGAATTTTCACGAAGTATGTGTTGAGTTTCGAAGTCAAGCTCGTTTAAAAACTGGAGTTCATCCGCAAAAAAATCAGAAAAGGAAAGGTTCATAGGATGTTCCTGAATTGATCCTAACTCAAACTCAGAAAGAATATCAAGTTCATCCGCAAATATCTTCTCAAAACTCTGCATGAAAGACCGTTTTTCCAGGCTGTCTTCCTCCTTAAGATTCTCCACAATCCTCTTCTCTTGGTTACAACTCACAATTCCCAAAACGAGTTCTCCTTTATCACATTCATATCTGGGTAGGTTCATGTCATCTAAAAAGGTAGGTTCCCACACTAACGTTTCTTCCGAAACAATATCAACAGGGGACACAAAAATTGTGGGTTCCTGATTTTTGATTTCTTCTAACAATTTATCCCAACTATACCCGTCAAATTCACAAGCTCCCTCCATTAAAATTGGAGCGCAAAAATCAGTCGGTTCATGAATTTCTTCTTCAAGTAATATTTCAGTTAAATCAACCTCAAAATCACACGTGACAGGAGGTTCTGTGGGTACCTGAAGGTTAGTGGTGGACTGACTTAGAGGGTTTTCCTGTGTGTCCTGATAACACTTAGTCAATTCATTCGCATCATCATCTATGAAATCATCAAAATTCATTCGATCGTTTATCTTACTCGGGTGACTTTCTAGATGACAGATATTGACATTATGTGGTTCTAATTGACTGTGTTCACTCTCTAGAATCCTTACAGCTAAATGGTTCACTTGTTCTTCTATTCTAGCCAAAGACTGAGCTTGAGCAAGAAACAATTGCTCAGATTGTTGTATGAACAGAGCTAGCATCGAAGCTGATTGATTCTCGACTGCAGTCATCACTTTAATACCTTTCTCTAAAGCAGTCAACTTAGCATCCATCTCACCATCATTCCCTGATGGCTCAGTTGTTTCAGGAGGAGAGAGTTGTGACGATGGTGATGCTAAAGCTGTTACCCTGTCGACCTCTTTCTCTAAATTTTCAATCATTTGATCTAGGTTTGATGTGGGACTGGGTTCGAGAGTGTTTGGTGGGTGACCGTTATCAAAAGTCTGGGAAGGTTGGTCACCACCTAGAAAAGGACAAGTTTCATGAATGTGGGAAGAATTGTGGCAATTTGAACAAATTAATTGAGACTGAGTATAAACAAAGGAATAAGAATCGTGAAAAATTGAATTGAATTATGTGTCACCCATATCAACAAGAATTCACAAATAACATAAAAACAAAAAATATCATACCGCTAGCAGTCTATGTTATGCTAAGTCAACTAGACCTGCTCGGGAACCCGATTGTCGAAGTAAAACTGTGTCGGGAACCGGGCTCAAGATATACAGATCACAAAGCCAGGTAAGTGCAGAGATAAGGGGAGGTTATCCAATGCTTTCGCGAAGTTCCTTAATTAGAATAACCCTTTCTCGTGAACACTTTCCTAGACACCCTGTTAACAATATATCGTTAAGCAGTGTTCTAAACACAGTTAACTTCTCCTAATGAGCGCGAAGTCCTTAAAGTCAAAGTTCTAGTTGATTTTAAATTACTGTGGGTATGCAAGAATGCAGTTGTGTGATTTGTGGGCTACGGAGAAAGGTGATGAAATCCTTTACCGTATCTTGTTTGGTTTCGTGTCCTTAATATCCGTATTAAGATGCAAATGCGCAAACCAATTCAAGAATTCAATCAATACAGCAATTCTTTTTCCGTTTAGGCTTAAGCACTGAAACAAATACAGGTTAGTTCTTTTGTGCAATTGGTGGCAAGTTTGTGCGAAGAATCCTGCAGAAGATAGAGTATTGGAATGCGTCGGATTTGAGCGAAGGTGTTAGAAAATATGTACCGATGCGATTTTGGATTTGGAAACCCCTTTGAAGTGATTACGGGTATTTGAATGTTCGCTTGCGCGGGTCAAACTATCCGGATCTTTGGCACTATACTTCACTAACGTCTTGCACTGGAATTTGAAGCTTGCTCCGCACGATCGCTGGTCGTAATTCCGTTAAAATCTGAAAATATCGGAAAATACGATATTTAGTGCCAAAAGCTATATATATGCCCCAATTCCTGCATACACAAAATTATAAAATTCAAACAATGCCACTAGAATACCAACAATTTACTGGAGACACCACAAAAAGAAAAATTTCAAAACACCAATAATTGATCGGCGACACCAGATTTTTAGTGAATGTCGCCAGTTGATTTTAAGAGTTGGGTGCTCGAATTTTTTGTGGGTTCTCTAGGCTAGTTAAGTGTTCTTATGGTATACTTTGATTTTTAAATTAAATTTCAGGGTGTTAGCAGGTTGTAAAGACAGAGAACAAAGTGTTAGAATTTGTGTGTTATGTTAGTTTTGTAAAAAATTGAGTTAATAATTAGTGAGTTAGTACGAACCAGAAATAACAATTCCTAATAACTACCAACTCCCCGGCAACGGTGCCAAAAACTTGTTGGGACTTTACCCTCCCGCGCAAACGTGTATGTTTTGAAAATGGAATCGTTTTAAGGAAATGGACGCGCACGCGAGCTCGGTCTTGTTTTAAAATTTATAAACTGCAAGTGCACGGCACGTCGTAGCGAGCCGGAAAGTATGGGTCGATCCGCAGGAAATTGTGTATTAGGTTTTGTTGCTTAAGGTTCAACAAATAACTAATTGGTTTGGTTGTCGTTAAAATGTAAAACACGAAAATATAGAAAACAAGTTTAGAAGAAATATGGCCGTGGCTTTAGCTTGGATGGCCGAATTGCGACGATTCCTTCGACGCTCTCTTGCTCATGAGTTGTCCATCCTTGTGTCGATCCCGACGCGAAGCATGACTTGTCAAAGCGGTTGCAAAGCACAAATCATCAAGTTCTTGGATCTCGACTCAAAACACGAAACGAGTCCGTATTGTTCACTTACCATTTGTATGTCCAAGCTTGAGGTATCAACACTAAACACAAGGGTTAGCAAGCATACTACAACATCAAAAACACAAATTAGCGAGTGAGAGTAATTAGTTTTAGTGTTAACTTTGCTAAGTGTTTGTGATAGTATAGGGTATATAAAAACCGAGGGTTTGTCAAGCACTTGGTCACAAAATACCGTATCTAAATTTAGCAAACTTAACACTAAATTAATTTTAGTTTAAACATTGTGAAATAAGAAAAGGGAGTGAATATGGTATATGAAGAGGTTACAAAGTAACCATGGTTTCAAAATACCATATCACATCAATACATGAAACAATCTTTAAGTTAGAATCACAAATATAAGCACATTAAACATGAACAAGAAGAGGAGGAACGAAAAGCCTTTCATCTCATTTCCTCACCATTACCACAACCAAAGAGATTAGTTACACATAATGAAAAGAAAAGCATGTAAAGAAACAAAGCAAAAGAACAAAGCAAATAACAAAGCAATATTATTAACACTTGATGTAGTTGAGATGCAAGATATTGGTTACTTGTTCAACCTCCATAATGAAGCTCTCAAAAGAAAGCTTCAAGAGGGAAGAAGAAGAAGAAACCAAGTTAATGACCACACAACTCTCAAGCTAAACCAAAACTAAAGCAAAACTATAGAATATGGTTATATACATCATGCCCTTTGCTCTAATCTGTTCTGGTATTTATATGCATCAAAATAGAATAAACAAATAATACAGATGGGATGATGTGATGCCTATAAAGTACCAGAAGGAAAATGGGGGCAAATGGAGCTAGGGGGCCCGGTGATGCCGGTATTTTGGGGGTTGTCGCCAGTTTTGTTGTGGGTAATTTGGCTCGTTTTGTTATGGTGAACTCGAGTGCTCTCCATCATATCTCTAGTCTTGTTTGATTTCTCTATTTAATCCTGGTTTGTGCTCAGAAGATTTGGAGGGAAACTAGTTGCTTTATATCACATCATAACTTTTTAAGCATTAACTCACACACCCCACTTGTGCCCACTTGAGTCAACATGTTGTGTCATAGCAGCCCCATCATGGTCCAAGTCATCAAAGAGCTATGTGCACACTTGTGTTGTGTTGGACCAAAATTGTGTGCACACATCATTATTTGCAAAAAGAGCTCTTTGAATATTGGTTGGTTTTCTGTTCTGATTGGAGCGTCGGCTCCCAAATACTATATCCGTGATATTGAGTGTGTTTCCAGTATTTTATAACGAATACCTGTAATATGTAATTACTGAGTAACCACTGATTAATAGTACCGATATATAACAAAATTGATAATGAATGAGAGGTATTAAAATGCAGTTTTCTGAGATGAACATCTACATGTTAAGATAAAGGTAACCAGATAGTATACTATCATGTCGAGCAAAAAAGTCTTCTATATATATGTCCAAGCATCCACTATATCAACAATAATGGCCTTTAGGGAATACATATTCCTAACAATCTTCCACTTGCACTAAGGCCAGTTGTTGTAGTATCTTATACCCAACATCCCAAAAATCTCTCGAATCGCATATGGTGGGTAGGCCTTTGTGAGTGGGTCCGCTGTGTTATCCTCTGTGTCAACTCTCCTGACCTCGATCTCCCGCAGATCAACTATCTCTCTGATTAGGTGATACCGCCTAAGAATATGTCTGGATCGCTGATTGGACCGGGGCTCCTAGGCCAAAGCCACAGCTCTATTGTTATCACAATACACAGGTATTGTATGCTCAATGGTAGGAACCAAGTTCATCTTATGAACTTTATTCATCCAGACAGCCTCTTTGGCAGCATCGTTGGTAACGATGTAATCAGCCTCTATCAACGAGTCTACTACGGTATATAGCTTGGAACCCTTCCAACATACCGTCCCTCCACTGAGGGTAAATACAAAACCCGAGACTGACTTTCAGTCGTTCTTATCACTTTGGAAGCTCGAATCGGTAAAAGGACTCCACCTGCAGTTCACCGTTACTATACACCAAGAACATTTCTTTAGTCCTTCTCAAGCACTTAAGAACGTTCTTCAAAGCTGTCCAGTGCTTTTCCCTAAGATCTGATTGATACTTACTCACTACACCTAGTGAGTAAGCTACATCCGGTATGGTACACAATATCGCATACATGATTGACCCGACTGCCGAAGCATAGGGTATCTCTTGCATGCGAGCCCTCTCCAAATCAGTCTTGGGAGACATCTTTTTGGAGAGAGTGATTCCTAAGCAAGCGGGTAAATTACCTCATTTGGAATCTTCCATACTAAACCTCTTTAGTATGTTGTCTATGTACTTGGATTGGGACAATCCCAACATCCGTTTAGATCTATCTCTATAGATCTTTATCCCCAGGATATAAGAGGCATCACCTAGATCTTTCGTGGAGAACTTATGTGATAAGAAGAGCTTGACCGAGTGTAGTATAGGAACATCATTTCCTATCAAGAGTATGTCATCCACGTACAATATGAGGAAGACTATCTTACTCTCTACAGCCTTCTTATATATACATGGTTCATCTACATTTTTGATGAAGTCAAACTCTTTGATAGCTTCATCAAAACAGATGTTCCAGCTCCGCGATGCTTGCTTCAATCCGTAAATGGATTTAAGCAGCTTGCACACCTTCCCGCTGCTCCCACTGTCTATGAAGCCCTCTGGCTGTGTCATGTACACGCTCTCTTCTAAATCACCATTTAGAAAAGCAATCTTGATGTCCATCTGCCAGATTTCATAGTCATGGTATGCAGCAATGGCAAGTAGGATCCTGATGGACTTAAGCATAGCGACAAGAGAAAATGTTTCATCATAGTCGACACCAGGTCATTGACGAAAACCTTTTGCTACAAGTCTAGCTTTGAAGGTCTCAACCTTTCCATCTAACCAATTTTCTTCTTAAAGATCCACTTGTTCCCGATGGGTTTTACCCCTTCAGGAGCAACCTCCAAAGTCCATACTTTGTTGTTGTATATGAATTCCATCTCAGATCGCATAGCATCCATCCATTTCACAGAGTCCCCACTTATGATGGCCTGCTCGAAACTATGCAATCCTCGCTTCCACCGTCTATAAGAAAATCATAGTATCTCTCAGGTGGATGAGTAACTCTACTAGATCCGCGAAGTGGCTAGGGTTCGTCAGGGATTATTGAATCTTCCAGTTCTACCAAATTGTCAGTTATAATTTGTGTAGCTGGAACTTCTTCCAGTGCTACCTCATTACCACTAATTTCTTTTACAAGAAATTCCTTTTCTAAAAAAGTGGCATGTTGAGCAACAAACACCTTTTGTTTCTCAGTGTGGTAGAAGATATGCCCTCGCGAATGTTTGGGATATCTTACAAACTTTCACAGAACTGACACTGCTTCGAGCTTGTCCGGATTTTGCTTTTTGACATAGGCCGGACAACCCCATATCTTAATGAAATTAAGACATTGTCTCTTCCCTTCCCATATCTCATATGGAGTGGTAGACACTGATTTGGTTGGAACTCTATTCAATAGGTATGCAGCAGCCTCAAGCGCATATCCCCAAAAAGAAATAGGTAACTCAGCAGTGCTCATCATAGAGCGCCCCATATCTAATAGGGTGCGATTTCTCCGCTCCGATACTCCGTTGTGCTGTGGTATATATGGAGGAGTAAGCTGAGAGAGAATCCCATTCTCTTTTAAATAGTCTCGGAATTCCCCACTCAAGTATTCTCCTCCCTGATCAGATCGTATGACTTTAATTGTTTTGCCCGTCTGGTTTTCAACTTCACACTTATATTCCTTGAATTTCTCAAAAGTTTCAGACTTATGTTTTAACAAGAACACATGCCCGAATCTTGAGAGATCATCGGTGAATGTAAAAAGTACGGGAAACCATTTCTGGTATGTGTGGACATAGGACCGCATACATCACTATATATCAGTCCCAAGAGTTCCGTAGCTCTTTCTCCGTGTCTAGTAAATGGAGTTTTGGTCATCTTGCCTTTGAGACATGACTGACAAGTTTCATAAGATGAAAATTCGAACGGATTCAAATATCCATCTTTATGCAACTTAGCCAGTCTTGTCGCATTGATATGAGCTAGTCTATAGTGCCACAAGAAGGCTTCATTCATTTCTAAACTCTTCCTCTTGTGTGTGTTCTGTACGTTAAGAACTGTACTTTGATTCAGAACGTATATACCGTTATATAACGTACCAAATCCAATCAACACTTGATTTTGGAAAATGTTCATAACATTATCCTCTAATGTGGGATTATATCCTTCTTTAGTTAGCAAAGAAACCGATATAATATTGCACATCATCTTTGGTATGTAGTAATAGTCGTTCAGAATCAATGTATTACCTGTTAGTAAAACTAGGTAATATTCGCCAAATTCTTTGGCTGCAACAATTGCACAATTCCATACTGTTAGAGATTTATCACCTTTTCCCAGTTCTCTACCTTTCTTTAGCCATGTAATAAATTACATACGTGGGATCCTGATCCGGTATATAATACCCAGGACGTAGAACAAATTGAGAAACAGTATATTCCTTTTTTCCTACGGAACCAACGTTCCCCAGCTCAGTATAATAAGCGGGTTCAGTCAATACATCCATATTATTATCTTGATTAAGACGTGACATTGGTTGCTGCCTGGAGAAAGAGAAGGAAACGCATTAGCGTGCACTCTTTGCAACATTAGATTGGTTATTATCTTATCTAATCAGGATGGCTCCTACTGTTTTTATCAAATCTTCCTTCAAACCATAAAAGGTAAGATTAGCCGGGATTAATTACATTCTACAAGTTCGCCAACCGGTCAGCCAGTTTAGTGTCGGTACTCCGAGGGAGGTTCCCCGTGCTTTCGCACGGACCAAATTAAAATAAATCTCGTTTCCCTAGAGACATAACCCCATTGACACCTTTCTAGACACCTACTGGATTAGCTAATTGTAAAGTGCAAAAATCTTCCAGGAGTAACTCTTACTCGCAGTGGGTATCGGGATCCAACTATCATATAGAAGGTATGCAATCTCATTGCAAATTTCAACACTTGAAATTCCCGATAATTGTTTTTACCCCTAGCTTCTTATGACCTTGACGGAGGTCAACAAATCATATGCCGCCAGTCAAGTTCAACCCGTTCATTTCTTGATTGAATTAAACCCACCCGCACGACACTTGATGGAGGTCAACAAGGCCTACGATTACCCTAATCCAATTGCATCATATGCAGTAGATAAGCACTAATTATCTACCGCACACTACGCCTTGACGGAGGTCAGCAAACGCAGCACGAATACTAAATAGTATTTATCTGAAATGACGGAGGGCTACGCCGGTTTTTAAGAAAACCATGAGCCTAATGAACTTGATATCGTTGTAGAATCTAATGATTTTGAAAAGGAGTGTTCTGAGGATTTTGCTAGTTTCGCTAAAGAGGTCACTCCCGGTGAAGGGATCTCGGCTCTTTTCTCATCGAATGAGGTGCTGATATTCATCAAGGAATACCACTATGCAAAGCAAGAACTAGATAAGCTATCAAAAGACAAAACCGAGTGGGTTGTAGTACTTGCTAGTTTCGCTAAAGAGGTCACTCCCGGTGAAGGGATCTCGGCTCTTTCCTCATCGAATGAGATGCTGGATATTCATCAAGGAATACCACAATGCAAAGAAAAAACTAAAGCAACCCTTTTTGAAAATTTGATTCTACAACATCTTTAGGTTTCTTTCTTTTCATTAATCTCATTAATGAAGTCCCATCATTTAATGTTTCCTAAACTTCACAGAAAAATGAAACGAAATAGAACGTAAGCTTATGCCATCCGCATTCGCCACTGGGCCCCGTCATGCACCGTTCGGTTACTTAACTATCGGCAGAGCGGCGGCTGGACTAGAGTGGGTGCAAAACATAAGCAACGTTTATTATATATCATATATATAATATAACATTCGTCTCACGCAGTAATATGATCACATCACAGACCAAGCAGCAGAAGCAACATATGAAATATTAGATAAATTAGGATGTCCGTGTTTTAAATTTAACCAGTAATGTAAAACACGGATTTCATGGTGGTGATGAATAGCCAAACCTATATCCCTAGACCACTACGAAAGCGACAAGTAACCCTACTAATTGTAGAGTTAGGAGACCCGGTCTCAACTCCTTGAGATGGTCTCCCACTGGACTCTAAAACCCGGTTACTTGTGCTCCCCGCCTTGGGTCTATCCTAATACGGAAAAGAAAATAATATACATCAATGGTGACATCATCCTCAACCCGGAAGTGCCCCAATAAAAGAATATTACATACAGATTTTACATGAATAAAAATAAAAACTCTCATCTCACATAAAAACCCCGGCTATTCAATCACGATGATCTAATGAAACATATCACCAGCAACACATAACATCTCATGTCATCAACGTAAGTAAATATGCGTATCCCGAAACTCCGTTGACATATAGCAACGTGATCGAGATACCCCACATATTACACTTACGGTCGCAGAAAAGAAATGGAAAACTACAATAATTAGAATCCGTATATCCTTAGACATCATAAACCCGGAATATCTCATATTCCGGATTTCATGCCTAACCTATAAATCTTGTATTTTAGTCTCAAATTGAAAACACTTTTCAATTATTTTAGTCGGGTAATTCAACAGGATTCCCGATTACATTATCGAATATTCGTCGGAAGCTTTAGCAGATGGCCGCACCCCCGATGCCGTCGACGAAGTGCACTAAGGCGGAACACCGTGGCCGCGAGCACCCGAATGGGTGCTTTTGTCAACGTGGTTCTCCTACAGTCACTTGGTCGGGGCTATGGGGCATGACTGTCTACTAGAGTTACCCGGCGAGAGATCGCGTACAATACGCGATTTCGACAGAGTTTTGATCCGAATCAAAACTTCATGGCAACCGATTAACCGAGACTAAAATATTAGATTTACAATATACTAACTAGTTTTCACAAAACTAATTAATCTGGAGTCTAAATATTGTATCACATATCATCAAGATCTATACGAAGTTAAACATTTCGATCGGTTTATGAAACTTCCACAAATTCCAAAGACCTCAACAACTGGACAAGCATTAAAAATACCCAGAAAGTGCTAAGTGCCAATATAGAGCAGCACAAGAAAAATGATACCTCAACAACCCTAACATGCCGCGGAACCGCGGCCAAACATGGTTTTAGCCGCGCTTCTACGGCGGTTTCTTGGAGTTGGGTTCTCAAATTTCTTGAGGATCCATATAAAACCCTGCACGATTTTTTGGATATTTTTAATCACGAAAATTTCAACGTTTGAAAAATTCGACAGAAACTACACAAAAATGCGGTTTCGAAAACCGATCGAACACTTTAATGTCGTAATGACCTACCCTAATGTTTCTACTTTGGCTCTGATACTATGAAAGGCTACCTTAGCACCAAAACAAGGTTTTAGTAGTATCAAACATGCCAAATTTAAAATTTTACAGGTGCTAAGTTAGACTAAATAAGATCTTAACTAGAATATTTAGTGTTTAACCTATGATGATATGAAAAACTAAAGAAGTGAAAGAAGTTATACCCTCGTAGATCGAGTCCTTCACATCATAAGCTCCGTGTAGTAGTCCACACGACTTCACTAGGCTCCACTTGAGAGTTTGATCGAGCTTTCTCCGATGACCTTCGTGCCAAAGATGGTCCACGCGAAGCCCACCAGCTCAAGCTACCTCTTCACTAATCTCCTATTAGTGAAGGAAACACGTCATACTAAAGTGCTAGTTTAGTGTGGGATGGTGAAGTAGGGGATTTGAGGCTCAGTAGTTTGTTCAAAACTCCATGGTTCACATCACATGTGAGGGGTTGGAGTTTTTAGGCATGAGAAAGAAGAAGGTGGAAGCTAGAGAGAGTATGAGCTCAACTCAAGAGAGCAAGAAAGAAAAAATCATAAAGTGAAGTGTATGGCTCATCCTTGGCTCACTCATTCAAGCATGGATTTCTTTGCAATATTAAATTGCAACCATGCTTGAATAGTGAGTCATGGCTAATATAATAAAGATAAGCCCATGCTTCACACCATGCTCCCATTTTTCACCTTTTATTCTATTTTCCAAAAATAGAATTTCATGCCATGCTTCATTATATATATATATATATATATATATATATATTAATACATATATATAACAAAATAATTAGTGAGCTAATAATATTAGTTAAGAAATAATTATATCAAATATAATGTATATCACATTATTAAATCAACATTTGATTTAATAATCCTGTTATATCATATATAACCAACTAATATCATTTATCTGTATATCACATTATCAAATCAACACTTGATTCGATAATCTGGTTATATCACATATAACCAAACTGATAACAGATAACTGCCAAATTACAATACAGTATCACATACACGTATTTAATCAGGCCCATGCATATATCACACATGTGCCCTACTCCGTTTCTCATGAACCAGGAAACTTCTGTGTGGGACTCTAAAGACTCGTCAATATGCCAGCAGTAGGTGATGATCACATCAGTCACTTACAAGCCGTCAGCGGTACTATCTGGACGTAACGGCTACCCGGGTATTGAGCGATATGAAGATCAACAAGCAAGCTTGTCGATATTCTCCATGAAGCCTATCAGTAACACTTACCATACAGTCTGGTCTCTTTGTCTGATATGTCGCATATCGAGTTTAGGGGTGGTAAACGTCAGACCCCAGTAACTTGATAAGTCATGCCGATGTCTGGCCTATAACGGTTCGAGAAACTACTGATAACTTTTATCAGTAAATCTCAGCAGCAGCCCTGGCCAGGGACTTCCAGTTATAACCAATCGAGCATAGCGCAACATCAACTCCCAATACCGGGAGAGACGAAACCCTTCCTATCACTTATTACCTCTATGTGACTCGGGACTGTACCCAAAATCCACCTGTTTGCACGTCTCCTTTGAGCGTGGTAGGGAGGAAATCAAAGCACAGTGAGACCACACAAGACTCTATGACAATCTCGGGTCTACAGACTAACCTGTGCCAGTGTCACCAGAGAACTGCTATCTGACGATAGGTATAATACCATCTAGGAGTTCTCGGTGAGTCTTGTTCGGTGTACCCATTCTCTAATGAGCACCTATGTACAATCTTTGATGTCACACACCAATGGTTGTGGGATCAACCATCGCCCTCTAAGGGATAAGAAACGTACACACTAGTCTACTCTGAAATATCGATGCCCCGTCTTGATATCCTCTCAACTAGCAACTGTTAAAGGATGTACTTTTGGACCACCCTGGCCCCACTAGTATGATTTCATCATAATCCCGGTAGTCAAGTACATATCCTAAGGGCTTTATCAACATGTAAGAGACAGACAATATAATAATACCAGTGTACATGTTAAGATAAAGGTAACCAGATAGCATACTATCATGTTGAGCAAGAAAGTCCTATATATATATATGTCCAAACATCCACTATATCAACAATAATGGCCTCTTGGGAATACATATTCCTAACACCGGAAATCAAGAATAGAAAGAAAAGAAAGAAACAAAAGAAGAAGAAGAAGAAGGAGAAGAAGAAGGAGAGTGGAGAGGAAGTTGCTGTGGGGTTTCTGGGGATGTACAGAGAGGATGGTGGTGATGGCGAGGTGACGCGGATAAGGGGCTGCCATTGGCGAGGTCGTCTGGGGTTTGAAGGTGATCGAGGGAAGTGTAGAGGGGGTCGTTGGTGGTGGTGTTGGGTGTTCTTGGATGCTGGGGAGGCGAGGAGGTGAAGAGGAGGTCGGTAATGGTGGTGGTGGTGGGTTTTCCCGACGACGATGAGATTGCAGGCGATAGGGAAATGGGTTGGCGTCTGGGAAGTTACAGGGTATGCTTGGGGTTGTCGGATGGTTGGGAGGGGAAGAAGGTGGTGATGATGAGAGGGCAAGGAGGTGAGGACGCAGGAGACGATTATGGCGAGGGGCGGCGACGAGGGCGAACAAAGAGGGTTTTGGGTTTATGCTCGCGGGGGAGAGACGTGAAGAAAAAAATTGAGGGAGAGAGAGAGAAAGGTAAAATTATATATATATATATATATATATTCTCGATAGAGAGAGACTGAGGTTAGAGAGAGAGAAAAGTTAGAGAGAGAGACAGAGAAAGAGGAGAGAGAGAGAGACAGAGAAAAAGATGAGAGGGGGAGGGATAGTTAATAATTAGTTAAATTATATATTATATAATGACAGTTATATATATAGGTTAGTAAAAAAATAATATAATATATATTATAGGATTTTACAGCTAATACCAGATTACTCCGAATATTACCCGTGTCCCTTCTAAAATTCTAGTTTTTAAATATGGATAATATACGTAAAAGTTTAAACCATAATGGGATATCCTGTAAATAAAAATGTATACCCCCAACTATGGATCTACGTAATTATACGTAGCGATAAAAAAACGAGTTTGTTTTAACAATTAGTACATGAACGTGATATATGAGTGCAACCATATGATCTGGGGTATGACGACATGCAAGGCTAGATATTAAAAATATATTATTTGGTTTTTATTTTGCATTATTAAAAGATATGCAGATACTAAAATATTTTATACATGTATAATATCTAGATCTGCATGGATACTTTATACTAGCAAATATTTGATATAATCTTGAACCATGATGGGTTTTACACATGCGGGTCCGGTCGGATACTAACTACAGTTGCTAAATGCACTATCCACAACCCAAAATCAATAATAATCAAGAATTTGTCGCAAAATTCGAAAAACCAAATAAATATAGCATAGATGCACTAGGGTGTTACATTATATCCAACTACGAAAGAATTTCGTCTTTGAAATTCACGGAACAAGAAAAGATACAATAAGACACGGATTTAAGAAACTAGGTGTAGAAACTTCTGTCGGGTCTCGTCTTCATGTTCCCAAGTAGATTCTCCGTGCGAGCGATTCCCCTTTGAATTAAGTACTAGTGGGATAACTTTGTTCTTGAAAACCTTTTCTCGTCGATCCACAATTGCCATTGGTCGCTCTGCATATGGTAAATCTTCCTTTAATATCGGTTCCGAGTGATCTAGGATATTTGTTTCATCTCGAACATACTTACAAAGTTGAGATACATGAAACACGTCATGAACACTCGCCAAGGATGGTGGTAAAGCCAATCGATATGCTACCTCTCCAACACGCTCGATAATACCGAAAGGCCCCACGAATCAGGACTAAGGCTGCCTCGACTACCAAATCGGATCACTCCTCTTGTCGGTGATATCTTCAATAATACAAGATCACCAACTGTGAACTCCAGAGGTCTTCGTCCCGTATCAACCCAACTTTTCTGTCGATCTTGTGCTATTTTCATATGATTTCGGATCACGTTAACTTTCTACACCGTTTGCACAATAAGATCCGGTCCCAGTAATCTTCTTTCTCCAATATCATCCCAACAGACCGGCGAGCAACACTTGCAACCATATAATTCTTCGAGTGAATCTATCTGTATAGTCGCATGAAAACTGTTATTGCATGAAAACTCCACCAAGTCAAATGATCCTCCCATGAACCCTTGAAGTCTAACATGGATGCTCTCAACATATCTTCAAGAGTTTGGATCGTTCTTTCAAACTGGCCATCTGTCTGAGGATGATAGGCTCTACTAAACTTCAAGCGAGTTACCAAACTTTCCTGTAGACTCCTCCAAAGGTGGGATAGAAATCGAGTATCATGATCCGAAACGATGCTCATAGGTACTCTATAAAATCTCACAATCTCCTGCATGTACCTCTCTTCCAAAGCCTCCATCGACTGACCAACTACAAATGGTATAAAATGAGTTGCCTTGGTCAATCGATCGACAATGACCCAAACTGCATTATTACCCCTTGGACTCCGTGGTAATGTTGTCACGAAATCCATGGTTATATATTCACACTTCCATTGAGGAATCAGAAGTGGTGCAACAAACTAGCTACCCTTTGATGTTCAGCCATGACTTGCCGACATACCAAGCACTTCGATACATAGCGATCAATCTCCCTTTTCATACCTTCCTACAAGAAATGCTATCGTAAGTCTTGGTACATCTTCATGCCTCCGGGATGTACGGAATATGCGGAACTATGAGCCTCTTTCATGAATTCTTCACGAACATCTTCTTTAGGCACATATAGACGACTACCATATCGTAACGAACCATCTTCATGAATTAATAGATCATTTCGGAGTCCCGCTTCTACTTATTCTCGAAACTTTTGCAACCTTGGATCATGCGACTACATTGCTTTAATGTTATCGATCAAGGATGACTATAGTTGCAACTGCATCAGCTGTCCCAAAGAAGTCGGTAGTACAATCTCCAATTCGAACCTTTGAAGATCAGCTATAATCTCCCTTTGTGCAGTCAACATCCGTATTGCCGGCAACCGAATTAGAGCAACCGGCACTACATTAACTTTCCTCGGATGGTATCTTAGATCAAGATCATAGCCAGTCATTTGCTCTAACCATCTACGTTGTCTCATGTTGAGCTCTTTCTGTGTGAACACATAATTTAGGCTTTTGTGATCGGTAAATACTTCTGCCCTTTCACCCAATAAGTAGTGTCTCCAAATCTTCAGAGCGAAAATCACTGCTGGTGGCTCCAAATCATGAGTTGGGTAGTTCTTCTCATAAGTCTTCAATTGTCTCGATGCATAAGTTATGAACTTCCCATGTTGCATTAGAACACATCCCAAGCCGTTCTCAGATGCGTCGCTATGAATAACCAACCCTTCAGAACTATTTGGCACTGTCAGAATAGGAGTGGTGGTCAAATTTTGCTTCAACGCTTCAAAAGCTGGCGCACATTTCTCTATCCATATGAACGGTACCACCTTTCATGTTAGCTTGGTCAATGGTTCTGCTATTCAAGCAAAGTTCTCCATAAACCTTCTATAGTATCCGGAAAGCCTCAGAAAACTTCTGATCTCCCAACGTTCTTTGGAATTGGCCAATCATGAACAGTTGCAATCTTTTCGGGGTCAACGGCAATTCCATATCCGGATACGACATGACCAAAGAACTTCACTTCATCAAGCCAAAACTCGCACTTGATTATCTTAGCATATAACTTTTTTTGCCTCAACGTCTACAGTGCAATCCTCAAGTGTTCTGCATGCTCTTCCTTACTTCTCGAATAGACCAGAATATCATCAATGAACACCACTACGAACTGGTCCAGGTACGGTGAAAAAATTCGGTTTATCAAGTCCATAAATATTGCCGGTGCTGTTAGTTATATGTATGCCCTAGAGGATATTATTATACATGTGATGTATATTATAATGGATGCTTGGACATATACAGGGAGGACTTTCTTGCTCGACATGATAGTATGCTATCTTGTTGCTTTTTATGTTAACATGTACATTTATTGTCTCTCTATTACATGTTGATAAAGCCCTTAGAATGAGTACTTGACTACCAGGATTATGATGCAGATCATACCAGTAGGGCAGAGGTAGTCGGTAAGTACATCCTTCAAATGTTCCTAGTAGTAGGAGTATCGAGACGGGGCATCGATATTCCAGAGTAGACTAGCGTATACGCTTCTCGACCCATATGATGGGCGATGGATGATCCCACATCCATTGGTGTTTGACATCAGAGAAAGTATACGGGTGCTCAGTGGAGACTGGGTACACTGAACGGACTCGCCGAGAACTCCTAGATGTTTTATACCTATCGTCAGATAGCAATTCTCTGGTGACACTGGTACAGGTTAGTCTGTCGACCCGAGATCGTCATAGAGTCTTGTGTGATTCCCACTGTGCTTTAATTTCCACCTTACCACGTTCAAGAGATCATGCAAAACGGTGGTTTTTGGGTACAGTCCCGAGTCACATAGAGGCAATGAGCGATAGGAGGGGATTTCGTCTTTCCCGGTATTGGGGGTTGATGTTGCTCTATGCTTGATTGGCCATAACAGGAAATCGCTAGCCAGGGTTGCTGAGATCTACTGGTAAGTGTTATCAGTAATTTCTCGAACTGTTATGGGCCTCACATCGGCATGACTTATCAGGCTATTGGGGGTCTGACGTTATACCACCCCCACGCTGTGATATGCGAAATATTAGACGAAGAGACTGGACTGCATGGTAGTGTTACTGATTGGATTCGCAGGAGTATGAGCAGGCTTTCTTGTTGATCTTCTGTTCGCTCAATACCTGGGTGGCCATTACATTTAGCAGACCGCTTGCGGCTAATGGGTGACTGATATGATCACCACTTACTGCCGGCGTATTGACGAGTCTTCAGAGTCCTACACAGAGCTTTTCTGGCTCAAGCGAAATGAAGTAGGAGGACATATGTGAAATGTGCGTGACCGAGATTAATACGCGTATGTGATATTGTATTCTATTATCGCGATATGTGATATCGGTCGGTTATATGTGATATAGCCGGACTGTCGAATCAAGTGTTGATTTGATAAGTTGATACATATGATATTAGTCGGTTATATGTGAAATAGCTGGATTATTAAATCAAGTGTTGATTTAATAATTTAGTGTATAATTATATATTTGATATATTATCTTACATTAACTAATATTAGCTCACTTAAGATTTCGTTTTCTCACTAGTGTACACTTGGTATATATGTGATATATATTAATGTACATCTTTTGTGTCATGCTTGATGCCACATGCTACATGGGTGTATGAGACTCACACCATGCTTATAATAATGATGGGTTTTATTTTATTTAAAGTAAATCAAATTAGTTGGAAATTAGTCACATGGTTGAAGCTTGTAGAAGCTTGTGGAACTATTGACCAAGTTCACTAATTTTGTTTTACTTGAAGATATTTATTAACCTAACCATTATTGTTTAGCCATGGTTTAGTCTCTACATGAGTTATTATATGATACAAACTCATCATTGGTTGCTATTCTCACCTCATGAGTTTCATTCTTCACTTGCTTCATTCCATGGTTGCTTTCTTCATCTCCATCCTCAAGCTTTCTAGCTTCGTGAGAGGTGAAGAAAAATAGTAAGATAATAATTTCTAAAGTGAGGAAAATTCCTACTTCATCAACCTCTTCTCTACTATCCATTTAGATTGGGTTTTTTCTTCACTAGTTCATCACTTAGTGAAGAGGTAGCTTGAGTTAGTGTCTTCTCGACGTAGATCATCTTCGATCTCGAAGATTTCAAGCAAGCTTGTTCATTTCACCTTGTGGAGCCTCACTAGAGTCCGGGAGATCACTACTTGGACCGAAGGGACTACTACATGGATCTATTGAAGTGAAGGACCGGTCTACAAAGGTTGTATTCCTCAATCACTTAGATATAAAGATGTTTACATACTTGTTCGTTTAATTCTCTAGTTTAGATTCTAGCGTTAGGATTCTTTAGCGCGCCAAATTTTATAAAATGGCATGGTCGATGCCTCCCGAAACCCAGCGGCAACCTAGGGAACCCAGCAGTGGTATCAGAGCCATGCTAGAGAATTAGACGGTGTTTGTAGAATTACGAAACCGAAACAACTCCGAAACACACGAAATAAAAATCTAGTTTCTAACGAATTTTTTAAAGTGTCAAATTTTTTTTAAGCAATTGCAGAATGTTATATGAGATGTAACATGAACACAGTAGAAATTTGAACCCTCCCCACCAGATTTTGGCCGGCCACAAGGAATGAAATTCCGAGCTCACCGGTTTTTCCAGGGCTTTATGGCTTCAAATTTTTATGGTGTTCCAGTCTCTGGGTTTTTGTATTTCAGGTGTTGCTTGTTTTTACTGATATTGCATGTGATGTTATATTTCTGTAAAGGAAATTTAGAGTGTTTCGTAATCTTATTTCTAGCATCGTTTCGGGTATTTTAGACGATTTTAAAAAGTTCGAACGGATATCAATAACCCAATTTTTCCCTTGCTGGAAATTTTCTAAGAGTTGGATTTTTTCGTAGTTTAAAATCTTCAGAAAATTATGCAGGTGTTTTCTATGGACTCTCTAGAACAACGAAACCCTAACTCGATTCCGTGACCGTCGGAACCGCCACCAAACCCTAGGGTTTGTGGTAGTTCCGCGGCGCCATAAGTGAGACAAGGGTTGACCCTTCTACGGTTGGTCCATAGATGCTGCGACATGTTCTGGGTGATTTTTAAAACTCCGCTCAAGTGAGCTCTTTGGGAAATTTTGGGTGTTTTTTCATTCGATCGAAAAGTTTAACACCGTCTAGCTATCTGTGATTGTGATACAATATTTAGAATCCAAAATAATTAGTTATGTGATAACTAGTATGAATTTTATAAATCTAGGAATTTAGTCTCAAGTGATCGGTTGCCACGGGATTTTGATGTGGATCAAAAATCCGTTGCAATCACATAGCATACGCAGATACTCGCCGGGTAACCTTACTAGATAGCCACACCCCATAGCCCCGACCAAGTGACTGTAGGAGAACCCCGTCACCAAAAGCATCCGTTCGGGTGCTCGCGGCCGCGGTGTTCCGCCTAAGTTCACTTCGTCGACGGCATCGGGGGTGCGGCCGTCTACTAAAGTTTCCGACGAGCATTCGATCAGGTTATCGAGAATTTTATTGAATTACCCGACTGGTTATTGAAAAGTGTTTTTAATATCGAGACTAAAATGCGGGGTTTATAATTGTTAGGCATGTGATATCTCATTTCTTTAGGCATGAAATCCAAAGTATGTGATACATTGGGTTTATGATGTCTAAGGTGCTTGCGGATTCCAATTGTTGTAGTTTTTCACTTTCATTTCTGTGACCGTAAGTGTAATATGTGGTGTATCGCCGGTATCGTTGCTATATGTCAACGAAAATTGGGATACACATATTTACTTATGTTGATGACATGTGATGTTATTGTTAGTTATATGTGTGCCCTAGAGGCCATTACTGTTGTGGGGTTGCGTAACACCACCACGAAGTTTAAGAAGGCATCACACATGCCATATTATAAAAATTTGGGGTGCTATGAAAACCTAACCAAGATCTTAACTAGAGAATTAGGATTAACTTTGCATGTAAACAACTTTACATCTAAGAGATCGGGATTACAACCTTTGTAGTCCGTTCCTTCGCTTCAAAAGCTCCGAGTAGTGGTCCCTTCGCTGCGATCTATGAACTCCCGGACTCTGGAGAGGCTCCGAACGATGTAGGATGCATCTTGCTTGAAGTTTTTGAAATCCAAGACGATCTACATCGAGGAAACACGAACTCAAGCTATGAATTCACTAATATGAAATTAGTGAAGCCAACACTCTAATCTATATGGCTAGTATAGAAGAGGATGATGAAGTAGGAATTTTTCTCACTTTATTATTTATTTTCTCACTATTTTCTTCTCTTTTCTCAAAAGCTAGAGAGCAAAAATGAGATGAGGAAGAAGATGAATAATGAATGAGATGAGATTAGAAATGCAACCCTAGGTTAGTGTATGTCATCCACTAACTCATGTAGGCTATGTATCATGGTTGAGTTTAGAAATATCTTAAGCAAAACAAAAAGAGAAGACTTTGTCAAAGTTTATCCATAAGCTTCATGAATCTTCACCATGACTCATTTCCTCAATTTTGAATTACTTAAGAATTTAAACCTAAACATTACATGTAGCATGGTATAATTCTCATACATCCTAGTTGCATGTATAACCTAGCATGTCACAATATTATATATCACATATATAATATTTATGCAACAAAAGAAAACAATACAATAAACATATATCACATATATGTTAAATGTATTACAAGTGAGAATAATAAATACTTAAGTGAATATATATATATATATATCATTTTATCGAATCAACACTTGATCCAATAACCCGGCTATATCACATATAACCTGCCGATATCATATATCGCGAGAATAGAATACTGTATCACATATCGTATTAATCTCGGTCCCCACACATATCACATATGTGCTCCTACTCCATTTCGCCTGAGCCAGGAAACCTCTGTGTAGGACTCTAAAGACTCGTCAATACGCCGGCAGTAGGTGATGATCATATCAAACACCTATAAGCTGCAAGTGGTCAGCTAAACGTAACAGCCACCCGGGTATTGAGCGACCAGAAGATCAACAAGAAAGCCTGTACATACTCCTACGAATCCAATCAGTAACACTACCATACAGTCCGGTCTCTTCGTCTGATATGTCGCATATACAGTCTAGGGGTGGTAAAACGTCATACCCCACTAACCGATAAGTCATGTCGATGTGAGGCTCATAACGGGTCGAGAAACTACTGATAACTCTTACTAGTAAATCTCCATATCAGCCCTGGCCAGGGACTTCCAGTTATAGCCAATCGAATACAGCGCAACATCAACTCCCAATACCGGGAGAGACGAAACCCCTCCTATCGCTCATTGCCTCCATGTGATTTGGGACTGTACCTAAAAGCCACCATTTTGCATGTTCTCATGAACGTGGTAAGGTGGAAATCAAACCACAGTAGGAATCACATAAGACTCTATGACGATCTCGGGTCTACAGACTAACCTGTACCAGTGTCACCAGAGAACTGCTATCTGACGATAGGTATAATACCATCTAGGAGTTCTCGGCGAGTCCGTTCAGTTTACCCAGTCTCCACTGAGCACCCGTACACCATCTTTGATGTCCAACACCAATGGATATGGGATCATCTATCGCCCATCATATGGGTCAAGATGCGTGTACGCTAGTCTACTCTGGAGTATCGATTCCCTGTCTCGATACACCCTCGACTAGGAACATTTATATGATGTACTCGTGGACTACCTTGGCCCCACTAGTATGTTCTCATCATAGTCCTAGTAGTCGAGTAAAGATCCTAAGGGCTTTATTAACATATGAGAGCAAGACAGTAAACTAATATAAGTCAACATGTTAAGACAAAGTGAAACCAGATAGCATACTATCATGTCGAGCAAGAAATTCCTCTCTATATATATCCAAGCATCCATTATAATATACATCATATGTACAACAATGGCTTCTAGGGCATATACATAACTAACAATCTCCCACTTATACTAAGGCCAGCTGTTGTAGTATCTCATACCCAACAACCCGAAGTGTCTCTCAAAATGTATCTGGGATATGGCCTTCGTGAGTGGATCCGCAGTGTTGTCCTTCGTATCAACTCTCCTGACCTCGATCTCCTGGCGATCAACTATCTCCCGGATCAGGTGATACCGGCTCAGAATATGCCTGGATCACTGATGGGACCTGGGTTCCTTGGCCAAAGCCACAGCTCCATTGTTATCACAATACAGAGGTATTGGATGCTGAATGGACGGAACCACACCAAGTTCAGTGATGAACTTCTTCATCCAGACAGCCTCTTTGGCAGCATCGTTGGCAGCGATATATTCAGCCTCCATCATCGAGTATGCCACGGTTTCCTGTTTGGAACTCTTCCAACAAACCGTCCCTCTATTTAGGGTAAAGACAAATCCCGAGTGCGACTTAGAGTAATCCTTATCACTTTGGAAGCTCGAATCGGTAAAGGACTCCACCTGGAGTTCTTCGTTACCATAAACCAAGAACATTTCTTTAGTCCTTCTCAAGTACTTGAGAATGTTCTTCACAGCTGTCCAGTGATTCTCTTCAGGATCTGCTTGATACCTACTCACTACACTTGGTGAGTATGCTAGATCGGGTCTGGTACATAGCATCGCGTACATGATAGAGCCTACTGCCGAAGCATAGGGTATCCCTTGCATGCGAGCTCTCTCCAAATCAGTCTTAGGAGACATCTTTTTGGGGAGAGTGAGTCCAGAGATTGTGGGTAAGTTCCCACACTTGGATTCTTCCATACTAAACCTCTTTAGTATGGTGTCAATGTACCTGGATTGGGAAAATCCCAGTATCCTTCTAGATCTATCTCTATAGATCTTAATCCCCAAAATGCAGGAGGCATCACTTAGATCTTTCATTGAGAATCTATGTGATAAGAAGAGATTGACCGAGTGTAGCATAGGAACATCATTTCCTATCAAGAGTATGTCATCCACGTACAATACGAGGAAAACAACCTTACTCTCTGCCACTTTCTTGTATATACAAGGTTCATCTATGTTTTTGATGAAGTCAAACTCTTTGACTACCACATCAAAACCTATGTTCCAACTCCGCGATGCCTGCTTCAACCCATAGATGGATTTAAGCAGCTTGCACACCTTTCCGCTGCTCCCACTGTCTACGATGCCCTCTGGCTGAGTTATGTACACGCACTCTTCCAAATCACCATTTAGAAAGGCGGTCTTAACATCCATTTGCCTGATTTTGTAGTCATGGTATGCAGCAATGGCAAGTAAGATCCCGATAGACTTAAGTATAGCCACTGGAGAAAATGTTTCATCATAATCCACACCAGGTCGTTGACGAAAACCCTTTGCAACAAGTTTAGCTTTGAAAGTCTCAACTTTTCCATCTACACCAAGTTTCTTCTTAAAGATCCATTTGCTCCCAATGGGTTTTACCCCTTCAGGAGTAACTTCCAAAGTCCATACTTTGTTGGTGTACATGGATTCCATCTCAGATTGCATTGCATCCAGCCATTTCACAGAGTCCCCACTCGTGATGGCCTGCTCTAAGCTAGTCGGGTCATCATCTTCCATGATTCAATCCTCGCTCCCACCATCAATGAGAAAACCATAGTATCTCTCAGGTGGATGAGGAACCCTACTAGACCGGCGGAGTGGCTGAGGTTCGTCGGGAACTAATGAATCTTCTGATTCCACTAAATCTTCAGTTGCAGTTTGTGTTGTTGGAACTTCTTCCAACTCTACCTCTTTGCCACTAATTTCTTTAACAAGAAATTCCTTTTCTAAAATGGTGACATGCTAAGCAACAATCACTTTTTTCTCCTCACTGTGGTAGAAAAAATATCCATATGAATTCTTTGGATATCCCACAAACTTGCAGAGAACTGAATGTGCTTCGAGTTTCTCCGGATTTTGTCTTTTGACATAGGCCGGACAACCCCATATCTTAACTCGTTTAAGATATGGTCTCTTCCCACTCCATATATCATATGGTGTGGTAGGTACAGATTTAGATAGAACTTGATTCAATAGGTATGCTGCTTTCTCAAGCGCATAACCCCAAAATAAAATAGGCAACTCGGAGGAGCTCATCATAGAGAGCGCCATATCTAATAGGGTGCGATTACTCCGTTCCGATACACCGTTGTAATCTGAGAGAGAATCCCATTCTCTTTTAAATAGTCCAGGAACCCATTGCTCAAGTATTCTCCTTCTCGATCAGATCGAAGGATCTTAATACTTTTACCCGTTTGGTTCTCTACTTCATATTTATATTCTTTGAATTTCTTAAAAGCTTCAGCCTTGTGTTTCAGCAGGAACACATGCCGGTATCTTGAGAGATCGTCAGTGAATGTAATGAAGTACGAAGAACCATTCCTGGCATGTGTAGACATGGGACCGCATACATCACTATGTATCTGTCATAAGAGTTCTGTAACTCTTTCTCTGTGTCCACTAAACGGAGTTTTGATCATTTTGCCTTTGAGACATGAATGGCAAGTTTCATAAGATGATAATTTGAACGCATTTAAATAACCATCTTTATGTAACTTAGCTAGTAGTGTCTCATTGATATGACCAAGTCTACAATGCCACAAGAAGGATTCGTTCATTTCTGAACTTTTCCTCTTGTGTGTGTTCTGTATATTAAGAACTGTGTTTTGATTTAGAATGTATATGTCATTATGTACCGAGCCTGATCAATCAACTTTTGATTCAAGAAGATGTTCATAACATTTTTCTGTACTACAAAATTATATCCTTCTTTGCTTAATAAAGAAACTGATATAACATTGCATATCAGGATCGGTATGTAATAGCATTCGTTCAGAATCAATGTATTGCCATTTGGTAATACAAGGTGATATTCGCCAACTGCTTTGGCTGCAACATCTACACCATTCCCTACTCTTACAGAATGATCACCCATTCCCAGTTCCCTACCTTTCCGTAGCCCATGTAACATATTACATATGTGGGATCCTGATCCGGTATCTAATACCCAGGACGTAGAGTGAACTGAGAAACAGTTCTCGATAATAACACACCCGAAGAAGATGTATCAGCATGCTTATTCCTCGTTTGGGCGGCATGAGTATCCGGATATGTCTCTATTCCCTGCTCAGTCTTATAACATTTATAAGAAAAAACGGGATCAACGTTCCCCTGCTCAATATAATAAGCGGGTTCGGTCAATACATCCATATTATTATCTTGATTAAGTCCTGACATGGTCGCTACCTGGAGAGAGAGAGAAGAAAAATACTTTAGCGTGCGCTCTTGCAAGATTAGATTGGTTATTATCTTATCTAATCAGGATGGCTCCTACTGTTTTAATCAAATCTTCCTTCAAACCCTAAAAGGCAAGATTAGCCGAGATTAATTTCACCTTACAAGTTCGTCAATCTTTTAGCCAGATCAGTGTTGGTACTTTGAGGGAGGTTCCCCGTGCTTTCGCACGGACCTAACTAGAATAAACCTCATTTTCCCAGAGGCATAACCCCGTTAACACCTTTCTAGACACCTACTTGATCGGCTAATTGTCATGTGTAAAACTCTCCCAGGAGTAACTCTTACTCGTAGTGGGTATCGAGATCCATCTATCTCATAGAAGCTATGCAATCTCATTGCAAATTTCAACACTTGAAATTCCCAATAATACTTTTGCCCCTAGCAATCTATGACCTTGACAAGGTCAAAAAACCATAAATCGCAAGTCAAGTTCAACCCATCATTTCCCGATTGAATTAAACCCACCCGCACGACCCTTGACAAGGTCAACAAGGCCGTACGACTACCCTAATCCAATTCGCATCTCATGCTTTAGCAGATAAATACTAATTAGCTACCGTACACTACGCCTTGACAAGGTCAACAAACGCAGCACGAATACCAAGTAAGACTTATCTGAAATGACGGAGGGCTACGACAGTTTTTTTTATGAAAAACCTTTTTCATAATGAACTCAATATCGTTGTAGAAACAAGTGATTTTGAAAAGGAGTGTTTTTGAGGCTTTTACTAGCTCCGCTAAAGAGATCACTCCCGGTGAAGGGATCTTGGCTCTTTTCTTATCGAATAAGGTGCTGGATATTCTACAAGGAATACCGCTATGCAAAGCAAGAACTATAGAAGCAGTCAAAAACAAAACTGAGTGAGTTATAGCATCTGCTAGTTTCGCTAAAGAGGTCACTCCCGGTGAAAGGATCTCAGCTCTTTCCTTATCGAATAAGGTGCTGGATATTCTACAAGGAATACCGCTATGCAAAGCAAGAACTATAGCTACCCTTTTTATAAAATTTGATTCTACAACATCTTTTAGGTTTCTTTTCATTTCATTAATCTCATTACTGAAATCCCATCATTAAAGCTTCCTAAGCATCACAGAAGAAACGAAAGTTGTAATATTTATATATCATATATATAGTATAAGCATTCGTCTTAGGCAGTAATATGATCTCATCGCAGAACATTGCAGCAGAAGTCAACATATGAAATATTGGATATACTAAGGCGTATGTATTTTATTTCGAGCCTGTATAAAACACGGATTCCATAGTCGCGATGAATAGCCAAACCCACATCTCTAAACCCCTACGGGAGCGGCAAGTAACCCTCCCAATTCTATGGTTAAGTGACCCGGTCTCGACTCCTCGAGATGGTCTCCCACTGGACCCTAGAACCCGGTTACTTGTGCGCCCCAGCTTGGGTCTATCCTAATGCGGAAAAGTAAATAATATACAATGGTGACATCATCCTCAACCCGGAAGTGCCCCAATAAACGAATATTACATACAAAGAATTTTACATGAATGAAAATAAAAACCCTCATCTCACATAAAACCCCCGGCTATTCAAAACACGACGATCCAATATAATATATCACAGCAACACATAACAACACATGTCATCAACGTAAGTAAATATGCCTATCACAATTGTCGTCGATCTATAGCGACGAAAACGGCGATATACCACATATTACACTTACGGTCTCAGAAAAGAAAATGTAAAACTACAATATTTGGAATCCACAATCTCTTTAGACATCGAAAACCCGAAATATCACATATTACGGATTTCATGCCTAACCAAATGAATTCCACATATTGTATCACAACACAGATATCTAGGCGAAGTTACACAAATCGATCGATTCAACGAATTCCCAAAATACCCCAGTGATCTCAACACTTGAGCAGAAAATAAAAATTCCCAGAAGCATGCCCTATCACCTACGGACCGTCGCTGAAGGTCCCATCCGAAGCCTCCACAGTGGCGCCGCGGAACCGCCGCCAAAACCAAGTTTTGGCCGTGGTTGCGCGGTCACTGTAGCGAGTTAGGGACTCATTCTTCAGGTGGGTCCATAGAATTCCCTGCATGATTTTTTGAATATTTTTAATATGAAAAATTTCAACTTTTGAAAAAATTTCCAGAAAGGGGGTCTCGTTTGGTTTTTCGGGGTTCGATCGGACTTTAAATTTCGTCTAGACAACGCCTAAAGCTCTAGCTTGGCTCTGATACCACTGTATGGTTGCGTAACACCACCACGAAGTTTAGGAAGGCATCACACATGCCATTTTATAAAAATTTGGGGTGCTATGAAACCCTAATCAAGATCTTAACTAGAGAATTAGGGTTAACTTTGCATGTAAACAGCTTTATATTTAAAAGATAGGGATTACAACATTTGTAGTCCGTTCCTTCGCTTCAAAAGCTCTGAGTAGTGGTCCCTTCGCTGCGATCCATGAACTCCCGGACTCTGGAGAGGCTCCGTACGATGTAGGATGCATTTTGCTTGAAGTCTTCGAAATCCAAGACGATCTACTTCGAGGAAACACGAAATCAAGCTATGACTTCACTAATATGAAATTTGTGAAGCCAACACTCTAATCTATATGGACAATATAGAATAGGATGATGAAGTAGGAATTTTGCTCACTTTATTATTTATTTTCTCACTATTTTCTTCTCTTTTCTCAAAAGCTAGAGAGCAAAAATGAGATGAGGAAGAAGATGAATAACGAATGAGATGAGGTTAGAAATGCAACCCTAGGTTAGTGTTGTAGGGTTCCTAGGCACACTAATGAGGTCTCACAAGGTATCAACCATGCCAATTTCAAATTTTTCATGTGCCGAGAAACCCTAATACGGATCGTTAACTAGAGAATAGGTGAAACATGCAACTAGTTAACAACTTAACTAAGTGAACGGAAATACAATTTTTGTAGATCCGGTCCTCCACCTCCATAGCTCCGCGTTGACGTCCCTCCGCTGCGATCATCGGATCCCGGACTCTAGCGATGGTTTCGCCAAAGAAATGATCGGGCTAGATCGTCGACTTCGATGCCGAAGATGATCTACGTCGAGGCGACTCAAGCTCGAGCTCCAACTTCACCAAGTCACGAAACTTGTGAAGAAAACACCCTATACTACTTGGCAAGTGGTAGAGGATGAAGAAATAGAAAGTGGGTTCACTTTAGAATTGGATTTCTCACTCTTTTCATCAAGTCACCATTGAAGGTTGCAAGCTTTCTTCTTCTTGAAGAGGAAGAAGAAGAAAAAGAATATGATAAGAATATCAAAAATAGAAAATAAGTGATCCTTATCATATTTGCAACCATGGTTTAGTGTAGAGAATCAACTAGGGTTAGATGAATGGTTAGGTTAAGCAAAAGAAACAAAAATGGTCAAAGCTTCAAAGCTTCTTAAAGTTTCAAGAAGCTTCAAGTGTAAAACAAAAAATCCACCATTTTCTTTTCTTTTGCCAAAAAGAATATAGTAAATAAATGAGTAAATGAAACCCTAACCATTAACCTAATCATAGTTTAAAGCATACACACAACCAAGTTTGCAAGTATCATCAAACATGATACAAACTAGTGCACAAAACTATATCATATATATATAATGTGCATATCAAGTGAGAAAATCCATTTTAAATGAACCAATACTAGTTAATGTAAAGTAATATATCAAATATATAATTATACATTAAATCATTAAATTAACACTTGATTTAATGATCCGGTCATATCATATATGACCGACTAATATCCAATGTATTGACTTATCGAATCAATTCTTGATTTGATAACTAGGTTATGTCGCATACAACCAATCGATACATTCATCGTGAGAATAGAATACGGTATCACATACACGCATTATTCTCGGTCCCGCACATATCTCATATGCGCTCCTATTTCGTTTTGCTTGAGCCAGGAAACCTCTGTGTAGGACTCTAAAGACTCGTCAATACGCCGGCAGCAGGTGAGGATCATATCAAACACCCACAAGCCGCAAGCGGTCTGCCAAACGTAACGGCCACCCGGGTATTGAGCGATCAGAAGATCGACGAGCAAGCCCGCTCACACTCCTGTGAATCCAACCAGCAACACTTACCGTACAGTCCGGTCTGTTCGTCTGATATGTCGCATATCTCACCTAGGGGTGGTAAACGTCAGAACGCAATAGCTCGATAAGTCGTGTCGATATGAGGTCTATAACAGTTTGAGAAACTACTGGTAACACTTACCAGTAAATCTCAGCAACCCTGGCCAGGGATTTCCGGTTATAACCAATCGAACACAGCGCGACATCAACTCCCTATACCGGGAGAGACGAATCCCCTCCTATCGCTCATTGCCTCCATGTGATTCGGGACTGTACCCAAAAACCACCGTTTTGCACGCCCTCTTGGACGTGGTAAGGTGGAAATCAAAGCACAGTAGGAATCACACAAGACTCTATGACGATCTCGGGTCTACAGACTAACCTGTACCAGTGTCACCAGAGAACTGCCATCTGACGTAAGGTATAATACCATCTAGGAGTTCTCGGTGAGTCCGTCCAGTGTACCCAGTCTCCACTGAGCACCCGTATATCACCTCCGATGTCAAACACCAATGGATATGGGATCATCCATCGCCCATCTGTATGGGTCGAGAAGGTATACGCTAGTCTACTCTGGTATATCGATGCCCCGTCTCGATACACCCACGACTAGGGACCTTGAAGGATGTACTTATGGACTACCATGTCCCCACTAGTATGATCCGCATCATAGTCCAGGTAGTCAAGTACACATCCTAAGGGATTTACCAACATGTAACAGAGAGACAATCAGTGTACACGTTAAGGTAAAGATCAATCAGATAGCATACTATCATGTCGAGCAAGAAAGTCCTCCCTATATATGTCCAAGCATCCACTACAATATACATCCTATGTATAGTAATAGCCTCTAGGGCATACATATAACTAACAATCTCCCACTTGCACTAGGGCCATCTGAAGTGGTTTTAGTATCTCATACTCAACCATCCCATAAAAGTCTCTTTCTGGGAAAAGGCCTTTGTCAGTGGATCCGCCGTGTTGTCCTCTGAGTCTGTTCTCCTAACCTCGATCACCCTGGAGATCAACCATCTCCATGATCAGGTGATACTGCCTTAGATTATGTCTGGGTCACTGATGGGACCGTGGTTCCCGGGCCAAAGCCACACATCCATTGTCACACAGTGGTAGGAACCTAGTTTATCTCATGAACCAATATACACTCAAACAGCCTCTTTGGTAGCATCTTAAGTAGCGATGTATCCCGCCTTTATCGTCTAGTATGCCACAGTATCTAGCTTGGAACTCTTCCAACATACCGTCCCTTCACTGAGGGTAAAGACAATGCCTATGACTGACATTCAGTCGTCCTTATCACTCTGGAACCTTTCCAGTGATTTTCCCCAGGATCGATTAATACCATCTCATTACAACTAGTGAGAATCCTAATATCCAGTTACTTCTATCTCATAGATCAAAACTCAGGATTTAGGAGGTATCACTTTGATCCTATACGGAGAATCCTTGTGATAAGCGGAGATTGACCGAGCGTAGCATAGGAAACTCCTTTCTTATCAAGAGTATGTCATCCACGTACTCTACGAGGATCACCACCATACTCCCTACTACCTTTTTGTATATACAAGGTTCATCTACCATTTTGATGAAGTCAAACTTTTTGACAACTACATCAAAATAGACGTTCCAACTCCGCGATGTCTGCTTTATCCTATAAAGCAACTTTCACACGTTTCCGCTGCTCCCACTGTCTACGAAGCCCTCTGGCTGTGTATTTACAGACGTTCTCTTCTAAAACATCATTTAGAAAAGCAGTCATGACACCCAACCACCAGATATCGTAGTCATGGTATATAGCCATGGCAAGTAGGATCTGGATGGACTTAAGCATAGATCCTTAGAAAAGGTTTCAACATAATCCATACCTGGTCAATGATGTAAACCTTTTAACAAGTCTAGCTTTGAAAGTCTCAACTTTTCCATGTACACCAAGTAATCTTCTCAAGATATACTTGCTCCTGATGGGGATTTAACCCTTCAGATATAGCAACCAAAGTCCATACTTTGTTGGTGTACATGGATTCCATCTCAGATCACTAAGCATCCAGCCATTCTTAAAGAGTCTCACTCCTGATGGCCAGCTCGAAACTAGTTGGGTTATCATCTCATGATGCAATCCTCGCTCCCACTGTCATAGAGAAACTGAAGTATCTCTCAGGTGGGTGAGAAACCCTACTAGATCGGCGGAGAGGCTGAGGTTCGTTGGTATCTACTGAATCCTTTGGTTGTACCAAATCATCTGCTGTATTTTGCATAGCTGAAACCTTTCCAGTTCTACATAACTGACCTTGCCTCGAGCTTGTCCGGATTCTGCTTTTAGACATAGGTCGGACAACCCCAAATCTTAACTTGCTTAAGACATGGGCTCTTCCCATACCATATCTCATATGGAGTGGTAGGCAGTGATCTGATTCGAACCCTATTCAATAGGTATACAGCTTCTCAAGCGCATAACTCCCAAAAAGGAAACAGGTAACTCAGCATTACTCATCATAGAGCGCACCATATCGAATAGGGTGCAATTGCTCCGCCCCGATATACCATCGTGCTATGGTGTATACGGAGGAGTAATGCTGAGAGAGAATCTCATTCTCCTTTAGAATAGTCCAGGAATTCCGTGCTCAAGTATTCTCCTCCCTGATCGCATCAAAGGACATAATACTTGTACCCTGTTTTTGGTTCTCTACTTCTAACTTATATTCTGTGAATATCTCAAAAGGTTCGAACTTGTGTTTCAACAAGAACATATGTCTGAATCTAAAGAGATCATCAGAGAATGTAATGAAGTACAAAGAACCGGTCTTGGCATATGTAGACAGGGAACCTTCATACATCAGCATGTATCACTCCCAAGAGTTCACTAACTCTTTCTCTGCTTCCAATAAACAGAGCTGTGGTCATCTTATCTTTGTGACATGACCGGCAAGTTTTCGCAAGATGTAAATTCAAACAGATTTAAATATGCATCTATGTGCAACTTAGCTAGTCGGGTCGCATTGAATGACCTAGTCTACAATACCTCAAGAAGGATCCGTTCATTTCTGAACTCTTCCTCTTGTATGTGTTCTGTATACTAGGAACTGTAGTTTGATTTAGAACATCAATGCTTTTAGATAACGTGCCTGAACCGATCAACTTTTGATATAGGAAATGTTCAAAACATTATCCAACAATACAAAATTATATCCTTCTTTACTAATAAAGAGACTGATATGATTTTGTATATCAGGTTCGGTATCTAATAACATTCGTTCAGAATCAATGTATTCAGGTAATACAGGGTGACAGTGACCAACAGACCTGGCTGCAACACTTGCACCGTTTTCTGCCTCATGAAACTTATCACCCGTTCTCAGTTCTCTACCTTTCTGTAGCCCTATGTAACTGATTATATATCTGGGATCCTGATCCGGTATCAAATACCCAGGACGTAGAGGATACAGAGAAACAATTCTTTGTAATGAACAGACCCGAAGGAGATGCATCATATGCACTTTCTTCGTTTGGGCGGCACGAGAATTCTGGTAATCCCCAATTTCCTGCTCTATCTTATAACAATTATAAGTTGGAGCGGGACCAACGTTCCCCAGCTCAGTATAACAAGCGGGTTCGGTCAATATTCCGTATTATTATCTTGATTAAGGCATGATATGGTCGCTACCTGGAGAGAGAGAGAAGAAAACACTCAGCGTGCGCTCTTGCAAGAATAGATTGGTTATTATTTTATCTAATCAGGATGGCTCCCACTGTTTTTATCAAATTTTCCTTCAAACCCTAAAAGGAAAGACCAGCCGGGATTAATTACACGCTACAAGTTCGCCAATCTTTCAGCCAGGCCAGTGTCGGTACTTTGAGGGAGGTCCCCGTGCTTTCGCACGAACCTAATTAATGTAAACCATGTTTTCCCAGAGGCGTAACCCCGTTGACACCTTTCTAGACACCTACTTGATCGGCTAATTGTAATGTGTAAAACTCTCCCAGGAGTAACTCTTACTCGAAGCGGGTATCGGGATCCAACTATCTCATAGAAGGTATGCAATCTCATTACAAATTTCAACACTTGAAATTCCCGATAATATTTTGCCCCTAGCGTGCTATGACCTTGACGCATGCCAAACAACCCATAGTCCGCTAGTCAAGTTCAACCCGTACATTTCTTGATTGAATTAAACCCACCCGCACGACCCTTGACGCATGCCATCCAACACCGTACGAATACCCTAATCCAATCGCATCGTATGCTAGCAGATAAGCACTAGTTAGCTACCGTACACTACGCCTTGACGCATGCCAAACAACCGCAGCACGAATACTAACTAGTACTTATCTGAAATAACGGAGGGCTACGACAGGTTTTTCTGAAAACCTATTGCGTAATGAACTTGATATCGTTGTAGAATCAAATGATTTTAAAATGGAGTGCTTTTGAGGCTTTTCTAGTTTTGCTAAAGGGGTCACTCCCGGTGAAGGGATCGTCGGCCCTTTCCTCGTCGAATGAGGTGCAGGATATATCATATATACCTCTGTGCAAAGCAAAAACTATAGAAGCAAATTAAAAGACAAACCGAGGGGTGTAGCATCTGCCAGTTATTGCTAAAGGAGTCACTACCGGTGAAGGGATCTCGGTCCTTTCCTTATCGAATAAGGTGCAGGATGTTCTACAAGGAACACCGCGATGCAAAGCAAGAACTGTAGCTACCTGTTTTATTTTTGAAATTCGATTCCACAACATCTTTAGGTTTCTTCTGTAGGGTTCCTAGGCACCCTAGTGAAGTCTCTCAAGTGATCAAACATGCCAATTTATAAAAATTACGGTGCCGAGGAAACCTAGAACGGATCGTTGGCTAGAAGTATAGGCAAAGCAAGCAAGCTAGTTTTCAACTAAACTATAAGATAACGGAAATACAATCTTTGTAGATCCATTTGCTCCACTTCCATAGCTCCGCAACGAAGTCCTCTCCGCTGTCCAAATAGAATCCGGACTCCAACGTCGGCTTCGTCGAAGAATAAGCGAGCTAGGTCGTCGATGTCCATGCCGAAGATGATCTACGTCGAGGCATCGCTAGATCAAGCTCCACCTTCACCAAACCTTGAAAATTTGTGAAGGAAACACACTCTAGTACATGGAAAGTAGTAGAGGATGAAGAAATAGGAAGTGGGTAGACTTTTGTTTTGGATTTCTCACTTGATTTGGCTAGTTGCCATTGAAGTAGAAAGCTTTTCTTCACTTGAAGGAAGAAGAAGAAGAAGCTCAAATATTATGATAAGAATAATAGAATATATTAGAATGATAATTCTTATCATAATAATGACTATGGTAAAGTGTAGAGAGCTAACTTGAGTTAATGAGAATGGTTAGGTTTAAAAAGAAGACAAAAATGGTGACATGGTCAAAATATTCATGAAGCTTCATGAATGAAAAGAATGCCACCATTTATCTCATTTCTTTTTCTTTTTCCAAAAGAATAAAAGGATAAATGAATAAAATGAATAAAAACCTTAACCATTTATTTAACCAAGGTATTAACTCTTTACACAAACCCTAGCTATCATATATCATCATATATGATACAAGCATGTGCACAAAAGTATATCACATATACAATGTGTACAAGCCGAGTGAGAAAATCCATTTAAAGTGAACCAATACTAGTTAAAGCAAAGCAATATATCAAATATATAATTATGTATCAAATCATTAAATCAACACTTGATTTAACGATCCGGTCATATCACATATAACCGGCTAGTATCCAATGTGTCTGCTTATCGAATCAATCCTTGATTCGATAACTAGGTTATATCGCATATAACCATTCGATACATTGATCGCGAGAATAGAATACGGTATCATATACATGCATTATTCTCGGTCCCGCACATATCTCATATGCGCTCCTATTTCGTTTCGCTTGAGCTAGGAAACCTCTGTGTAGGACTCTAAAGACTCGTCAATACGCCGGTAGCAGATGATGATCATATCAAACATCCGCAAGCCGCAAGCGGTCTGCTAAACGTAACGGCCACCCGGGTATTGAGCGATCAGAAGATCGACGAGCAAGCCCGCTCACACTCCTGCGAATCCAACCAGTAACACTTACCGTATAGTCCGGTCTGTTCGTCTGATATGTCGCATATCTCGCCTAGGGGTGGTAAATGTCAGACCCCAATAGCTCGATAAGTCATGCCGACTTGAGGTCCATAACATTCGTGAAACTACTGATAACTCTTACCAGTATATCACAGCAACCCTGGCCAGGGATTTCCTGTTATGGACAGTCGAGCATAGCACAACATCAACCCCCAATACCGGGAGAGACGAATCCCCTCCTATCGCTCATTGCCTCCATGTGAATCGGGACTGTACCCAAAAACCACCTGTTTGCACAACTCAGTAGAGCCGTGGTAGGGTGGAAATCAAAGCACAGTGGGAGACACACAAGACTCTATGACGATTTCGGGTCAACAGACTAAGCTGTACCAGTGTCACCAGAGAACTGCCATCTGACGTGAGGTATAATACCATCTGGGAGTTCTCGGCGAGTCCGTTCAGTGTACCCAGTCTCCACTGAGCACCCGCATACCATCTTCGATGTCAAACACCAATGGATATGGGATCATCCATCGCCCATCGCATGGGTCGAGAAGATATGCGCTAGTCTACTCTGGAATATCGATGCCCCGTCTCGATATTCCCACGACTAGGAACATTTCAAGGATGTACTCATGGACTACCCAGGCCCTACTAGTATGATCTGCATCATAGTCCTGGAAGTCGAGTAAACATCCTAAGGGCTTTATCAACATGTAATCAGAGAGACAGAAAGTATACATGTTAAGATAAAGAGCAACCAGATAGCGTACTATCATGTCGAGCAAGAAAGTCCTACGTATATATGTCCCAGCATCCACTACAATATACATCCAATGTACAGTAATGGCCTCTAGGGCATACATATAACTAACAATCTCCCACTTGCACTAGGGCCATCTGTAGCAGTGGTTGCAGTATCACATACTCAACCATCCCCTAAAAGTCTCTCTTTGGGAAAAAGGCCTTCGTGAGTGGATCCGCCGTGTTCTCCTCTGAGTCTACTCTCCTAACCTCGATCACCCTGGAGATCAACTATCTCCATGATCAGGTGATGCTTCCTCAGAATATGTTTGGGTCACTGATGGGACCAGGGTTCCAGGGTCGAAGCCACGCTTCCATTGTCATACAATGGCAGGAACCTAGTTCATCTTATGAACCAATACACACCCAAACTTCCTCTTTGGTAGTATCTACAATAGTGATGTTACCAGCCTTTATCGTCTAGTTTGCCACGGTATCGAGCTTGGAACTCTTCCAACATACCGTCCCTTTACTGAGGGTAAAGACAATGCCTGTGACTAACATTCAGTCGTCTTTATCACCCTGGAACACTTCCAGTGATTCTCCCCAGGATCGATTGATACAATCTCAATATACCTTGTGAGAACCCTAATATCCCTTTAGATCTATTTCATAGGTCCAAATCTCAGGATTTAGGAGGTATCATCTTAATCCTATTTGGAGAATCCTTGTGATAATAGGAGATTGATCGATGGTAGTATAGGAAACTCTTTTCCTATCAAGAGTATGTTGTCTACGTACAATACGAAGATGACCACCTTACTCTCTACTACCCTTTTGTATATACAAGGTTCGCCTACCATTTTGATGAAGTCAAACACTTTGACTATCACATCAAAACAGACGTTCCAACTCCGCGATGCCTGCTTCATTATGTAAAGCAACTTGCACACGTTTCCGCTGCTCCCACTGTTTACGAAGACCTCTGGCTGTGTTCTTATAGACGTTCTCTTCTAAATCAGTATTTAGAAAAGCAGTCATGGCACCCAACCGCCAGATATCGTAGTCATGGTATGTAGCCGTGGTAAGTAGGATCTGGACAGACTTAAGCATAACTACTGGAAAAAAGGTTTCATCATTATCCACGCCTGGTCGATGACGAAAACCTTTAACAAGTCTAGCTTTGAAAGTCTCAACTTTTCCATCTAAACCAAGTAATCTTCTCAAGATATACTTGCTCCTGATGGGGATTTAACCCTTCAGATATAGCAGCTAAAGTCCATACTTTGCTGGTGTACATGGATTCCATCTCAGATCGCTAAGCATCCAGCCATTCTTACAGAGTCTCTACTCTCGATGGCCTGCTCGAAACTAGTTAGGTCATCATCTCATGATGCAATCCTTGCTCCCACTGTCATCGAGAAACCGAGGTATCTCTCAGGCGGATGAGGAGCCCTACTAGATCGGCGGAGAGGCTGAGGTTCGTTGGGAACTATAAAATCTTATGGTTCTGTCAAATCATCAACTGCGGTTTTGTATAGCTGGAACCTTTCCAGTTCTACAGAACTGATCCTGCCTCGATCTTGTCCGGATTTTGCTTTAAACATAGGCCGGACAACCCCAAATCTTAACTAGCTTAAGAGATGGGTTCTTCCCATACCATATCTTATATGGAGTGGTAGGCATTGATTTGATTCAAACCTAATTCAATAGGTATGCAGCTTCTCAAGTGCATAACCCCCAAAAAGGAAATAGGTAACTCAGTAGTACTCATCATAGAGCACACCTTATCATATAGGGTGTGATTGCTCCACCCCGATATACCATCGTGCTATGGTTTATACGGAGGAGTAATGCTGAGAGAGAATCTCATTTTCTTTTAGAATAGTCCAGGAATGCTATGCACAAGTATTCTCCTCCCTGATCTCATCATAGGACATAATACTTATACCCGTATTTTGGTTCTCTACTTCCTACTTATATTCTGTGAATACCTCAAAAGGTTCGGACTTATATTTCAACAGGAATATATGACTGAATCTTGAGAGATTATCAGAGAATATAATGAAGTATAAAGAACCAGTCCTGGCATGTGTAGACAGGAGACCTTACATACATCATCATGTATCAGTCCCAAGAGTTTACTAACTCTTTCTCTGTTTCTAGTAAACGGAGCTATGGTCATCTAATCTTTGTGACATGACTGGCAAGTTTCATAAGATGTAAATTCAAACTGATTTAAATATGCATCTAAAATGTAACTTCAGCCAGTCGGGTCGCATTGATATGACCTAGTCTGCAATGACTCAAGAATGATTCGTTCATTTCTGAACTCTTCCTCTTGTGTGTGTTCTGTATACGAGGAACTGTAGTTTGATTTAGAACGTCAATGCTTTTAGATAACGTGCCTGAACCGATCAACTTTTGATATAGGAAATGTTCAAAACATTATCCATCAATACAAAATTATATCCTTTCTTCAGAAATAAAGAGACTGATATGATTTTGTATATCAGGTTCGGTATCTAATAGCATTTGTTCAGAATCAATGTATTCGTAATACAGGGTGAGAGTGACCAACAGACTTGGCTGCAACACTTGCCCCGTTTTCTGTCTCATGAAACTTATCACCCGTTCTCAGTTTTTCTACCTTTTTGTAGCCCTATGTAACAGATTACATATCTGGGATCCTGATCCGGTATCATATACCCTGGATTCAGAGGATACTGAGAAACAGTTCTTTGTAATGAACACACCCGAAGGAGATGCATCATATGCACTTTCTTCGTTTGGGCGGCATATGAATTCTGGTATCCCCAATTTCCTGCTCTGTCTTATAACTATTATAAGTTGGAGCGGGACCGATGTTCCCCAGCTCAGTATAACAAGCAGGTTCGGTCAATTTTCCGTATTATTATCTTGATTAAGGCGTGATATGGTCGCTACCTGGAGAGAGAGAGAAGAAAACACTCTGCGTGCGCTCTTGCAAGATCAGATTGGTTATATATTTTATCTAATCAGGATGGCTCCCACTGTTTTTTATCAAATCTTCCTTCAAACCTTAAAAGGAAAGACTAGCCGGGATTAATTACACTCTACAAGTTCGCCAATCTTTCAGCCAGGCCAGTGTCGGTACTTTGAGGGAGGTTCCCCGTGCTTTCGCACGGACCTAATTACTGTAAACCTCGTTTTCCCAGAGGCGTAACCCCGTTGACACCTTTCTAGACACCTACTTGATCGGCTAATTGCAAAGTGCAAAACTCTCCCAGGAGTAACAATTACTCGCAGTGGGTATCGGGATCCAACTATCACATAGAAGGTATGCAATCTCATTGCAAAATTTCAACACTTGAAACTCCCGATAATGGTTTTTACCCCTAGCACTTATGACCTTAACTATGGTCAACAAATCATAAGTACTAGTCAAGTTCTACCCGTCATTTCGTGATTAATTAGACCCACCCACATGACCCTTGGCTAAGGTCAACAAAGCCACATGACTGTCCTAACTAATCGCATCATATGCGGTGTAGGAAGACATCACTTAGCTACCGTACACTGTGCCTTGACTATGGTCAACAAACACAGCACGAATACTAAGTACTCTACTTTCTAAAATGACGGAGGGTTGCGGCTGGTTTTTGTGAAAACCTTTAACGCTTTGAACTTGATCTCGTTGCGGAATCAAATGGTTTTTAAATGGAATGTTTTTGAGGCTTTTCTAGTTTTGCTAAAGGGGTCACTCCCGGTGAAGGGATCGTCGGCCCTTTCCTCGTCGAATGAGGTGCGGGATATATCATATATATCACTGTGCAAAGCAGAAACTATAGAAGCGATCAAATACAAACCGAGTGTGTAGCATCTGCCAGTTATTGCTAAAGGAGTCACTCCCGGTGAAGGGATCTCGGTCCTTTCCTCATCGAATAAGGTGCAGGATGTTCTATAATGAACACCGCGATGCAAAGCAAGAACTGTAGCTACCTGTTTTATTTTGAAATTCGATTCCACAACATCAATTAGGTTTATTTTCTTTCATTAATCTCATTAATGATATCCCATCATTTAAGTCCACCTAACCATCACAGATAAATATAACGTACGCTTATGCCATCCGCATTCGCCTCGATGTCCCGTCTGCACCGTTAGGTTAGGTAACTAACGGCAGAGCGGGGCAGGGCTAGTGTGGGTGTAAAACATAAGCAACGTTTATACAATATATCATATATACTATATATTATACCTGTCACAGAACATCACATGATCACAGATAAATCACAGCAGAAGAAACATATGAAATATTGGATATACTAGGACGTCCGTGTTTTCAATAGAGCCAGTATAAAACACGGATTCCACGGTCGTGATGAATAGCCAATCCCACACCCCAAGACCCCTACGAGAGCGGCAAGCAACCCTACCAATTCTAGGGTTAGGAGACCCGGACTCGACTCCTCGAGATGGTCTCCCACTGGACCCCAGAACCCGGTTACTTGTGCTCCCCTCCTTGGGTCTATCCTAGTGCAGAAAAGTAAATAATATACAACGGGTGACGACTTCCGCAACCTGGAAGTGCCCCAATAAAAGAATATTACATACAAGTTTTTACATGAATGAAAATGAAAAACACTCATCTCACATTAAAACCCCCCGGCTATTCAAACACGACGATCCAATATAACATATCCAGCAACACATAACATCACATGTCATCAACGTAAGCAAACATGCGTATCCCAATTGTCGTTGACATATAGCAACGAAACCGGCGATATCACATATTACACTTACGGTCACAGAAAAGAAAGTGTAAAACTACAACAGTTGGAATCCGCAACCTCCTCAGACATCGCATGCCTGACCAAATGAATTCTTTAGACATCACATGCCTAACAATTATAAACCCCGCATTTTAGTCTCATTATCGAAAACACTTTTCAATATCAAGTCGGGCAATTCAACAGGATTCCCGACATTCTGATCGAATGCTCGTCGCAAACTTCAGTAGACGGCCGCACCCCCGATACCGTCGACGAAGTGCACCAAGGCGGAACACCGCCACCGCGAGCACCCGAACGGATGCTTTCGGCGACGGGGTTCTCCTACAGTCACTTGGTCGGGGCTATGGAGTGAGGCTGTCTATTAAGTTTACCCGGCGAGTATCCGCGTACGCTACGTGATTGCGACGGACTTTTAATCACATCAAAACTTCGTGGCAACCGATCAAATGAGACTAAACTGCTATGTTTATAATATTCATTCCGTTATCTCATAACAATTTGCGAATTCCAATTATTGTATCACATTCCGGATAAATAGAAAATGCTAAACTTTTCGATCGAACAATCAAACACCCAAGTTTTCCCGATACTACTCAACACATGAAATAAGTCTAACAACATTCAGTTTGTGCCTCAGTAGCAACGGTCCAGCCGTAGAAGGGTCAAGCCAACGCCTCACATGTGGCACGCCGTACTGCCCCAAACCCGAAGGTTCAAAGGGCAGTTCAAGACGGTCACATAATCGAGTTAAGGTTTGTTGTCTTCTAGAGGGTCCATCGCGTTACTTGCACTACTTAGAACGTCGTTAAACTTCGGAAAAATCCAACAATTGGAAATTTCCCGGCAGGGGAAAAAGTGGGTATTTATATCCGGTCGAACTTTTTTAACATATTCTAAAAATACCCGGAAAGCCACACCGACAAAATTAGACACTCCGATCGAAACACCGAATCCCCAAAACAAGCCCAGAAAATTCAACTCTGGAATAAATTTTAAATATTCCCAGAAAACTCAGCATAAAATAATAGGAATTACTGTGCAGAAAAGGTACGATGACGTCACCATTGTAGCGCGGAACCGCCGCAGAAGCAGTGCTTCTGCCGCGGTTCCGCCGCCGTTCAAATGAATTACTCGCCTGAGTTTGCACCGTAATTCTTAGTTTTATTTTATGTATTTTCTAGAAATTTTTAATTCACAAAAATCCGCATTTTAGAAAAAAATCCAGAGAGCAATTTTTGGGTCGGGTTTCGGTTCGATCGGAATTCAGATTCCGTCGGGACTTCGCCTAAGGCTCTAGCTAGGCTCTGATACCACTGTAGGGTTCCTAGGCACACTAGTGAGGTCTCACAAGGCATCGAACATGCCAATTTCAAAAAATTACGGTGCCGAGAGACCCGACTACGGATCGTTGGCTAGAAGTATAGGCAAAGCAAGCAAGCTAGTTTACAACTAAACTATAAGATAACGGAAATACAACCTTTGTAGATCCGTTTGCTCCACTTCCATAGCTCCGCAACGAAGTCCTCTCCGCTGTCCAAATAGAATCCGGACTCCAACGTCGGCTTCGTCGAAGAATAAGCGAGCTAGGTCATCGATGTCCATGCCGAAGATGATCTACGTCGAGGCATCGCTAGATCAAGCTCCACCTTCACCAAACCTTGAAAATTTGTGAAGGAAACACACTTTAGTACATGGCAAGTAGTAGAGGATGAAGAAATAGGAAGTGGGTAGACTTTCGTTTTGGATTTCTCACTTGATTTGGCTAGTTGCCATTGAAGTAGAAAGCTTTTCTTCACTTGAAGGAAGAAGAAGAAGAAGCTCAAATATTATGATAAGAATAATAGAATATATTAGAATGATAATTCTTATCATAATAATGACTATGGTAAAGTGTAGAGAGCTAACTTGAGTTAATGAGAATGGTTAGGTTTAAAAAGAAGACAAAAATGGTGACATGGTCAAAATATTCATGAAGCTTCATGAATGAAAAGAATGCCACCATTTATCTCATTTCTTTTTCTTTTTCCAAAAGAATAAAAGGATAAATGAATAAAATGAATAAAAACCTTAACCATTTATTTAACCAAGGTATTAACTCTTTACACAAACCCTAGCTATCATATATCATCATATATGATACAAGCATGTGCACAAAAGTTGTCACGCCCCGCTTCCCAAAATACGGAATACGAGGGGTAGACAAGGCCAGCCATGCTCCTACGGTCAAGGAAAAGTCCTGCCGTAGTCACACTTCGGCTTCTAGTTTATCATGGTAAACAGTAAACGATGCGCAGGTAATGAGAATTGCAGTAACTGAAGTAAACAATGTAAAGACTGACCTGAGGTGGAACAAATGAATGTAACTCGGGAAGGCAAGTCAAGAAGTCTGTGATGCACTGGTCCAGGCTAAATCGTCTTCTCACACTGAGCATGCATACTCAGGTCGTCAGAGCGACACAATAGCAATATAATGTATATAATCAAGTAACAGTTCTAACAGTGGTAATAGATGTGAATGACGGTAAAACAGTATGAATATGAATGAGCAGTAATCAATGCAGCGGAGCAGTAAAACAGTATAACGATATGTCATGTAAGGCAACACAGTATATAAAGAATGTAAATGACAGTAACCCTATCAGTCTCTAAGTCTCACTGCACAGGTCGATAAACCTATCGTCAGTCCAAGTGTGAGAGTCAACCACTCGCGAGTGTCCTCCACCCAAGGGTAGAACCCAAGGGCAAGGGACCACGGGCCCAACATGTAACGAGTGTATCACGGTGTATATATCACGTACCCTGTAAATCTCCATATAACTCCCTAAATATATAAGCCGGCATGGGACTCCCGAGATCCTGTTGAGCTCACACTTGAACTACCCCACACCCCGTGGTCTACATCAAACGCTAACCATCAACCTAAATACTAATCGATCCGTGACAAGTCTGCGCGAGAACTGGAGGCAGGACCTCCATCAAGCACGTCCCGACTAATACCTAAATAAATGGCAGTGTCGGATGCCTTATCTGTGACACCCGTGCAAGCGCTTCCATAAGTGTCCCATACCACTTATAGTCACACGTACACGCATCCCACAGACGTCGACAATGCAATAGAAATATAGGGTCACTGATTGTGCACAAGTACGTATCACTTTTCACTTAATCACGAATGCACGAACACTAACGTACTTGCCACAATCATCACTAAGATCTAACACTGGGTAAATGCACGATGCCACTAGGTTATCACTACAATGATATGGATATGATGTGATGCGTGAACAAGTATATAAACATGATGAGGATGTTATGAAATAGCATTCTTTCACTTGCACGATTTATCATGAAACATATGTACATAATTTAGCGAAATGATAAACATGTAGTAATTAATATGTTCAGTTAGCTATCCATAGAATTTTGTTTCAAGTCAATCGGGTTCCAGGATCATTAGTTGTGATTATTTCCTTTTAAGCGCACGCGGCTGGAATTCCAATTTCAGAATCAGAAGTCCATTTCGCAACGCATTTTGATCCCAGTTGGGATTGGATTTTAGCGACGCTATAGTTGGATGAATTCTAGGGTTTTCAGTAAGGTTTTCAACTCAACAAACGGATCTTCAATCGCATCTGTACGTTAGGAGTTATAATCTGTTTAACCCTAATATGTCAGTTCTGATTCTGTCGGGACTGTTATGCGTCCCGATCTTCTAAATCACAGATTAAATAGTAAATGATAACGAAACAGGATGAAACTAATTGGGTACTCTAGCTAACAGATTTATTTGTAATGGACAGCGGAGTACCGCAACCTACTAGTTAAGGAACACCTGCGGTATCCAATACGGAACAGCAAGCAATGACTGGAGTAGCTCTGGACTGCAATCCAGAGTCGCACTCCGATACAATTTTCTTCATGATTTAAGTACAGGAATGTCTGGAAACTAGCATAGGGTTAAAGTTCGTCGAGTTAGCTTCGATTTTAGCCCTCGAACGCACCATTCTAATAGGTATATGATTTATGGTAAAATTAACGATTTCCAGATACAGTAGAAATTCAGTTTTACGGTTAAACTTGGGGGTAGTTGTTTTAGTCGTTAACGATCAAATTATCCAACGAAAATCACACACTATGTTCACAGCCCTACGGGCCAACCTACACCATCGAGTTCCGCCAAATTTGATAATGTTTTCCTAAGGGAACAAGCATCGAACAGTTGTGTTGCAGTATTTTAACATAAGGTAAACATGGGATATATATACGATATTGATTTGTAACATATATAGAATAGCATGAAAGCAAGTAAGAACTTGCCTGGACACGCTTTGGGGCACACGGCAGCGGCTAGTACGACGACTTGTATCCGTCACGGCAGTAAATCGGTTGGGTTAGAGCTTTTAGCGGAGCTTGGGCTCGAGAGCTAGGAGGCTTGACTTGGGCTCTGTGCAATGGCAGTGACGGTTGCGAGCTCAGGCGATGGGGTTCTTGGATGGTGGCTGGTTACCAGAAAGTGTAGCCTTGATTAGTTCACCTTCACAATACCCATCAAACTCCACTGCTGCTAGTTCTTTTTCTTGTACACGAGCATCTTCAACTTGGACAACTTGATGCTTGGCCACTCAGAAAAATGTTGGACGCTATTGGAGAGAATCGAGACTTGAAAGATTTTGTGGGACACCGAGAGAGGGAAGAGAGAGAATATTTAAAGAGAGGGAGAGACTTAGGGAGAGAGACACAGGAAAGAAACAGAGAGATAGAGAGAGGGAGTGAGAGATTAGAAACAGAGGGGGGGGGTAGTGATGGGGGAGAGAGAGAGAGATGTAGGGTGAGAGAGAGAGTTGAGACAGAGAGAGAGAGAGATGTAGGGTGAGAGAGAGAGTTGAGACAGAGAGAGAGAGAGCAGGAGGGGGCAGTGAGAGCTGAGAGAACTTAGGTAGAGAGGGAGGAGGACAGAGAGGAGCTGCAGGGATGATGGCTGCAGAGAGAGAGAGAGTAATAGAGAAGCAGTGAGATTGAGAGGGGGAAAGAGAGGGGAATGATGGGTCGACGACCAGACGTCGACGATCACGATGATGGGTCGATGATGGTGCAGGGGTGATTGGCAGGGACGACGACGAGAAGATCACCGGTCGTCGGCGCAGGGGCGTCGAGCTCAGGTGCAGGGGGCTCGAGTTTAAAGGTGGTCGAGGGTGGAGGCGAGGGAGGAGATTGTGATGCTGATGATGGCGGCGACGGCGACAAGGCGGTCACGGTTGCAGGTGAGTGGGTGATGGGTGTCGCGCAGGGAGGGGGTGGAATTGTGTGAGGAGGAGGAGTGAAGGAGAGAGAAGGAGAGACGAAGGGAGGAGGTCGAGTGGAGCGGGTTGTAGGGGTGTCGACTCGGGGTAACGGCGAGGCGTGGGCGCGGGCGCGAGTCGCGGCGGGGATTGTGGATCGCGCCCGCGAGAGGGAAGGAGCCGTTTGGAAATTGAAGGGGGAGATGTACAGTGGTCGGGTCGGGTTGGGGCGAAGCGGTGCGGGTGAGGGAAAGAAGCGGGCCAGAGAGTGGGCTGCTGAGAAAAATAAGAATTTAATTTATGAAATGGGCTGAGGAATAAGGGGCTGGGCTCGGTCCAAAATAAAATTAAAAAAAAACAGAGAAAAAGAATTTGTTTGAGGGAATTAAGGAAGCGGGCCGGGAACAATAAAAAAGTTACGTATTTTATAGAGGCTGGGCTGGGCTTGGGAATTCTAGGCCAGAGGGAAAAGAAAAGAAACCTATTAGGGAAAAAGATGGAAATGGCCGGGGCTTAGTTCTTTATAACTCTAGGTAAGAAAATGGGTAGTGGCTGAGGGGAAAATAATTATACTTTGGGTTTGGGTTTAATAAAGAAATTAAGTTAAAAAGGAATGGGCTGGGTTAAATTTTAATAAAAAAATGGGTTAAGTGAATATATATTATAAAAGGGAAAGTGGTATTGGGTTTGATAGAGTTTCTTTAAAAATAATTAAATATTTAAAAATAACAAAATTTATAATTTAAAGAGAAATACGGATTTAAGTGTATATAAAAGAACCGGGTATTACATCATACCACCCTTACAAAAATTTCGTCCTCGAAATTTAAAATAAAGGATAGGTTATATAAATATAAGCGAAAGCTATTAGATTGCACATTAATACAAAAGATTTATTAGCTGTACGTGGACGAAGGAATTTGAAAATATATATATAAGTAAAACAACATACGGAAGGGTAGGTCTAATAGATATAAGGCAGAAACAACTATAAGGGTAAATACATGTATACAAGAATTTAGGTAACACTAGCGAATAATAATACTCAAGGTTTGTTCGATAGCATCGAACTCAAATGTGTGTACACATAAGCATATCGTAAGTAGCAATGTAGAAATAATAAGTATGAGATACAATCATTTATAATAGTAAACACAGGCACAACACTCAAAAATATAGTAATGAAAATGAGGTAGTGAAAGCTTAATCGATAGGTTAAAACATTTTAGAATACTGTATCGTTAAAATGGGTTTAAAATAATTTAGGAAGCTTGTATAGTGAAATTTAGGAACATGTAACGAAATATGCGCGGTGTAAGGTCGCGCTGCTGAAAATAAGAATACTAATAGTGTACTTAAAATACATAAAATAGAGTAATCAATAGCACACTCTTTGATAAATTTAAAATTGTGAAAACTAAATTTTTGAATAATACTGTCTCTAAATATATTTTGGGGGTAATAGAGAAATTACCAATATGGATAGGGCTAGCTAGGGTAGTGATTACAAGAAGGTGTGGCTCAATCAGAAGATCGGAGTGTGGCAGCCTTATGCTGAGTGTTAAGGAGATTGGGGTAGGGTCAGCACAGGAAGCAAGTATGAGCAACAAGGGATACAAAAGGAAAGTGTGGGGGAAACAACAGTCGGTACAACACACGAATCAGGATTTGAAGAGTTAGTGAACTCGGAAGTTTCACAAGAATTGTTCTCCTCCCAGAAGGATCTCAAACGGGGCACAGACGATGGATGAAGGGGGCTCATTCCAAAGATCAGGGTGCAGTACATTCTAATCGAACGGGGTGAAAACTATACAATGATTAGGGTGGACAGTCAGGAATCTCAGCAGAAAGATAAATGGATGCGAGCAATAAACAAGTATTTAACGAACCAATAATCAACAAGTTTACGAATCTAGAAGATTTATTTCATTCAAGAAAATTTGAAACAAGCATTGTCCAAGACGAAAAGTGGCCCTAAACTATACACAATTTATTTGGTCAGAAAGACAACATCAAAATACATTCCATTAGTCGCGGTTGTGGAGATTCAGCAGGTTGCGGTAGGCTCGCGCGCTCAGGTAGGGGCGTCCATTTCCATAGCGCCTCGCAGGTATCGCTAAAGGAAGTTCTTCCATGGCAGGGTCTTGATCTTCTGGTCCTTCATCCTCGGATAGAACTTCTTCATCGAGGTCTGATCCCATGTGGTTTTCTTCTTCTGCATTTTCTTCCATGGGATTCTCCTCCACTGGGTTTTCTTCCATCGGTTCTTCCTCGGGGTCTTCATCGGGATCTTCCTCTATCGGGTCTTCCTCTATAGGGTTCTCTTCAGGATCTCCTTCTTCCTCGTCGGAATCAGCTAACACGTTAAACTCTGGGGCGGCTACACCTTCGTCCTCTGAATCGTTGTTTCCGAAGTTGACCTGGGGACCGTTGACCTCATCATCAGAACTCATCAGCGTGCGATCTAGGGAAACGCATGACTGTGCATCCTCATCTAGATGCGGCGCTGCTCCAGGGTGGGCCATAATCTGAAAGGAAGAGTCATGATTAGGCAGTGGAATAAATCAAGGAAAACTCAGGATACGAAATATAGGAAAAATATGCACTTGCAGGAACTGAAGGATCAGAATGAAAATACTGTGATAATGAATAGAATTTGACATAGAGAAAGCATGAGAATGATACGTATATTATGATTCAAATTTCATTGCATTCAACCAAAAGTTCAACGGATGCAGATTTCAAACAGAAAGAAATATTCATAAAGGATGACAACATTATTATTATTGAAAATTATTCTTCGACTACTATAACATTGCATTCTCGTCGCGTGAGTTGAATCCTGCGTTTGATCCACCTTATCGTCGAAGTCCGAACTACGCGACAATCCTCACTTGGCAGAAGTGGGGAGTGTGGATGAATCTCCTCCTTGTAGCTCCTTCCTTTCTGGGCAACCGTTGATGAAATGTTCGTAGGAACCGCATATCAGACATTTCCTTTGGGCACGGCGACAATCCTTCTGAAGATGTCCTGGTCTCTTACAATATCCACAGCAAGGGTTCTTCTGATGCTTCTGTTGACGCTTCATCTTCTTCTCCTTTCCTCGTCCACTAGGGATCCCTTTATGATAGGAGACTCCTGCTGGTGCCTGATTCACCTGTCTTCTCAGTCCTTCAGCCAACAAGTCGTTCGTTCGCTCTTGGGCTTCCCTTAGACCTCTCAGTGCACTCAGAATCTCAACGGTCTGATTCTGGGGAGCGGAAACAGATGAAGAGTTGTTGGAAGACATGATCCTGAAACAACAATTTTGAGAATGATACGAGTCACATGCTAAATGAATTAAAATATGATATGGATAGAACAAGGATTCAAGAATATCAGAGATGATGAATATCATTACAAGCGGGGAATCAACGGCATCACTTTAAGTCACTTGAATAGAGTACGGTAGTGCAATTGCCACCACGTACCCTTGTCAAGTCACCCAAAACCATAGTGAATGGATAGCTGAACGCACGATGTGAATATGGATCAAGAATGACAGTTTACAACCTAGACCGAAGGATGTCTTAGATTGCCGAACTGTACACGAAAAACTGCAATCCCAATCGATGCAAAACCTGGCTTTGATACCAACTAAACCATGTCACGCCCCGCTTCCCAAAATACGGAATACGAGGGGTAGAAAAGGCCAGCCATGCTCCTACGGTCAAGGAAAAGTCCTGCCGTAGTCACACTTCGGCTTCTAGTTTATCATGGTAAACAGTAAACGATGCGCAGGTAATGAGAATTGCAGTAACTGAAGTAAACAATGTAAAGACTGACCTGAGGTGGAACAAATGAATGTAACTCGGGAAGGCAAGTCAAGAAGTCTGTGATGCACTGGTCCAGGCTAAATCGTCTTCTCACACTGAGCATGCATACTCAGGTCGTCAGAGCGACACAATAGCAATATAATGTATATAATCAAGTAACAGTTCTAACAGTGGTAATAGATGTGAATGACGGTAAAACAGTATGAATATGAATGAGCAGTAATCAATGCAGCGGAGCAGTAAAACAGTATAACGATATGTCATGTAAGGCAACACAGTATATAAAGAATGTAAATGACAGTAACCCTATCAGTCTCTAAGTCTCACTGCACAGGTCGATAAACCTATCGTCAGTCCAAGTGTGAGAGTCAACCACTCGCGAGTGTCCTCCACCCAAGGGTAGAACCCAAGGGCAAGGGACCACGGGCCCAACATGTAACGAGTGTATCACGGTGTATATATCACGTACCCTGTAAATCTCCATATAACTCCCTAAATATATAAGCCGGCATGGGACTCCCGAGATCCTGTTGAGCTCACACTTGAACTACCCCACACCCCGTGGTCTACATCAAACGCTAACCATCAACCTAAATACTAATCGATCCGTGACAAGTCTGCGCGAGAACTGGAGGCAGGACCTCCATCAAGCACGTCCCGACTAATACCTAAATAAATGGCAGTGTCGGATGCCTTATCTGTGACACCCGTGCAAGCGCTTCCATAAGTGTCCCATACCACTTATAGTCACACGTACACGCATCCCACAGACGTCGACAATGCAATAGAAATATAGGGTCACTGATTGTGCACAAGTACGTATCACTTTTCACTTAATCACGAATGCACGAACACTAACGTACTTGCCACAATCATCACTAAGATCTAACACTGGGTAAATGCACGATGCCACTAGGTTATCACTACAATGATATGGATATGATGTGATGCGTGAACAAGTATATAAACATGATGAGGATGTTATGAAATAGCATTCTTTCACTTGCACGATTTATCATGAAACATATGTACATAATTTAGCGAAATGATAAACATGTAGTAATTAATATGTTCAGTTAGCTATCCATAGAATTTTGTTTCAAGTCAATCGGGTTCCAGGATCATTAGTTGTGATTATTTCCTTTTAAGCGCACGCGGCTGGAATTCCAATTTCAGAATCAGAAGTCCATTTCGCAACGCATTTTGATCCCAGTTGGGATTGTATTTTAGCGACGCTATAGTTGGATGAATTCTAGGGTTTTCAGTAAGGTTTTCAACTCAACAAACGGATCTTCAATCGCATCTGTACGTTAGGAGTTATAATCTGTTTAACCCTAATATGTCAGTTCTGATTCTGTCGGGACTGTTATGCGTCCCGATCTTCTAAATCACAGATTAAATAGTAAATGATAACGAAACAGGATGAAACTAATTGGGTACTCTAGCTAAAAGATTTATTTGTAATGGACAGCGGAGTACCGCAACCTACTAGTTAAGGAACACCTGCGGTATCCAATACGGAACAGCAAGCAATGACTGGAGTAGCTCTGGACTGCAATCCAGAGTCGCACTCCGATACAATTTTCTTCATGATTTAAGTACAGGAATGTCTGGAAACTAGCATAGGGTTAAAGTTCGTCGAGTTAGCTTCGATTTTAGCCCTCGAACGCACCATTCTAATAGGTATATGATTTATGGTAAAATTAACGATTTCCAGATACAGTAGAAATTCAGTTTTACGGTTAAACTTGGGGGTAGTTGTTTTAGTCGTTAACGATCAAATTATCCAACGAAAATCACACACTATGTTCACAGCCCTACGGGCCAACCTACACCATCGAGTTCCGCCAAATTTGATAATGTTTTCCTAAGGGAACAAGCATCGAACAGTTGTGTTGCAGTATTTTAACATAAGGTAAACATGGGATATATATACGATATTGATTTGTAACATATATAGAATAGCATGAAAGCAAGTAAGAACTTGCCTGGACACGCTTTGGGGCACACGGCAGCGGCTAGTACGACGACTTGTATCCGTCACGGCAGTAAATCGGTTGGGTTAGAGCTTTTAGCGGAGCTTGGGCTCGAGAGCTAGGAGGCTTGACTTGGGCTCTGTGCAATGGCAGTGACGGTTGCGAGCTCAGGCGATGGGGTTCTTGGATGGTGGCTGGTTACCAGAAAGTGTAGCCTTGATTAGTTCACCTTCACAATACCCATCAAACTCCACTGCTGCTAGTTCTTTTTCTTGTACACGAGCATCTTCAACTTGGACAACTTGATGCTTGGCCACTCAGAAAAATGTTGGACGCTATTGGAGAGAATCGAGACTTGAAAGATTTTGTGGGACACCGAGAGAGGGAAGAGAGAGAATATTTAGAGAGAGGGAGAGACTTAGGGAGAGAGACACAGGAAAGAAACAGAGAGATAGAGAGAGGGAGTGAGAGATTAGAAACAGAGGGGGGGTAGTGATGGGGGAGAGAGAGAGAGATGTAGGGTGAGAGAGAGAGTTGAGACAGAGAGAGAGAGAGATGTAGGGTGAGAGAGAGAGTTGAGACAGAGAGAGAGAGAGCAGGAGGGGGCAGTGAGAGCTGAGAGAACTTAGGTAGAGAGGGAGGAGGACAGAGAGGAGCTGCAGGGATGATGGCTGCAGAGAGAGAGAGTAATAGAGAAGCAGTGAGATTGAGAGGGGGAAAGAGAGGGGAATGATGGGTCGACGACCAGACGTCGACGATCACGATGATGGGTCGATGATGGTGCAGGGGTGATTGGCAGGGACGACGACGAGAAGATCACCGGTCGTCGGCGCAGGGGCGTCGAGCTCAGGTGCAGGGGGCTCGAGTTTAAAGGTGGTCGAGGGTGGAGGCGAGGGAGGAGATTGTGATGCTGATGATGGCGGCGACGGCGACAAGGCGGTCACGGTTGCAGGTGAGTGGGTGATGGGTGTCGCGCAGGGAGGGGGTGGAATTGTGTGAGGAGGAGGAGTGAAGGAGAGAGAAGGAGAGACGAAGGGAGGAGGTCGAGTGGAGCGGGTTGTAGGGGTGTCGACTCGGGGTAACGGCGAGGCGTGGGCACGGGCGCGAGTCGCGGCGGGGATTGTGGATCGCGCCCGCGAGAGGGAAGGAGCCGTTTGGAAATTGAAGGGGGAGATGTACAGTGGTCGGGTCGGGTTGGGGCGAAGCGGTGCGGGTGAGGGAAAGAAGCGGGCCAGAGAGTGGGCTGCTGAGAAAAATAAGAATTTAATTTATGAAATGGGCTGAGGAATAAGGGGCTGGGCTCGGGCCAAAATAAAATTAAAAAAAAAACAGAGAAAAAGAATTTGTTTGAGGGAATTAAGGAAGCGGGCCGGGAACAATAAAAAAGTTACGTATTTTATAGAGGCTGGGCTGGGCTTGGGAATTCTAGGCCAGAGGGAAAAGAAAAGAAACCTATTAGGGAAAAAGATGGAAATGGCCGGGGCTTAGTTCTTTATAACTCTAGGTAAGAAAATGGGTAGTGGCTGAGGGGAAAATAATTATACTTTGGGTTTGGGTTTAATAAAGAAATTAAGTTAAAAAGGAATGGGCTGGGTTAAATTTTAATAAAAAAATGGGTTAAGTGAATATATATTATAAAAGGGAAAGTGGTATTGGGTTTGATAGAGTTTCTTTAAAAATAATTAAATATTTAAAAATAACAAAATTTATAATTTAAAGAGAAATACGGATTTAAGTGTATATAAAAGAACCGGGTATTACATCATACCACCCTTACAAAAATTTCGTCCTCGAAATTTAAAATAAAGGATAGGTTATATAAATATAAGCGAAAGCTATTAGATTGCACATTAATACAAAAGATTTATTAGCTGTACGTGGACGAAGGAATTTGAAAATATATATATAAGTAAAACAACATACGGAAGGGTAGGTCTAATAGATATAAGGCAGAAACAACTATAAGGGTAAATACATGTATACAAGAATTTAGGTAACACTAGCGAATAATAATACTCAAGGTTTGTTCGATAGCATCGAACTCAAATGTGTGTACACATAAGCATATCGTAAGTAGCAATGTAGAAATAATAAGTATGAGATACAATCATTTATAATAGTAAACACAGGCACAACACTCAAAAATATAGTAATGAAAATGAGGTAGTGAAAGCTTAATCGATAGGTTAAAACATTTTAGAATACTGTATCGTTAAAATGGGTTTAAAATAATTTAGGAAGCTTGTATAGTGAAATTTAGGAACATGTAACGAAATATGCGCGGTGTAAGGTCACGCTGCTGAAAATAAGAATACTAATAGTGTACTTAAAATACATAAAATAGAGTAATCAATAGCACACTCTTTGATAAATTTAAAATTGTGAAAACTAAATTTTTGAATAATACTGTCTCTAAATATATTTTGGGGGTAATAGAGAAATTACCAATATGGATAGGGCTAGCTAGGGTAGTGATTACAAGAAGGTGTGGCTCAATCAGAAGATCGGAGTGTGGCAGCCTTATGCTGAGTGTTAAGGAGATTGGGGTAGGGTCAGCACAGGAAGCAAGTATGAGCAACAAGGGATACAAAAGGAAAGTGTGGGGGAAACAACAGTCGGTACAACACACGAATCAGGATTTGAAGAGTTAGTGAACTCGGAAGTTTCACAAGAATTGTTCTCCTCCCAGAAGGATCTCAAACGGGGCACAGACGATGGATGAAGGGGGCTCATTCCAAAGATCAGGGTGCAGTACATTCTAATCGAACGGGGTGAAAACTATACAATGATTAGGGTGGACAGTCAGGAATCTCAGCAGAAAGATAAATGGATGCGAGCAATAAACAAGTATTTAACGAACCAATAATCAACAAGTTTACGAATCTAGAAGATTTATTTCATTCAAGAAAATTTGAAACAAGCATTGTCCAAGACGAAAAGTGGCCCTAAACTATACACAATTTATTTGGTCAGAAAGACAACATCAAAATACATTCCATTAGTCGCGGTTGTGGAGATTCAGCAGGTTGCGGTAGGCTCGCGCGCTCAGGTAGGGGCGTCCATTTCCATAGCGCCTCGCAGGTATCGCTAAAGGAAGTTCTTCCATGGCAGGGTCTTGATCTTCTGGTCCTTCATCCTCGGATAGAACTTCTTCATCGAGGTCTGATCCCATGTGGTTTTCTTCTTCTGCATTTTCTTCCATGGGATTCTCCTCCACTGGGTTTTCTTCCATCGGTTCTTCCTCGGGGTCTTCATCGGGATCTTCCTCTATCGGGTCTTCCTCTATAGGGTTCTCTTCAGGATCTCCTTCTTCCTCGTCGGAATCAGCTAACACGTTAAACTCTGGGGCGGCTACACCTTCGTCCTCTGAATCGTTGTTTCCGAAGTTGACCTGGGGACCGTTGACCTCATCATCAGAACTCATCAGCGTGCGATCTAGGGAAACGCATGACTGTGCATCCTCATCTAGATGCGGCGCTGCTCCAGGGTGGGCCATAATCTGAAAGGAAGAGTCATGATTAGGCAGTGGAATAAATCAAGGAAAACTCAGGATACGAAATATAGGAAAAATATGCACTTGCAGGAACTGAAGGATCAGAATGAAAATACTGTGATAATGAATAGAATTTGACATAGAGAAAGCATGAGAATGATACGTATATTATGATTCAAATTTCATTGCATTCAACCAAAAGTTCAACGGATGCAGATTTCAAACAGAAAGAAATATTCATAAAGGATGACAACATTATTATTATTGAAAATTATTCTTCGACTACTATAACATTGCATTCTCGTCGCGTGAGTTGAATCCTGCGTTTGATCCACCTTATCGTCGAAGTCCGAACTACGCGACAATCCTCACTTGGCAGAAGTGGGGAGTGTGGATGAATCTCCTCCTTGTAGCTCCTTCCTTTCTGGGCAACCGTTGATGAAATGTTCGTAGGAACCGCATATCAGACATTTCCTTTGGGCACGGCGACAATCCTTCTGAAGATGTCCTGGTCTCTTACAATATCCACAGCAAGGGTTCTTCTGATGCTTCTGTTGACGCTTCATCTTCTTCTCCTTTCCTCGTCCACTAGGGATCCCTTTATGATAGGAGACTCCTGCTGGTGCCTGATTCACCTGTCTTCTCAGTCCTTCAGCCAACAAGTCGTTCGTTCGCTCTTGGGCTTCCCTTAGACCTCTCAGTGCACTCAGAATCTCAACGGTCTGATTCTGGGGAGCGGAAACAGATGAAGAGTTGTTGGAAGACATGATCCTGAAACAACAATTTTGAGAATGATACGAGTCACATGCTAAATGAATTAAAATATGATATGGATAGAACAAGGATTCAAGAATATCAGAGATGATGAATATCATTACAAGCGGGGAATCAACGGCATCACTTTAAGTCACTTGAATAGAGTACGGTAGTGCAATTGCCACCACGTACCCTTGTCAAGTCACCCAAAACCATAGTGAATGGATAGCTGAACGCACGATGTGAATATGGATCAAGAATGACAGTTTACAACCTAGACCGAAGGATGTCTTAGATTGCCGAACTGTACACGAAAAACTGCAATCCCAATCGATGCAAAACCTGGCTTTGATACCAACTAAACCATGTCACGCCCCGCTTCCCAAAATACGGAATACGAGGGGTAGACAAGGCCAGCCATGCTCCTACGGTCAAGGAAAAGTCCTGCCGTAGTCACACTTCGGCTTCTAGTTTATCATGGTAAACAGTCAACGATGCGCAGGTAATGAGAATTGCAGTAACTGAAGTAAACAATGTAAAGACTGACCTGAGGTGGAACAAATGAATGTAACTCGGGAAGGCAAGTCAAGAAGTCTGTGATGCACTGGTCCAGGCTAAATCGTCTTCTCACACTGAGCATGCATACTCAGGTCGTCAGAGCGACACAATAGCAATATAATGTATATAATCAAGTAACAGTTCTAACAGTGGTAATAGATGTGAATGACGGTAAAACAGTATGAATATGAATGAGCAGTAATCAATGCAGCGGAGCAGTAAAACAGTATAACGATATGTCATGTAAGGCAACACAGTATATAAAGAATGTAAATGACAGTAACCCTATCAGTCTCTAAGTCTCACTGCACAGGTCGATAAACCTATCGTCAGTCCAAATGTGAGAGTCAACCACTCGCGAGTGTCCTCCACCCAAGGGTAGAACCCAAGGGCAAGGGACCACGGGCCCAACATGTAACGAGTGTATCACGGTGTATATATCACGTACCCTGTAAATCTCCATATAACTCCCTAAATATATAAGCCGGCATGGGACTCCCGAGATCCTGTTGAGCTCACACTTGAACTACCCCACACCCCGTGGTCTACATCAAACGCTAACCATCAACCTAAATACTAATCGATCCGTGACAAGTCTGCGCGAGAACTGGAGGCAGGACCTCCATCAAGCACGTCCTGACTAATACCTAAATAAATGGCAGTGTCGGATGCCTTATCTGTGACACCCGTGCAAGCGCTTCCATAAGTGTCCCATACCACTTATAGTCACACGTACACGCATCCCACAGACGTCGACAATGCAATAGAAATATAGGGTCACTGATTGTGCACAAGTACGTATCACTTTTCACTTAATCACGAATGCACGAACACTAACGTACTTGCCACAATCATCACTAAGATCTAACACTGGGTAAATGCACGATGCCACTAGGTTATCACTACAATGATATGGATATGATGTGATGCGTGAACAAGTATATAAACATGATGAGGATGTTATGAAATAGCATTCTTTCACTTGCACGATTTATCATGAAACATATGTACATAATTTAGCGAAATGATAAACATGTAGTAATTAATATGTTCAGTTAGCTATCCATAGAATTTTGTTTCAAGTCAATCGGGTTCCAGGATCATTAGTTGTGATTATTTCCTTTTAAGCGCACGCGGCTGGAATTCCAATTTCAGAATCAGAAGTCCATTTCGCAACGCATTTTGATCCCAGTTGGGATTGGATTTTAGCGACGCTATAGTTGGATGAATTCTAGGGTTTTCAGTAATGTTTTCAACTCAACAAACGGATCTTCAATCGCATCTGTACGTTAGGAGTTATAATCTGTTTAACCCTAATATGTCAGTTCTGATTCTGTCGGGACTGTTATGCGTCCCGATCTTCTAAATCACAGATTAAATAGTAAATGATAACGAAACAGGATGAAACTAATTGGGTACTCTAGCTAACAGATTTATTTGTAATGGACAGCGGAGTACCGCAACCTACTAGTTAAGGAACACCTGCGGTATCCAATACGGAACAGCAAGCAATGACTGGAGTAGCTCTGGACTGCAATCCAGAGTCGCACTCCGATACAATTTTCTTCATGATTTAAGTACAGGAATGTCTGGAAACTAGCATAGGGTTAAAGTTCGTCGAGTTAGCTTCGATTTGAGCCCTCGAACGCACCATTCTAATAGGTATATGATTTATGGTAAAATTAACGATTTCCAGATACAGTAGAAATTCAGTTTTACGGTTAAACTTGGGGGTAGTTGTTTTAGTCGTTAACGATCAAATTATCCAACGAAAATCACACACTATGTTCACAGCCCTACGGGCCAACCTACACCATCGAGTTCCGCCAAATTTGATAATGTTTTCCTAAGGGAACAAGCATCGAACAGTTGTGTTGCAGTATTTTAACATAAGGTAAACATGGGATATATATACGATATTGATTTGTAACATATATAGAATAGCATGAAAGCAAGTAAGAACTTGCCTGGACACGCTTTGGGGCACACGGCAGCGGCTAGTACGACGACTTGTATCCGTCACGGCAGTAAATCGGTTGGGTTAGAGCTTTTAGCGGAGCTTGGGCTCGAGAGCTAGGAGGCTTGACTTGGGCTCTGTGCAATGGCAGTGACGGTTGCGAGCTCAGGCGATGGGGTTCTTGGATGGTGGCTGGTTACCAGAAAGTGTAGCCTTGATTAGTTCACCTTCACAATACCCATCAAACTCCACTGCTGCTAGTTCTTTTTCTTGTACACGAGCATCTTCAACTTGGACAACTTGATGCTTGGCCACTCAGAAAAATGTTGGATGCTATTGGAGAGAATCGAGACTTGAAAGATTTTGTGGGACACCGAGAGAGGGAAGAGAGAGAATATTTAGAGAGAGGGAGAGACTTAGGGAGAGAGACACAGGAAATAAACAGAGAGATAGAGAGAGGGAGTGAGAGATTAGAAACAGAGGGGGGGTAGTGATGGGGGAGAGAGAGAGAGATGTAGGGTGAGAGAGAGAGTTGAGACAGAGAGAGAGAGAGAGATGTAGGGTGAGAGAGAGAGTTGAGACAGAGAGAGAGAGAGAGCAGGAGGGGGCAGTGAGAGCTGAGAGAACTTAGGTAGAGAGGGAGGAGGACAGAGAGGAGCTGCAGGGATGATGGCTGCAGAGAGAGAGAGTAATAGAGAAGCAGTGAGATTGAGAGGGGGAAAGAGAGGGGAATGATGGGTCGACGACCAGACGTCGACGATCACGATGATGGGTCGATGATGGTGCAGGGGTGATTGGCAGGGACGACGACGAGAAGATCACCGGTCGTCGGCGCAGGGGCGTCGAGCTCAGGTGCAGGGGGCTCGAGTTTAAAGGTGGTCGAGGGTGGAGGCGAGGGAGGAGATTGTGATGCTGATGATGGCGGCGACGGCGACAAGGCGGTCACGGTTGCAGGTGAGTGGGTGATGGGTGTCGCGCAGGGAGGGGGTGGAATTGTGTGAGGAGGAGGAGTGAAGGAGAGAGAAGGAGAGACGAAGGGAGGAGGTCGAGTGGAGCGGGTTGTAGGGGTGTCGACTCGGGGTAACGGCGAGGCGTGGGCGCGGGCGCGAGTCGCGGCGGGGATTGTGGATCGCGCGCGCGAGAGGGAAGGAGCCGTTTGGAAATTGAAGGGGGAGATGTACAGTGGTCGGGTCGGGTTGGGGCGAAGCGGTGCGGGTGAGGGAAAGAAGCGGGCCAGAGAGTGGGCTGCTGAGAAAAATAAGAATTTAATTTATGAAATGGGCTGAGGAATAAGGGGCTGGGCTCGGGCCAAAATAAAATTAAAAAAAAACAGAGAAAAAGAATTTGTTTGAGGGAATTAAGGAAGCGGGCCGGGAACAATAAAAAAGTTACGTATTTTATAGAGGCTGGGCTGGGCTTGGGAATTCTAGGCCAGAGGGAAAAGAAAAGAAACCTATTAGGGAAAAAGATGGAAATGGCCGGGGCTTAGTTCTTTATAACTCTAGGTAAGAAAATGGGTAGTGGCTGAGGGGAAAATAATTATACTTTGGGTTTGGGTTTAATAAAGAAATTAAGTTAAAAAGGAATGGGCTGGGTTAAATTTTAATAAAAAAATGGGTTAAGTGAATATATATTATAAAAGGGAAAGTGGTATTGGGTTTGATAGAGTTTCTTTAAAAATAATTAAATATTTAAAAATAACAAAATTTATAATTTAAAGAGAAATACGGATTTAAGTGTATATAAAAGAACCGGGTATTACAAAAGTATATCACATATACAATGTGTACAAGCCGAGTGAGAAAATCCATTTAAAGTGAACCAATACTAGTTAACGTAAAGCAATATATCAAATATATAATTATGTATCAAATCATTAAATCAACACTTGATTTAACGATCCGGTCATATCACATATAACCTGCTAGTATCCAATGTGTCGGCTTATCGAATCAATCCTTGATTCGATAACTAGGTTATATCGCATATAACCATTCGATACGTTGATCGCGAGAATAGAATACGGTATGATATACACGCATTATTCTCGGTCCCGCACATATCTCATATGCGCTCCTATTTCGTTTCGCTTGAGCTAGGAAACCTCTGTGTAGGACTCTAAAGACTCGTCAATACGCCGGTAGCAGATGATGATCATATCAAACATCCGCAAGCCGCAAGCGGTCTGCTAAACGTAACGGCCACCCGGGTATTGAGCGATCAGAAGATCGACGAGCAAGCCCGCTCACACTCCTGCGAATCCAACCAGTAACACTTACCGTATAGTCCGGTCTGTTCGTCTGATATGTCGCATATCTCGCCTAGGGGTGGTAAACGTCAGACCCCAATAGCTCGATAAGTCATGCCGACTTGAGGTCCATAACATTCGTGAAACTACTGATAACTCTTACCAGTATATCACAGCAACCCTGGCCAGGGATTTCCTGTTATGGACAGTCGAGCATAGCACAACATCAACCCCCAATACCGGGAGAGACGAATCCCCTCCTATCGCTCATTGCCTCCATGTGAATCGGGACTGTACCCAAAAACCACCTGTTTGCACAACTCAGTAGAGCCGTGGTAGGGGGGAAATCAAAGCACAGTGGGAGACACACAAGACTCTATGACGATCTTGGGTCAACAGACTAAGCTGTACCAGTGTCACCAGAGAACTGCCATCTGACGTGAGGTATAATACCATCTGGGAGTTCTCGGCGAGTCCGTTCAGTGTACCCAGTTTCCACTGAGCACCCGCATACCATCTTCGATGTCAAACACCAATGGATATGGGATCATCCATCGCCCATCGCATGGGTCGAGAAGATATGCGCTAGTCTACTCTGGAATATCGATGCCCCGTCTCGATATTCCCACGACTAGGAACATTTCAAGGATGTACTCATGGACTACCCAGGCCCTACTAGTATGATCTGCATCATAGTCCTGGAAGTCGAGTAAACATCCTAAGGGCTTTATCAACATGTAATCAGAGAGACAGAAAGTATACATGTTAAGATAAAGAGCAACCAGATAGCGTACTATCATGTCGAGCAAGAAAGTCCTACCTATATATGTCCCGGCATCCACTGCAATATACATCCAATGTACAGTAATGGTCTCTAGGGCATACATATAACTAACATCTTTTACTTTCATTAATCATATTAATGAAGTCACATCATTTAAGTACCTAAACATCACAGATAAATACGACGTACACTTATGCCATCCGCATTCGCCTCGATGTCCCCTCGTGCACCGTTAGGTTAGGTAACTAACTACAGAGCAGGGTAGGGCTAGCGCGGGTGTAAAACATATGTAATGCCTATATAATATATCATATATACTATATACAGTATTTATCACAGAACATATCACATGATCACATCACAGATATCGCAGCAGAAGAATCATATGAAATATTGGATATACTAGGACGTCCGTGTTTTCAATACGAGCCAGTATAAAACACGGATTCCACGGTCGCGATGAATAGCCAAACCCACACCCCTAGACCCCTACGAGAGCGGCAAGCAACCCTACCAATTCTAGAGTTAGGAGACCCGGACTCGACTCCTCGAGTTGGTCTCCCACTGGACTCCAGAACCCGGTTACTTGTGCTCCCCTCCTTGGGTCTATCCTAGTGCGGAAAAGTAAATAATATACAAAAGGTGACATCTTCCGCAACCTGGAAGTGCCCCAATAAAAGAATATTACATACAAGTTTTTACATGAATGAAAATGAAAAACACTCATCTCATATAAAAAAACCCCCGGCTATTCAAACACGACGATCCAATATAACATATCCAGCAACACATAACATCACATGTCATCAACGTAAGTAAATATGCGCATCCCAATATTCGTTGACATATAGCAACGAAACCGGCGATATCACATATTACACTTACGGTCACAGAAAAAAAAGTGTAAAACTACAACAGTTGGAATCCGCAACTTCTTTAGACATCGCATGCCTAATCAAATAAATTCCTTAGACATCACATGCCTAACAATTATAAACTCCACATTTTAGTCTCAAAATCGAAAACACTTTTCAATACCAAGTCGGGCAATTCAACAAGATTCCCGACATCTTGATCGAATGCTCGTCGCAAACTTCAGTAGACGGCCGCACCCCAAATACCGTCGACGAAGTACACCAAGGCGGAACACCGCTGCCGCGAGCACCCGAACGGATGCTTTCGGCGACGGGGTTCTCCTACAGTCACTTGGTCGGGGCTATGGGGTGTAGCTGTCTATTAAGTTTACCCGGCGAGTATCCGCATACGCTACGTGATTGCGACGGACTTTTGATCACATCAAAATTCCGTGGCAACCGATCAAGTGAGACTAAACTGCTATGTTTATAACATTCAAATCAGTTATCTCATAACTATATGTGGATTCCAAATATTGTATCACATTCCAGATAAATAGAAAATGTTAAACTTTCCGATCGAACAATCAAACACCCAAGTTTTCCCGAAACAGATCAACACATGAAACATGTTTAAAAACATCCAGTTCATGCCTCAGTACCAACGGTCCAGCCGTAGAAGGGTCAAGCCAACGCCTCACATGTGGCACGCCGTACTGCCCCAAACCCGAAGGTTCAAAGGGCAGTTCAAGACGGTCACATAATCGAGTTAAGGTATTTTGCCTTCTAGAGGGTCCATCGCGTTACTTGCACTACTTAGAACGTTATTAAACCACGGAAAGATCCAACACTTGGAAATTTCCCGACAGGGGAAAAAGTGGGTATTTATATCCGGTCGAACTTTTTAACATATTCAAATATTATCCAGAAAACACATAGACAAAATTAGACAATCCGATCGAATAATTGAATCCCCAAAACAACCCCAGAAAACTCAACAGTGGAGTGTAAGTTAAAAATTCCCAGAAAATACAGCACCTACAGATAGGAATTACTGTGCTGAGAAAAAGACAAGAAGCTCCTAGATGGCCGCGGAACCGCCGCACATGCCATACTCGTGCCGCGGTTCCGCGGCAATATGTTCAAATTACGCTCACGTGCTTCACGGTAATTCTTGAAAAAGATTGCTGAATTTTCTGGATATTTTTAATTTACAAAAATCCCCGATTTCAAAAATTGTACAGAGAATGGTTTGAGTTAGGGTTTCGGTGTTCGTTCGGATTTCTAACGTCGTCTACACTTCGCCTAAGGCTCTAGCTAGGCTCTGATACCACTATAGGGTTCCTAGGCACACTAATGAGGTCTCACAAGGCATCAACCATGCCAATTTCAAATTTTTCATGTGCCGAGAAACCCTAATACAGATCGTTAACTAGAGAATAGGCGAAACATGCAACTAGTTAACAACTTAACTAAGTGAACGGAAATACAACCTTTGTAGATCCGGTCCTCCACCTCCATAGCTCCGTGTTGACGTCCCTCCGCTGCGATCATCGGATCCCGGACTCTAGCGATGGTTTCGTCGAAGAAATGATCGGGCTAGATCGTCGACTTCGATGCCGAAGATGATCTGCGTCGAGGCGACTCAAGCTCGAGCTCCAACTTCATCAAGTCATGAAACTTGTGAAGAAAACACCCTATACTACTTGGCAAGTGGTAGAGGATGAAGAAATAGGAAGTGGGTTCACTTTAGAATTGGATTTCTCACTCTTTTCATCAAGTCACCATTGAAGGTTGCAAGCTTTCTTCTTCTTAAAGAAGAAGAAGAAGAAGAAAAAGAATATGATAAGAATATCAAAAATAGAAAATAAGTGATCCTTATCATATTTGCAACCATGGTTTAGTGTAGAGAATCAACTAGGGTTAGATGAATGGTTAGGTTAAGCAAAAGAAACAAAAATGGTCAAAGCTTCTTAAAGCTTCAAGAAGCTTCAAGTGTAAAACAAAAAGCCACCATTTTCTTTTCTTTTGCCAAAAAGAATAAAGTAAATAAATGAGTAAATGAAACCCTAACCATTAACCTAATCATAGTTTAAAGCATACACACAACCAAGTTTGCAAGTATCATCAAACATGATACAAACTAGTGCACAAAACTATATCATATATATATAATGTGCATATCAAGTGAGAAAATCCATTTTAAATGAACCAATACTAGTTAATGTAAAGTAATATATCAAATATATAATTATACATTAAATCATTAAATCAACACTTGATTTAATGATCCGGTCATATCACATATGACCGACTAATATCCAATGTATCGACTTATCGAATCAATCCTTGATTCGATAACTAGGTTATATCGCATACAACCAATCGATACATTCATCGCGAGAATAGAATACAGTATCACATACACGCATTATTCTCGGTCCCGCACATATCTCGTATGCTCTCCTATTTCGTTTTGCTTCAGCCAGGAAAGCTCTGTGTAGGACTCTAAAGACTCGTCAATACGCTGGCAGCAGGTGATGATCATATCAAACACCCACAAGCCGAAAGCGGTCTGCCAAACGTAACAGCCACCCGGGTATTGAGCGATCAGAAGATCGACGAGCAAGCCCGCTCACACTCCTGTGAATCCAACCAGCAACACTTACCGTACAGTCCGGTTTGTTCGTCTGATATGTCGCATATCTCGCCTAGGGGTGGTAAACGTCAGACCCCAATAGCTCGATAAGTCGTGTCGATATGAGGTCTATAACAGTTCGAGAAACTACTGGTAACACTTACCAGTAAATCTCAGCAACCCTGGCCAGGGATTTCCGGTTATAGCCAATCGAACACAGCGCGACATCAACTCCCTATACCGGGAGAGACGAATCCCCTCCTATCGCTCATTGCCTCCATGTGATTCGGGACTGTACCCAAAAACCACCGTTTTGCATGCCCTCTTGGACGTGGTAAGGTGGAAATCAAAGCACAGTGGGAATCACACAAGACTCTATGACGATCTCGGGTCTACAGACTAACCTGTACCAGTGTCACCAGAGAACTGCCATCTGACGTAAGGTATAATACCATCTGGGAGTTCTCGGCGAGTCCGTCCAGTGTACCCAGTCTCCACTGAGCACCCGTATATCATCTCCGATGTCAAACACCAATGGATATGGGATCATCCATCGCCCATCTGTATGGGTCGAGAAGGTATACGCTAGTCTACTCTGGTATATCAATGCCCCGTCTCGATACACCCATGACTAGGGACCTTGAAGGATGTACTTATGGACTACCATGTCCCCACTAGTATGATCTGCATCATAGTCCAGGTAGTCAAGTACACATCCTAAGGGCTTTACCAACATATAACAGAGAGACAATCAGTGTACACGTTAAGGTAAAGATCAACCAGATAGCATACTATCATGTCGAGCAAGAAAGTCCTCCCTATATATGTCCAAGCATCCACTACAATATACATCCTATGTATAGTAATGGCCTCTAGGGCATACATATAACTAACAAGTGTATGTCATCCACTAACTCATGTAGAGTGTTAACCATGGCTATGTGTCATGGTTGAGTTTAGAAATATCTTAAGCAAAACAAAAAGAGAAGACTTTGTCAATGTTTATCCACAAGCTTCATGAAGCTTCACCATGACTCATTTCCTCAAATTTGAATTACTTAAGAATTTAAACTCAAACATTACATGTAGCATGGTATAATTCTCATACATCCTAGTAGCATGTATAACCAAGCATGTCACAATATTATATATCACATATATAATATTTATGCAACAAAAGAAAACAATACAATAAACATATATCACATATATGTTAAATGTATTACAAGTGAGAATAATAAATACTTAAGTGAATATAAAAAATACACACACACACACACACACACACACACACACACACACACATCATTTTATCGAATCAACACTTGATCCAATAACCCAGCTATATCATATATAACCGGCCGATATCATATATCGCGAGAATAGAATACGGTATCACATATCGTATTAGTCTCGGTCCCCGCACATATCACATATGTGCTCCTACTCCATTTCGCCTGAGCCAAGAAACCTCTCTGTAGGACTCTAAAGACTCGTCAATACGTCAACAGTAGGTGATGATCATATCAAACATCTACAAGCTGCAAGCGGTCAGCTAAACGTAACAGCCACCCGGGTATTGAGCGACCAGATGATCAAAAAGCAAGCCTGTACATACTTCTGCGAATCCAATCAGTAACACTACCATACAGTCCGGTCTCTTCGTCTGATATGTCACATATACAGTCTAGGGGTGGTAAAACGTCAGACCCTAATAACCGATAAGTCGTGTCGATATGAGGATCATAACGGGTACCCCAATAACCGATAAGTCGTGTCGATGTGAGGCTCATAACGGGTCGAGAAATTACTGATAACTCTTACCAGTAAATCTCCATATCTTCCCTAGCCAGGGACTTCTAGTTATAACCAATCGAACACAGCGCAACATCAACTCCTAATACCGGGAGAGACGAAACCCCTCCTATCGCTCATTGCCTCCATGTGATTCGGGACTGTACCCAAAAGACAACGTTTTGCACGTTCTCGTGAACGTGGTAAGGTGGAAATCAAAGCACAGTGGGAATCACATAAGTCTCTATGACAATCTCGATTCTACAGACTAACCTGTACCAGTGTCACTGGAGAACTGCTTTCTGACGATAGGTATAATACCATCTAGGAGTTCTCGGTTAGTCCGTTCAGTGTACCCAGTCTCCACTTAGCACCCGTACACCATCTTTGATGTCCAACACCAATGGATATGGGATCATCCATCACCCATCATATGGGTCAAGATGCGTGTACGCTAGTCTACTCTGGAGTATCGATGCCCTGTCTCGATACACCCTCGACCAGGAATAGTTATAGGATGTACTCGTGGACTACCTTGGCCCCACTAGTATGATCTCATCATAGTCCTAGTAGTCGAGTACAGATCCTAAGGGCTTTATCAACATGTGAGAGCAAGACAGTAAACTAATATAAGTCAACATGTTAAGGCAAAGTGAAATCAGATAGCATACTATCATGTCGAGCAAGAAAGTCCTCTCTATATATATCCAAGCATCCATTATACATCATATGTACAACAATGGCTTCTACATAACTAACAACTGTACATACGATGTATATTGTAATGAATGCTTGGACATATATATGGAGGACTTTTGCTCGACATGATAGTTTGCTATCTGGTTGCTCTTTATCTTAACATATACGCTGATTGGCTCTATGTTGCATGTTGATAAAGCCCTTAGGATGAGTACTTGACTACCAGGACTTTGATGCAGATCATACGAGTGGGGAAAGAGTAGTCGCTAAGTACATCCTTCAAATGTTCCTAGCCATGGGTGTATCGAGACAGGGCATCGATATACCAGAGTAGACTAGCGTATAGCTTCTCGACCCATGTAGATGGGCGATGGATGATCCCATATCCATTGGTATTTGACATCAGAGATAGTATACGGGTCCTCAGTGGAGACTGGGTACACTGAACAGACTCGCCGAGAACTCCCAGATGGTATTATACCTAACGTCAGATGGCAGTTCTCTGGTGACACCGGTACAGGTTAGTCTGTAGACCAGAGATTGTCATAGAGTCTTGTGTGATTCCCATTGTTCTTTGATTTCCTCCTTACCACGTTTAAGAGAACGTGCAAAATAGTGGCTTTTGGGTACAGTCCTGAGTCACATGGAGGCAATGAGCGATAGGAGGGGTTTCGTCTCTCCCGGTATTGGGAGTTGATGTTGCGCTGTGCTCGATTGGCTATAATAGGAAGTCCTTGGCCAAGGCTGCTTCAGAGATATACTGGTAAGTGTTATCAGTAGTTTATTGACCCGTTATGAGCCTCATATCGACACGACTTATCGAGTTACTGGGGTCTGACGTTTACCACCCCTAGACGAGATATACGACATATCAGACGAAGAGACCGGACTGTACGGTAGTGTTACTGATTGGATTCGCAGGAGTGTGAGCAGGCTTGATTGTTGATCTTCTGATCACTCAATACCCTGGTGGCCATTACGTTTAGTAGACCGCTTGCGGCTTGTGGGTGTTTGATATGATCATCATCTACTGCCGGCGTATTGACGAGTCTTTAGAGTCCTACACAGGGGTTTCCTGGCTCAAGCGAAACGGAGTAGGAGCACATATGTGATATGTGTGCGACCGAGATTGATACGATATGAGATACCGTATTCTATTCTCGCGATATGAGATATCGGTCGGTTATATATGATATAGCCGGGTTATCGGATCAAGTGTTGATTCGATAAGTTGATTCATATGATATTAGTTGGTTATGTAGGGTTCTTAGGCACTCTCAAGAGGTCCCACAAGGCATCAACCATGCCAATTTCAAAAAATCTAGGTGCCGAGAAACCCGACTACGGATCGTTTGCTAGAAAACTAGGCGAAAAAGCTAACTAGTTAACACTTAACTATGAGAATACGGATATACAACCTTTGTAGATCCGGTGCTCCACCTCCATAGCTCCGCAACGAAGTCCCTTCGCTGTCCAAGTGAACTCCCGGGCTCTAGCGTCGGCTTCGTCGAAGAATAAGCGAGCTAGGTCGTCGATGTGCATGCCGAAGATGATCTACGTCGAGGCATCGCTAAATCAAGCTCCGACTTCACCAAGTCAAGAAACTTGTGAAGAAAACACACTCTACTACTTGGCAAGAGGTAGAGGATGAAGAAATAGGAAGTGGGTTCAATTTAGAATTGGATTTCTCACTCAATTCATCAATCCACCATTGATGAAGTTTGGTTTTCTTCACTTGAAAAATGAAGAAGAAAAAGGAAATTGTTATGATAAGATATTAGATAAATAGAAAAGAATAATAATCTTATCATAATCAAACCATGGTTTGTTGTAGAGAGTTGACCAAGGTTAGATGAGTGGTTAGGGTTAAGCATGAAGACAAAGTGGTCACTTTGGTCAAATCTTCATGAAGCTTCAACAAGCTTCAAGATTTAAAGCCACCACTTTGTTTTCTTTTCTTTTTGTTAATCCAAAATAAATAGATAAATAAATGAATAAGAAAATCAAAACCCTAACCATTTAAATAACCTTGGTTTAATTCTTTATACAAACCCTAGCAATCATGCATCATCAAACATGATACAATGAAGTGCACAAAAATATATCGAATATACAATGTGCACACCCGAGCGAGAAAATCCATTTAAAGTGAACCGATACTAGTTAATGCAAAGTAATATATCAAATATATAATTATGCATTAAATCATTAAATCAACACTTGATTTAACGATCCGGTCATATCGCATATAACCGACTAGTATACAATGTATCGGCTTATCGAATCAATCCTTGATTCGATAACTAGGTTATATCGCATACAACCATTCGACACATTCATCGCGAGAATGGAATACGGTATCACATACACGTATTATTCTCGGTCCCGCACATATCTCATATGCGCTCCTATTTCGTTTCGCTTGAGCCAGGAAACCTCTGTGTAGGACTCTAAAGACTCGTCAATACGCCGGCAGCAGGTGATGATCATATCAAGCACCCACAAGCCGCAAGCGGTCTGCTAAACGTAACGGCCACCCGGGTATTGAGCGATCTGAAGATCGACGAGCAAGCCCGCTCACACTCCAGTGAATCCAACCAGTAACACTACCGTACAGTCCGGTCTGATCGTCTGATATGTCGCATATCTCGCCTAGGGGTGGTAAACGTCAGACCCCAATAGCTCGATAAGTCGTGTCGATATGAGGTCTATAACTATTCGAGAAACTACTGGTAAAACTTACCAGTAAATCTCAGCAACCCTGGCCAGGGATTTCCTGTTATAGCCAATCGAACACAGCGCAACATCAACTCCCTATACCGGGAGAGACGAATCCCCTCCTATCGCTCATTGCCTCCATGTGACTCGGGACTGTACCCAAAAACCACCGTTTTGCACGCCCTCTTGGACGTGGTAAGATGGAAATCAAAGCACAGTGGGAACCACACAAGACTCTATGACGATCTCGGGTCAACAGACTACTCTGTACCAGTGTCACCAGAGAACTGCCATCTGACGTGAGGTATAATACCATCTGGGAGTTCTCGGCGAGTCCGTCCAGTGTACCCAGTCTCCACTGAGCACCCGTATAACATCTCTGATGTCAAACACCAATGGATATGGGATCATCCATCGCCCATCTGTATGGGTCGAGAAGGTACACGCTAGTCTACTATGGTATATCGATGCCCCGTCTCGATACACCCTCGACTAGGGACTTTGAAGGATGTACTTATGGACTACCATGTCCCCACTAGTATGATCCGCATCATAGTCCAGGTAGTCAAGTACAGATCCTAAGGGCTTTACCAACATGTAACAGGGAGACAATCAGTGTACACGTTAAGGTAAAGAGCAACCAGATAGCATACTATCATGTCGAGCAAGAAAGTCCTCACTATATATGTCCCAGCATCCACTACAATATACATCCTATGTATAGTAATGGCCTCTAGGGCATACATATAACTAACAATCTCCCACTTGCACTAGGGCCATCTGTAGCAGTGGTTTGAAGTATCTCATACTCAACCATCCCATAAAAGTCTCTCTCTGGGAACAGGCCTTTGTGAGTGGATCCGCTGTGTTGTCCTCTGAGTCTACTCTCCTAACCTCGATCTCCCTGGAGATCAACCATCTCCATGATCAGGTGACACCGCCTTAGAATATGTCTGGATCACTGATGGGACCGGCGTTCCTTGGCATAAGCCACAACTCCATTGTCACACAATGGGAGGAACATAGTTCATCTCATGAACCAATATACACCCAAACAGCCTCTTTGGTAGCATCTTAAGTAGCGATGTATCCAGCCTTTATCGTCTAGTATGTCACGGTATTTAGCTTGGAACTCTTCCAACATACCGTCCCTTTACTGAGGGTAAAGACAATGCCTGCGACTGACATTCAGTCGTCTTTATCATACTGGAACCCTTCCAGCGATTCTCCCCAGGATCGATTGATACCATCTCACTAAAACTAGTGAGTATCCTAATTTCCAATTAGATCTATCTCATAGATCCAAAATCCAGGATTTAGGAGGTATCATTTTGATCCTACACGGAGAATCATTGTGGTAAACGGAGATTGATCGAGCGTAGCATAAGAAACTCTTTTCTTATCAAAAGTATGTCATCTACGTACTCTACGAGGATCACCACCATACTCCCTACTACCTTTTTATTTACACAAGGTTCATCTACCATTTTGATGATGTCAAACTCTTTGACTAATCCATCAAAACAGATGTTCCAACTCCGCGATGCCTGCTTTAATCCTATAAAGCATCTTGTACACGTTTCCGCTGCTCCCACTGTCTACGAAGCCCTCTGGCTGTGTACTTATAGGCGCACTCTTCTAAAACATCATTTAGAAAAGCTGTCATGACACCCAACCACCAGATATCGTAGTCATGGTATGTAGCCATGGCAAGTAGGATCTTGATGGACTTAAGCATAGCCACTGGAAAAGGTTTCATCATTATCCACGCCTGGTCGATGACGAAAACCCTTAACAAGTCTAGCTTTGAAAGTCTCAACTTTTCCATGTACACCAAGTAATCTTCTCAAGATATACTTGCTCCTGATGGGGATTTAACCCTTCAGATATAGCAACCAAAGTCCATACTTTGTTGGTGTATATGGATTCCATCTCAGATCACTAAGCATCCAGCCATTCTTACAGAGTCATACTCCTGATGGCCAGCTCGAAACTAGTTGGGTCATCATCTCATGATGTAATCCTCGCTCCCACTGTCATAGAGAAACCGAAGTATCTCTCAGGTGGGTGAGGAACCCTACTAGATCGGCGGAGAGGCTGAGGTTCATTGGAATCTACTGAATCCTTTGGTTCTATCAAATCATGTGCTGTAGTTTGTATAGCTGGAACATTTCCAGTTCTACATTACAGACCTTGCCTCGAGCTTGTCCGGATTTTGCTTTTAGACATAGGCCGGTCAACCCCAAATCTTAACTAACTTAAGATATGGGCTCTTCCCTTTCCATATCATATATGAAGTGGTAGGCAACTGATTTGATTCGAATCCTATTCAATAGGTATGCAGCTTCATAAGTGCATAACTCCCAAAAGGAAATAGGTGACTCAGTAATACTCATCATAGAGCACACCATATCATATAGGGTGTGATTGCTCCGCCCCGATATACCATCGTGCCATGGTGTATACGGAGGAGTAATGCCCTCATTCTCCTTTAGAATAGTCCAGGATTTCCGTGCTCAAGTATTCTCCTCCTTGATCACATCAAAGGACATAATACTTATACCCGTATTTTGGTTCTCTACTTCTAACTTATATTCTGTGAATATCTCAAAAGGTTCAGACTTGTGTTTCAACAGGAACATAGGTCTGAAACTCGAAAGATCATCAGAGAACGTAATGAAGTATAAAGAACCATTCCCGGCATTTGTAGACTGGGGATCAACATGTATCATCCCAAGAGTTCAATAACTCTTTCTCTGTTTCCAGTAAACGGAGCTATGGTCATCTTATCTTTGTGACATGACTGGCGAGTTTCACAAGATGTAAGTTCAAACTAATTTAAATATGCATCTTTATGTAACTCTAGCCAGTCGGGTCGCATTGATCTGACCTAGTCTACAATACCTCAAGAAGGATTCGTTCATTTCTGAACTCTTCCTCTTGTGTGTGTTCTGTATACTAAGAACTGTAGTTTGATTTAGAACATCAACGCTTTTAGATAACGTGCCTGAACCGATCAACTTTTGATATAGGAAATGTTCAAAACATTATCCAACAATACAAAATTTTACCGTTTCTTTACTAATAAAGAGACAGATATGATTTTGTATATCAGGTTCGGTATCTAATAACATTCGTTCAGAATCAATGTATTGGTAATACAGGGTGACAGTGACCAACAGACTTGGCTGCAACACTTGCCCCGTTTTCTGCCTCATGAAACTTATCACCCGTTCTCAGTTCTCTACCTATCTGTAGCCCTATGTAACCGATTACATATATGGGATCCTGATCTGGTATCGCATACCCAGGACGTAGAGGATACAGAGAATCAGTTCTTTGTAAAGAACACACCCGAAGATGATGCATCAGCATGCACTCTCTTCGTTTGGGCGGCATGGGAATTCTGGTAATCCCCAATTTCCTGCTCTGTCTTATAACAATTATAAGTTGGAGTGGGACCAACGTTTCCCAGCTCAGTATAACAAGCGGGTTCGGTCAATAATCCGTATTATTATCTTGATTAAGGCGTGATATGGTCGCTACCTGGAGAGAGAGAGAAGAAAACACTCAGCGTGCGCTCTTGCAAGAATAGATTGGTTATTATTTTATCTAATCAGGATGGCTCCCACTGCTTTTTATCAAATCTTCCTTCAAACCCTAAAAGGAAAGACTAGCCGGGATTAATTACACACTACAAGTTCGCCAATCTTTCAGCCAGGCCAGTGTCGGTATTTTGAGGGAGGTCCCCCGTGCTTTCGCACGAACCTAATTAATGTAAACCTCGTTTTCCCAGAGGCGTAACCTCGTTAACACCTTTCTAGACACCTACTTGATCGGCTAATTGTAATGTATAAAACTCTCCCAGGAGTAACTCTTACTCACAGCGGGTATCGGGATCCAACTATCTCATAGAAGGTATGCAATCTCATTGCAAATTTCAACACTTGAAATTCCCGATAATATTTTGCCCCTAGCGTCCTATGACCTTGACAGAGGTCAACAAACCATAGGCTGCTAGTCAAGTTCAACCCGTCATTTCCTGATTGAAGTAAACCCACCCGCACGACCCTTGACAGAGGTCAACAAGGTCGCACGACTACCCTAAATCAATCACATCATATGCTTATGCAGATAAGCACTAATCAGCTACCGCACACTACGCCTTGACAGAGGTCAACAAACGTAGCACGAATACTAACTAGTACTTATCTGAAATGACGGAGGGCTACGATAGGTTTTTCTGAAAACCTATTGCGTAATGAACTTGATATCGTTGTAGAATCAAATGATTTTAAAATGGAGTGCTTTTGAGGCTTTTCTAGTTTTGCTAAAGGAGTCACTCCCGGTGAAGGGATCGTCGGTCCTTTCCTCGTCGAATGAGGTGCGTGATATATCATATATATCACTATGCAAAGCAAAAACACTTAAAAGCAATCAAAAGACAAACCGAGTGTGTAGCATCTGCCAGTTATTGCTAAAGGAGTCACTCCCGGTGAAGGGATCTCGGTCCTTTCCTCATCGAATAAGGTGCAGGATATATCACATATACCGCTATGCAAAGCAAAAAACTGTAGCTACCTGTTTTATTTTGAAATTCGATTCTACAACATCTTAGGTTTCTTTTATTTCATTAATCTCATTAATGAAGTCCCATCATTTAAGTACCTAAACATCACAGATAAATACGACGTACACTTATGCCATCCGCATTCGCCTCGATATCCCCTCGTGCACCGTTAGGTTAGGTAACTAACGGCAGAGCGGGGCAGGGCTAGCGCGGGTGTAAAACATAAGTAACATCTATATAATATATCATATATACTATATACTGTATCTATCACAGAACATCACATGATCACATCACAGATATCGCAGCAGAAGAATCATATGAAATATTGGATATACTAGGACGTCCGTGTTTTCAATACGAGCCAGTATAAAACACGGATTCCACGGTCGTGATGAATAGCCAAACCCACACCCCAAGACCCCTACGAGAGCGGCAAGCAACCCTACCAATTCTAGAGTTAGGAGACCCGGACTCGACTCCTCGAGTTGGTCTCCCACTGGACTCCAGAACCCGGTTACTTGTGCCATCCTCCTTGGGTCTATCCTAGTACGGAAAAGTAAATAATATACAAACGGTGACAACTTCCGCAACCTGAAAGTGCCCCAATAAAAGAATATTACATACAAGTTTTTACATGAATGAAAATGAAAAACACTCATCTCACATAAAAACCCCCCGGCTATTCAAACACGACGATCCAATATAACATATCCAGCAACACATAACATCACATGTCATCAACGTAAGTAAATATGCGCATCCCAATTGTCGTTGACATATAGCAACGAAACCGGCGATATCACATATTACACTTACGGTCACAGAAAAGAAAGTGTAAAACTACAACAGTTGGAATCCGCAACCACCTCAGACATCGCATGCCTGACCAAATGAATTACTTAGACATCGCATGCCTAACAATTATAAATCCCGCATTTTAGTCTCAAAATCGAAAACACTTTTCAATATCAAGTCGGGCAATTCAACAAGATTCCCGACATCCTGATCGAATGCTCGTCGCAAACTTCAGTAGACGGCCGCACCCCCGATACCGTCGACGAAGTGCACCAAGGCGGAACACCGCTACCGCGAGCACCCGAACGGATGCTTTCGGCGACGGGGTTCTCCTACAGTCACTTGGTCGGGGCTATGGAGTGAGGCTGTCTATTAAGTTTACCCGGCGAGTATCCGCGTACGCTACGTGATTGCGACGGACTTTTGATCACATCAAAATTCCGTGGCAACCGATCAAGTGAGACTAAAGTGCTACGTTTATAACATTCATTCAGTTATCTCATAACTTTTTGTGAATTCCAAGTATTGTATCACATTCCGGATAAATAGAAAATGCTAAACTTTTCGATCGAACAGTCAAACACCCAAGTTTTCCCGATACAGATCAACACATGAAATAAGTCTAACAACATTCAGTTCGTGCCTCAGTACCAACGGTCCAGCCGTAGAAGGGTCAAGCCAACGCCTCACATGTGGCACGCCGTACTGCCCCAAACCCTAAGGTTCAAAGGGCAGTTCAAGACGGTCACATAATCGAGTTAAGGTTTGTGGTCTTCTAGAGGGTCCATCGCGTTACTTGCACTACTTAGAACGTCGTTAAACTACGGAAAAATCCAACACTTGGAAATTTCCCGACAGGGGAAAAATTGGGTATTTATATCCGGTCGAACTTTTTAACATATTCTAAAATTTATCCGGAAAGTCACACAGACAAAAATTTGATAATCCGATCGAAACACCGAATCCCCAAAACAACTCCAGAAAATTCAACTCTTGAATGAATTTTAAAAATACCCAGAGAAGTCAGCAATGAAAACAATGAATTACTGTGTAAAATAGGATGCCACATAAGACAAAATGGCCGCGGATCCGCCGCACGAGCCCTGCTCGTGCCGCGGAACCGCGGCTCAATGAAGGAATTAGCAACACGAATTTTACAGTAATCCTTATATTTTCCTGCTTATTTCTCTGCATAATTTTAATCTTGAAAAAACCCAGTTTTTGAAAATTGGACAGAGAGCATGTTTGAAATGGGTTTTCGGGTTCGTTCGGACTTCAAACTCCGTCTGGACTTCGCCTAAGGCTCTAGCTAGGCTCTGATACCACTGTAGGGTTCCTAGGCACTCTAAGGTAGTCTCACAAGGCATCGAACATGCCAATTTCAAAAAAACTAGGTGCCGAGAAGCCCGACTACGGATCGTTGGCTAGAAAACTAGGCGAAATAGAAGCTAGTTAACAATTTAACTACAAGGAATCGGAAATACAACCTTTGTAGATCCGGTGCTCCACCTCCATAGCTCCGCAACGAAGTCCCTTCGCTGTCCAAGTGAACTCCCGGGCTCTAGCGTCGGCTTCGTCGAAGAATAAGCGAGCTAGGTCGTCGATGTGCATGCCGAAGATGATCTACGTCGAGGCATCGCTAAATCAAGCTCCGACTTCACCAAGTCAAGAAACTTGTGAAGAAAACACACTCTACTACTTGGCAAGAGGTAGAGGATGAAGAAATAGGAAGTGGGTTCAATTTAGAATTGGATTTCTCACTCAATTCATCAATCCACCATTGATGAAGTTTGGTTTTCTTCACTTGAAAAATGAAGAAGAAGAAGGAAATTGTTATGATAAGATATTAGATAAATAGAAAAGAATAATAATCTTATCATAATCAAACCATGGTTTGTTGTAGAGAGTTGACCAAGGTTAGATGAGTGGTTAGGGTTAAGCATGAAGACAAAGTGGTCACTTTGGTCAAATCTTCATGAAGCTTCAACAAGCTTCAAGATTTAAAGCCACCACTTTGTTTTCTTTTCTTTTTGTTAATCCAAAATAAATAGATAAATAAATGAATAAGAAAATCAAAACCCTAACCATTTAAATAACCTTGGTTTAATTCTTTATACAAACCCTAGCAATCATGCATCATCAAACATGATACAATGAAGTGCACAAAAATATATCGAATATACAATGTGCACACCCGAGCGAGAAAATCCATTTAAAGTGAACCGATACTAGTTAATGCAAAGTAATATATCAAATATATAATTATGCATTAAATCATTAAATCAACACTTGATTTAACGATCCGGTCATATCGCATATAACCGACTAGTATACAATGTATCGGCTTATCGAATCAATCCTTGATTCGATAACTAGGTTATATCGCATACAACCATTCGACACATTCATCGCGAGAATGGAATACGGTATCACATACACGTATTATTCTCGGTCCCGCACATATCTCATATGCGCTCCTATTTCGTTTCGCTTGAGCCAGGAAACCTCTGTGTAGGACTCTAAAGACTCGTCAATACGCCGGCAGCAGGTGATGATCATATCAAGCACCCACAAGCCGCAAGCGGTCTGCTAAACGTAACGGCCACCCGGGTATTGAGCGATCTGAAGATCGACGAGCAAGCCCGCTCACACTCCAGTGAATCCAACCAGTAACACTACCGTACAGTCCGGTCTGATCGTCTGATATGTCGCATATCTCGCCTAGGGGTGGTAAACGTCAGACCCCAATAGCTCGATAAGTCGTGTCGATATGAGGTCTATAACTATTCGAGAAACTACTGGTAACACTTACCAGTAAATCTCAGCAACCCTGGCCAGGGATTTCCTGTTATAGCCAATCGAACACAGCGCAACATCAACTCCCTATACCGGGAGAGACGAATCCCCTTCTATCGCTTATTGCCTCCATGTGACTCGGGACTGTACCCAAAAACCACCGTTTTGCACGCCCTCTTGGACGTGGTAAGATGGAAATCAAAGCACAGTGGGAACCACACAAGACTCTATGACGATCTCGGGTCAACAGACTACTCTGTACCAGTGTCACCAGAGAACTGCCATCTGACGTGAGGTATAATACCATCTGGGAGTTCTCGGCGAGTCCGTCCAGTGTACCCAGTCTCCACTGAGCACTCGTATAACATCTCTGATGTCAAACACCAATGGATATGGGATCATCCATCGCCCATCTGTATGGGTCGAGAAGGTACACGCTAGTCTACTCTGGTATATCGATGCCCCGTCTCGATACACCCTCGACTAGGGACTTTGAAGGATGTACTTATGGACTACCATGTCCCCACTAGTATGATCCGCATCATAGTCCAGGTAGTCAAGTACAGATCCTAAGGGCTTTACCAACATGTAACAGGGAGACAATCAGTGTACACGTTAAGGTAAAGAGCAACCAGATAGCATACTATCATGTCGAGCAAGAAAGTCCTCACTATATATGTCCCAGCATCCACTACAATATACATCCTATGTATAGTAATGGCCTCTAGGGCATTCATATAACTAACAGGTTATAGGTGATATAGCCAGATTATTAAATCAAGAGTTGATTTGATAATCTAATGTATAATTGTATATTTGATATATTACATTATATTAACTAGTATTAGCTCACTTATGATTTCTTTTCTCACATTTGATATACTTTATATATATGTGATATATGTATTGTTTTCTTATTGGCACAAAATATATATGTGATATATATAAGTGTGTCATGTTAGGTTAAACTTGCAACATTGTTTGTATGAAACTTAAACCATGCTAGGTTAAGTTAGGGTTTTATTTTTCTTAACGATTTTAAACATTTGGATAATGAGTCATGGTTCAAAGTTTGTAGAAGCCTGTAGGTTTCATTAACTAAGTCCATTTGTTTGTCAACCTTAAGATATTTGTTAACCCAACCCTTAACTCATAGTTATGGTTTATTCTCTACATGAGTTAGGCATGACACTAACTCACCATGGTTGCAATTCTAATCTCACACAATAATTCATTCTCACTTGATGAGTTCATTCTTCTTCTTCCTCCTAAAAAGCTTTCTAGTTTCAATGGAGATATGAGATAAAATGTGCCAATTCTAAAGTGAGCCCACTTCCTACTTCATCATCCTCTATTACTTTCCATTTAGTATAGGGTGTTTGCTTCACTAATTCCATAGTTAGTGAAGAAATAGCTTGGGTTAGTGTCTCCTCGACGTAGATCATCTTCGGCCTCAAAGTCTTTGAAGCAAGCATGTTCGTTTCTTCAAGAGAGCCTCTCTAGAGTTCGGATTTCACGATTGCAGCGAAGGGGACTACTACACGGAGCTATTGAAGTGAAGGAACGGTCTACAAAGGTTGTATTCCTTGCTCACTAGACTTGCACAGTGTTTGCATTTATATTTCCGTCGATTTCTAGTATACGATTCTAGGGTTAGGATTAGCTAGAACGGCAAAATTTTAATTTGGCATGAGAGATGGCTCCCGAAACCTTGATGTCGTGCTAGGTAACCCTGCAGTGGTATCATAGCCATGCTAGAAATTTATACGGATTTTTTTAGAATTACGAAACCGAAACAACTTCGAAACTTGCAACGCGAAACCCTAGTTTCTGTCGATTTTAAAAGTTGTTCAAAAAAAGTTTTAAACAAGTACAGAGTGATGTATGAGATATTTCATGAACACAGTCAAAATTTCAGGGCATTCTCAAAAATTTTGGCCGGCCACCAACACCCACATCTCGGCCAAAACCGAGCCCCTCCCCCTGAAAATTTTTCAGTGTTCCAGTGACTTGGTTTTGATGTTTCAGGTGTTGTTTGTTTTTTCTAATTTTTCATGTGATGTAATCTTACACTATAAACAATTCGGAGTGTTTCGTATTCATATTTTTAACATTGTTTCGGGTTATTCACATATTGTCTTGGCGAAGTTAAAAAGTTCGATCGAATGTCAAAAACCCATTTTTCCAAGTTTAACGTATTCGGAAAAACATGCAAGTAATCTTATGAACCCTCTAGAAGAATGAAACCCTAACTCGACTTTTTGGATCTCGGAACCGCGATCATACCTTAGGGTTTGTCGTAGTTCTGTGGCAACATGAGTGAGGCTTGGGTTTTCCCTTCTACGGCTTGTGCATAGGTACTGTGGAATATTCTGGGTATTACTAAAACTGTGCTCAAGTGTTGAGCCGTCGGGAAATTGTGGGACTTTGATAAATCGATCGAAAAGTTTAACGTTCGTCCAGATATTATGTGATGGGATGCAATATTTGGAATCCACAAGTAGTTATGAGATAACTAATTTGAATTTTATAAATCTAGCAGTTTATTCTCATTTGATCGGTTGCCACGGGATTTTGATGTGATCAAAAGTCCGTCGCAATCACGTAGCGTATGCGGATACTCGCCTGGTAAACTAAATAGATAGCCATGCCCTATAGCCCCGACCAAGTGACTGTAGGAGAACCCCGTCGCCAAAAGCATCCGTTCGGGTGCTCGCAGCAGCGGTGTTCCGCCTTAGTGCACTTCGTCGACGGCATCGAGGGGCTGTCTACTAAAGTTTCCGACGAGCATTCGATTAGGATGTCGGGAATCTTGTTGAATTGCCCGACTAGATATTAAAAGGTGTTTTGAATATCGAGACTAAAATGCAGGGTTTATAATTGTTAGGCATGCGATGTCTAAGGAATTCATTTGGTTAGGCATGAAATCCAATATATGTGATATATTGGATTTATGATTTCTAAGGTGGTTGCAGATTCCAACTGTTGTAGTTTTTCACTTTCTTTTCTGCGACCGTAAGTGTAATATGTGGTGTGTTGCCGGTTTCGGTGTTATATGTCAACGAAAACTGGGATACGTATATTTACTTACGTTGATGACATGTAATGTTATGTGTTGCTGTGATATGTTATATTGGATCATCGTGTTTTGAATAGTCGGGGGTTTTTATGTGAGATGAGAGTTTTTCATTTTCATTCATATAAAATTCATTGTATGTAATATTCTTTTATTGAGGCACTTCCGGGTTGAGGATGATGTCACCATTGTATATTATTTACTTTTCCGCATTAGGATAGACCCAAGGCGGGGAGCATAAGTAACCGGGTTCTAGGGTCCAGAGGGAGACCATCTCGAGGAGTTGAGACCGGGTCTCCTAACTCTAGAATTGGTAGGGTTGCTTGCCGCTCTCGTAGGGGTCTAGGGGTGTGGGATTGATTATTCATCACGACCGTGGAATCCGTGTTTTATACAGGCTTAAAATAAAACCCGGAAATCCTAGTATATCCAATATTTCATATGTTATCTTCAGCTGCGATATTCTGTGATGTGATCATTGATTATATTCTGAGACGAATGCCTATATATTATATATATGAGATATAATTAATATTACTGCTTTCGTTTCATATCTGATGCTTGGGAAGCATAATAAATGGGACTTCATTAATGAGATTAATGAAATAAAAGAAACCTAAAAGATGTTGTAGAAACTTGTCTCGAAAACTGGTAGCTCTAGTTCTTTCTTTGCATAGCGGTATTCCTTGTAGAATATCCAGCACCTTATTCGATAAGGAATAAACCGAGATCCCTTCACCGGAAGTGACCTCTTAAGCGAAACTAGCAGATGCTACAACCCTCGGTTTGTCTTTTGATTGCTTTTATAGTTTTTTGCTTTGCATAGTGGTATTTGTGAAATATCCTGCACCTTATTCGATAAGAAAAGAGCCGAGATCCCTTCATCGGGAGTGACCTCTTTAGCAAAACTAGTAAAAGCCTAAAAAACACTCCTTTTCAAAATCATTTGATTCTACGACGATATCAAGTTCATTACGCAAAGGGTTTTCTTAAAAACCTGTCGTAGCCCTCCGTCATTTTAGATAAGTAATAGTTAGTATTCGTACTGTGTTTGTTGACCTTGTCAAGGCGTAGTGTGCGGTAGCTGATTAGTGCTTATCTGCATAAGTATATGATGCGATTGGATTAGGGTAGTCGTGCGACCTTGTTGACCTTATCAAGGGTCATGCGGGTAGGTTTAATTCAATCAGGAAATGACGGGTTGAACTTGACTTGCACTCTATTGTAACATTTCAGAAAAATAAAATATTATTTTTTGAAATTTTTATAATTAAATAATAAATATAATGAATATTTTAATATTTCGGTATAATTAAATACCGATAAATCGGAAAAGAAATTTGGAAAATTATAGAAATTACTAAAGAGAGGATGTTTTATTGGATTTAAGAAAATTATGAAATTTTAAGATTTATTATACACTATTTAGTGCTAATCGCGATTAAATATCGCTAATCGCGCATTAAGCTTGTTTTGTGCATGACATGCACCGTGTCGTATTTTACACTTGTGCTATATTTTATAACCATGGTTTCATTTGGGATTTATGTGTTTGGTTTTAAAAATAAAATGAGAAGAAAAGATAAAGAAAAGAAAAGAAATGAATAGAATATGAAGCAAGGGCAAGTGAGAGAGTGAGAGGGGTCAAGAGAGAACCATACCCATTTGTCTCCCTCATTTTCTTCATCTCTTTCTCTCTCCCTTAACTCCATAGCTGCCTCTCCCTCTCCCCCTTCCTCTTCATCCTCAAAACACCTCATTTCCCACCTCAAAACACCTCACTCCTTTCGTTAAAATCATGCACAAGCTTCTCACAAACCCTTTGGACCAAGAAAAATCCAATTTTGAAGACTTGGGGGCAACTCAAGAAAATTCTTGAGTCGCCAAATGAAGTAATTTCTGCACCATCATAATAGTATTTCGATTCCTTAAGTATCCATACAAGTTTAGAATCGATATTGTGTAGTTTAGCGAACTATGAAAATTCCAAGTTAGGGATTAGGGTTTGAATTGATTCCAATGGTGCAATTGAGGTGCAATTAGGGACTACAACCCCTGTTATGATGATATAGTAGACTGAAAAAGAAACTTAAACCCCAAGTGCACACTTAGAATTCTGTCGATACGGAAAATTATGGAAATTGTGATGGTTTTTGAATATCTGCTAACACCCGGAGACCTGAAAAATTATTTAGCAAACACAGAGGAGTGTGCAGGCACCTAGGAAGCTAACCCCAAGACCCCAGCCCCTACACCCTCATCTGGGCAGCAAATAAAACCTTTCTGGCCGCAATTTGCGGCCAGAGCTTGAGCAATAGGCTTCGTGCTTCTCCTGTAGCTTCATCTCCAGTAAACTAGACCCTTTACATATGCAAAATTTGCCAATTTGACTTAGGGTAAAATCTGGGACCATTTTCATGAGTTGCTGTTTTGATTCGGGGTTATATTTTTCGTATTTTGGATTCTAGATTTTAGTATTTGTGTTTTATCTCGATCACTTGACGTTTGTACGACGATATCGAGGGTTGTTTGGTGGTTTGAAAGGCGTAGTCCGTAGGTTCTAACCTATAGGCTTTTAGCGTGTCGTTTTTGTTTTGTTTGGATTATAATGCGATACGATACGTTGTGACATATAGGTACCCCCACGAGGACTTCGAGACGACAAGTAAGCGCGTGGCGACGTCGGAAACGGCAAGCGAAGAGCAAGGTGAGTAGATATATATCTACGGGGGAAGTCGGGTGGATGGCGTATAGCAACCCCGCAGTTCGTAGTGTAGTTGATGATATGTTATATATTTACATAAGTGTTGTGAATTTGGATGATAGTGTCGTGGTTGATTTCTTAGTCGCGAACCATAGAATAGGTTTGCACACACGCACACACACCCTTGCATGCATTATTATTACTTGTGTGTATATGGGGATACGTATATATATACACACACACATAGGTATGGGACTATGTATATATATACGTATACCTATACTTGGATAATGAGGATAGTGGATGATATTTGGAGATGAGTCGATGAGATTAGGCTTGATGCCGTGAGATCGGTGATATGTTTTGGTTAGTATTATGAGATACGACATGAGATTATAGCGGGCCTTTAGGCGTGTGTTTTCATACACGTAGATATATATAGATGGTATCAGTATGTACTAGACTTAGATCAGTACCCCTAATACAGGATATGATGATAATGGATACCAGATGAATAATGAGATGAATGTGATATTTGACCCGTACCCAGATTTGGGATGTCGTACGACGGATTTACGTACGAGCTATATATTGATGAGAGATCCGCACTCTTGACTCGAGGATGTCATGTGGTATATTGTATTGTATGTGATACTATTGAGGCGGGATCACCGACTATTATATTTATACGAATCGTGAGTATTTTAAAGACAGGTCAAGGGATACTACGGATATTTTCAAAGGATGTACCTTTTCATAAAAACACCGTAGCCCTATTTTCTAAACACTACGATTCGTGCAACTTTCAAATACCAAAAACTGTATGACTCGTATATAGGATTGTATATTTCATTATTGCTGCATTATTATTCATTTACCATTTATTCTACTGCTCGCATTGCATTGCATGCTTATATGCTATTGATTCATATTCCATTGGGCATATGACATATAGCATACCTGTATACCTACATGCTTACACATATGCCTTTACATAGTTACATGTTCACCTTTATATGATGTTGTTTGAATTTGGAGAATTTAGGAACCGCACGATATATTTTATAACTTGTTGCAGTTAAATAGCGATTTTTCCTTATATGCTCATATTACTGTTTCATGTTGCATATATTATATTCATGGGTTTCGCATTGAGATATAGTTTTCATATGATGTTTTCTGGATTGTTTTACTCCTGCGTATATATATCAGTGGTATGGGACACTGATATATATATGTATACCCATCGTATACATATATTAATGGTATGGGATGCTGATATATATATACACCTACATAATATATCACCATAATGATCTATGCAAATATACTTATTCATTATATATTAGGGGCCTATATGGTCGATGAGAGGGGCCTATGTGCTCGAGGCCTATGTGCTCGATGTGAGGGGCCTATATGGTCGATGAGAGGGGCCTATGTGCTCGATGTGAGGGGCCTATATGGTCGATGAGAGGGGCCTATGTGCTCGGGGCCCATGTGCTCGATGTGAGGGGCCTATGTGCACGATATAGTATATATATATATATATATATATATATATATATATGAGTTTTACTCGATGTTGAATTATATGAGATTGACTTGATATTGGATTTATGATATATGAGATTTACTTGATATTGTACATTCAGGATTTATGAGATTTACATGATATGAGAGCCAATTTGAGGGCTGATTTGAGGAAATTGGGATTTGGATTGTCTTGATGGACTTTGGTCCTACCACGAGGTCAGGATTCCGTGGGAATGACATGTTTTATCCCATACTCCGCATTTATTGTTTATGTACTGCTTCATGTATTAGTAGTACCTGATAGAGTACCTTCCACTTTTATTTTATATGCATTGCTTCATGTATTAGTTGTACCTGCTAGAGTACCTTTCATGACTGCTGCATATATACATTGTCATATCATTGCTTTTTGTATTAATTGTACCTGCTAGAGTACCTTTCATGGCTGCTGCATATATACATTATCATATCATTGTTTCATATATTAGTAGTACCTGATAGAGTACCTTACATGATTGTTGCATACAGATTTGTCATATTATTGCTTCATGTATTAGTTGTACCTGCTAGTGTACCTTTTATGACTGTTGCATGTACATATTGCCATTTATTGCTTCCTATATTATTAGTACCTGATAGAGTACCTTTCATGACTGTTGCATATACATATTGTCATTTATTGCCTCATGTATTAGTAGTACCTGATAGAGTACATTTCATGACTGTTGCATATACATATTGCCATTTATCGCTTCATGTATTAGTAGTACCTGATAGAGTACCTTCATGAATGTTGCATACATATTGTGTGGATATATGAGATTTATTGATATTGGGATATTGAGATATATATTTTGTGTCGATGCTTGACACTGATTTTCTGATGATTTCATTGATGATACTTGAATGTTTATACAAAAATCTCACTATATTAAGAAAACAGTTTTCTCATTCATGATGTCTTCTGTTTTCATTTTACCGCATTCATACCTCATAATTACGATATTTTGCTACCTGAGGCGCTGACACGAGCACATGGGATTACACTTATGTTTTAATGTTTATCCTTGCCTTTTTATTATGCTTCAGACTTTATCATATTGAGGATATATATATTACTGATCGTTTGACTTAGGATTTAGTCATACATACGATTTCTGCTCTGTCATGTTTTCTACTCACGAGTTGGCAACTCACCCCCGTTGTGCCACAGTTTCTTGCTGGTTTTGGCCGTACAGGTTTCATTGCGGCTTTCTGGCACACTGCTCCCATTCCGGGTGATTGCTTTGGTATGTGGGTTCACTCGCATCGTGACCACCATTATACTTATTTATTTTCAGTTGTATCTAGCAAAATTTCATCAAGCAAACATGTATATGTATTTGACTTAGAGACCAGTTGTACATTCTTTCGACCTTAGAGTCGCGCTTTGTATTATTATGAGTTTTCATGTTGATTCGAGTTTCCTTTTCAGTTTTGATTCTCGCCCTTCGGCGTTGTATATTATATTGCTTGTATGGTTGTGACCGTCGATTGACGAAGAGCTAGCTCCTGCTTGGGGATGCATTTTTATTGTGCATATATTATTCCTGTTGTATCCCGTTTGGGGCCATTATTTACAAAGGAAACTCTGCCGAAATTTTCTGAAAAGACTTGATATTTTAAAATGCAATACTTCAGCTTATGTTATTTAAAAACCACTTGTTTTACAACATGTTTTCTATACTTCTTCTTTAAAAATGGTTTAGATTTTTGGGCTTTTGGCTTATTTGAATTAGATGGGGTCTTATGGACTTCATATGATTCAAGGGCCAGTCACGTACTACTTCGGGTCATGACAAAGTTGGTATTAATACGCTAGGTTAACTTTGGTTCGAGTCTAAGTTTTACTATGCGGAGACTAGAGCGTTTGTATATATTCGGAACTTAGGCTTGACCTTACAGAACTTAGACTTAGTCGAAGGGGTATTATACCCGAACTTTCGTCGCGTAGATTGACCTTGGTTGATGGAGTATGTGACTTAAGGAGAGTGACGTACCGTGTGTAGGGTTACTAGGCACTCTCACAAGGGTCTACAAAGTATCAACTATGCCCGATTTAAAATTTAGACGTGCCGAACAACCCTAACCAAGATCTTTAAACAAGAGATTAGGCGAAAAAAACATGTTAAGCACTTTAACATCTAAGAGTTTGGGATTACAACCTTTGTAGTCCGGTCCTTCACTTCTAAATCTCTGTGTTGAGGTCCCTTCACTACGATCATTGAGTACCCGGACTCTAGAGAGGCTCCACGAAGAGAAAGATGCAAACTTGCTTTCGATCTTCGATAACTAAGATGATTTACCTTAAAGAAACTTTAACTCAAGCTCTCACTCACTAATGAAGTGAACACCATAATCTAATTGGCAAGAATAGATTAGGATGATGAAGTAGTATTTATGCTCTCATTTGTTTTCTTAATCTCACTCATTTTCATCACTAAAATCAAAGCTAGAAAGCTTTGCAAGGAGGAAGAAGAAGATGAATTACTTTTTGATGAATAATGAATCCATGTGAGGTTAGAAATGCAACCATGGGTTAAGTATGATAACTTAACCCATGTAGAGAATGAACCATGGTTAAGGGTTGGGTTGGGTTAACAAATATCATAACAAAATATCTTTACAAAATATCTTTGCAAAAAACAAAATCAAAAGCTTCTAGAAGCTTCGAGAAAAATTAACCCAAATCAAACCTTAATCATGTTTAATCTCCACTAATCATGTTGCATTAATAATCATAACATGTTACAATATTATATATCACATATATAATATTTATCGTAACAAAATAAAATAATACAATTAACATATATCGCATATATATCAATGTATTATCCGAGTGAGAAAAAGAATCTTTTAGTGAGCTTATATCAGTTAATGTAATTTAATATATCAAATATATAATTATATATTAAATTATTGAATCAACACTTGATCCGATAATCCGGCTATTTCACAAATAACCGACTAATATAATCTTTATCAGTTCATCGAATCAACACTTGATCCGATGACCCGGCTATATCACATATACCCGGCCGATATCTCATATCATGAGAATCTAATACGGTATCACATACACGTATTGTTCTCGGTCCCGCACATATCATATATGTGCTCCTACTCCGTTTTGCCTGAGCCAAGAAACCTCTGTGTAGGACTCTGAAGAATCGTCAATACGCCGGCAGTAGGTGATGATCATATCAAACACCCACAAGCTGCAAGCGGTCAGCTAAACGTAACAGCCACCCAGGTATTGAGCGATCAGAAGATCAACAAGCAAGCCTGTACATTCTGCTGCGAATCCAATCAGTAACACTCCCGTACAGTTCAGTCTCTTCGTCTGATATGTCGCATATCTCGCCTAGGGGTGGAAAACGTCAGACCCCAGTAGCTTGATAAGTCGTGTCGATATGAGGTCCATAACAGTTCGAGAAACTACTTATAACACTTACCAGTAATTCTCAGCAACCCTGGCCAGGGATTTCCAGTTATAGCCAATCGAACACAGCGCAACATCAACTCCCTATATCGGGAGAGACGAATCCCCTTCTATTGCTCATTGCCTCCATGTGATTCGGGACTGTACCCAAAAGCCACCTTTTGCACGCCCTCTTGTACGTGGTATGATGGAAATCAAAGCACAGTGGGAATCACACAAGACTCTATGATGATCTCGGGTTTACAGACTAACCTGTACCAGTGTCACCAGAGAACTGCCATCTGACGTGAGGTATAATACCATCTGGGAGTTCTCGGCGAGTCCGTCCACTGTACCCAGTCTCTACTGAGCACCCGTATACCTTCTCTGATGTCAAACACCAATGGATATGGGATCATCCATTGCCCATCATATGGGTCAAGAAGCGCATACGCTAGTCTACTCTGGAGTATCGATACCCTTTCTCGGTACTCCCACGACTAGGAACATTTGAAGGATATACTTGGCGACTACACTGTCCCCACTAGTATGATCTGCATCATAGTCCTGGTAGTCAAGTACTCATCCTAAGGGCTTTATTAACATATGACATAGAGACAATCAGAGTACATGTTAAGACAAAGAGCAACCAGATAGCGTACTATCATGTCGAGCAAGAAAGTCCTCCCTATATATGTCCAAGCATCCACTACAATATACATCGTATGTACAGTAATGGCCTCTAGGGCATACATATAACTAACAATCTCCCACTTGCACTAGGGCCATCTGTTGTAGTATCGCATACCCAACAATCAGTTGTGGTTGAAGTATCTCATACTCAACCATCCCATAAAAGTTTCAACTGGGAAATAGGCCTTTGTGAGTGGATCCGCGCTTTTGTCCTCTGTGTCTACTCTCCTAACCTCGATCTCCCTGGAAATCAACCATCTCCATGATCAGGTGATACTGTCTAAGAATTATGTCTGGATTTCTGATGCAACGGGGGTTCCTTGGCTAAAGCCATAACTCCATTGTCATACAATGGTTGGAACGAAGTTCATCTCATGAACTAATATATCCAGACTGCCTCTTTGGTAGCATCCTTGGTAACGATGTATCTTGCCTTTAATCGTCTAGTAAGTCACGGTATTTAGCTTGGAACTCTTCCAACATACCGTCTCTCCACTGAGGGTAAAGACAATGCCTGCGACTGATATTCAGTCGTCCTTATCACCCTGGAACCTTTCCAGTGATTCTCCCCAAGATCGATTGATACCATCTCACTACACTAGTGAGAATCCTAACATCCAATTAGATCTATCTCATAGATCCATAACCAAGGATTTATGAGGTATCACCTTGATCCTATATGGAGAATCTTTGTGATAAGAGGAGATTGACCGATCGTAGCATAGGAAACTCCTTCCCTATCAAGAGTATGTCATCCACGTACTCTACGAGGATCACCACCATACTCTCTACTACCTTTTTGTATATATAAGGTTCATCTACCATTTTGATGAAGTTAAACTCTTTGACTACTACATCAAAACAGATGTTCCAACTCCGCGATGCCTGATTTATCACATAAAACAACTTGCACACGTTTCCGCTGCTCCCACTGTCTACGAAGCCCTCTGGCTGTGTACTTATAGATGCTCTCTTCCAAATCAACATTTAGAAAAGCAGTCATGACACCCAACCGCTAGATATCGTAGTCATCGTATGTAGCCGTGGCAAGTAGGATCTGGATGGACTTAAGCATTGCTTTGAAAGTCTCAACTTTTCCATGTACACCAAGTAATGTTCTCAAGATATACTTGCTCCTGATGGGGATTTAACCCTTCAGATAAAGCAACCAAAGTCCATACTTTGTTGGTGTATAAGGATTCCATCTCAGATCGCTAAGCATCCAGCCATTCTCACAGAGTCCCCACTCCTGATGGCCTGCTCGAAACAAGTTGGGTCATCATCTCATGATGCAATCCTCGCTCCCACTGTCATAGAGAAACCGAATTATCTCTCAGGTGGATGATCAACCATACTAGTGTAGGGTTCCTAGGCACTCTAACAAGGTTCTACAAGGCATCAACCATGCCCGATTCAAAAAATAGCCGTGCCGAACAACCCTAACCAAGATCGTATACAAGAGATTATGCGAAAACTACCAAGTTAAACATTTTAACTACAAGTGAAAAGGGATTACAACCTTTGTAGATCCAGTCCTTCACTTCATTAGCTCTGTGTAGATGTCCCCATCGCTGCGATCGTGAACTCCGGACTCTAGAGAAGCATCACAAGAAGAACGAACGTGCTTGCTTCGATGACTTCGAGGCCGAAAATGATCTACGTCGGGGAGACACTAACTAAAGCTATTCCTTCACTAGGTCATGAACTTTGTGAAGAGAACACACTCTACTACATGGCAAGTGGTAGAGGATGAAGAAGTAGGAAGTGGGCTCACTTTAGAATTGATTTTCTCACACTTTTTCTCATGGAACCATTAGAGCTAGTAAGCTTTTCATGGAGCTTGATGAAGAAGAAGAAGAAGAAAGAATAATCATCATATGAATTGATCCCTCAATAATGTAACCATGGGTGAGTTAAGCTATCATGCTTAACTCATGTAGAGAATTGACCAAGGTATTAGGTTAAGGGTTAGGTTAAAGAATATCAAGAAAAATGACAAAAGAGTGGACTTTGTCAAAATTTCTCCAAGCTTCTTTAAGATTGATAACTTTGACTAAGTTCAACTCTTTTGTTAAATCTTAAGATAAAACAATAACCCTAATCTTAAACCTAATCTTGGTACAAGTCTCATACACCCATCTTGTGTGTATCATCAAGTATGACACAAACATATGTACACAAATATATATCACATATACACTTATGCACAAACTAGTGAGAAAATAAACCTTAAGTGTGCTAATACTAGTTAATGTAATATAATATATCAAATATAAAATTATACATTAAATTATTAAATCAACTCTTGATTTAATAATCCGGCTATAACCGACTAATATCAAAAGTAACAACTTATCGAATCAACACTTGATCCGATAACCCGGCTATATCGCATACAACCGATCAATGTCTCAAATCGCGAGAATAGAATACGGTATCTCATATCGTATCAATCTCGGTCCCGCACATATCACATATGCGCTCCTACTCCGTTTCGCTTGAACCAGAAAACCCCTGTGTAGGACTCTAAAGACTCGTTAATACGCCGGCGGTAGGTGATGATCATATCAATCACCCACAAGCCGCAAGCGGTCTGCTAAACATAACGGCCACCCGGGTATTGAGCGATCGAAAGATCAACAAGCAAGCCTGCTATTACTCCTGCGAATCCAATCAGTAACACTACCGTACAGTCCGATCTGTTCGTCTGATATGTCGCATATCTCGCCTAGGGGTAGTTACCACCAGACCCCAGCAGCTTGATAAATCATGCCGATGTAAGGTCCATAACAAGCATGAAAATACTGATAACACTTACCAGTAAATCAGTGCAGCCCTAGCCAGGGATTTCCAGTTATGGCCAGTCGAGCATAGCGCAACATCAACCCCCAATACCGGGAGAGACGAATCTCCTCCTATCGCTCATTGCCTCCATGTGAATCGGGACTGTACCCAAAAACCACCTGTTTGCACGACTCAGTATAGCCGTGGTAGGGTGGAAATTACAGCACAATGGGAGACACACAAGACTCTATGACGATCTCGGGTCAACAGACTAAGCTGTACCAGTGTCACCAGAGAACTGCCATCTGACGTGAGGTATAATACCATCTGGGAGTTCTCGGCGAGTCCGTTCAGTGTACCCAGTCTCCACTGAACACCCGCATACCGTCTCTGATGTCAAACACCAATGGATATGGGATCATCCATCGCCCATCACATGGGTCGAGAAGATATACGCTAGTCTATTCTGGAATATCGATGCCCCGTCTCGATATTCCCATGACTAGGAACATTGAAGGATGTACTCATTGACTACCCAGGCCCCACCAGTATGATCTACATCATAGTCCTGGAAGTCGAGTACACATCCTAAGGGCTTTATCAACATGTAACAGAGAGACAATAAGTGTACATGTTAAGATAAAGAGCAACCAGATAGCGTACTATCATGTCGAGCAAGAAAGTCCTACCTATATATGTCCCAACATCCACTATAATATACATCTCATGTACAGTAATGTCCTCTTGGGCATACATATAACTAACAATCTCCCACTTGCACTAGGGCCATCTGTAGCAGTGGTTGCAGTATCTCATACTCAACCATCCCATAAAAGTCTCTCTCTGGGAAAAGGCCTTTGTGAGTGGATCCACCGTGCTGTCCTTTGAGTCTACTCTCCTAACCTCGATCACCGTGGAGATCAACTATCTCCATGATCAGGTGATACTGCCTTGGAATATGTCTAGGTCACTGATGGGACCGTGGTTCCTGGGTCAAAACCACACTTCCATTGTCACACAATGGTAGGAACCTAGTTCATCTCATGAACCAATGTACACCCAAACTGCCTCTTTGGTAGTATCTTTGATAGCGATGCCACCAGCCTTTATCGTCTAGTTTGCCATGGTATCTCTCTTGGAACTCTTCCAACATACCGTCCCTCCACTGAGGGTAAAGACAATGCCTGCGACTGACATTCAGTCGTCCTTATCACCCTGGAACTTTTCCAGTGATTCTCCCCAGGATCGATTGTTACCATCTCACTACACCTAGTGAGAATCCTAATATCCATTTAGATCTATCGCATAGATCCATAACCCAGGATTTAGGAGGTATCACTTTGATCCTATTTGGAGAATCCTTGTGATAAGAGGAGATTGACCGTGCGTAGCATAAGAAACTCTTTTCCCATCAAGAGTATGTTGTCCACGTACAATACGAGGATGACCACCTTACTCTCTACTACCTTTTTGTTTGTACAAGGTTCATCTACTATTTTGATGAAGTCAAACTCTTTGACTACCACATCAAAACAGATGTTCCAACTCCGCAATGCCTGCTTTATTCTGTAAAGCAACTTGCACATGTTTCCGCTGCTCCCACTGTCTACGAAGCCCTCTGGCTGTGTACTTATAGACACTGTCTTCCAAATCATCATTTAGAAAAGCAGTCATGACACCCAACCACCAGATATCGTAGTCATGGTATGTAGCCGTGGCAAGTAGGATCTGGATGGACTTAAGCATAGCTTTGAAAGTCTCAACTTTTCCATGTACACCAGGTAATCTTCTCAAGATATACTCGCTCCTGATGGGGATTTAACCCTTCAGATAAAGCAACCAAAGTCCATACTTTGTTGGTGTATAAGGATTCCATCTCAGATCGATAAGCATCCATCCATTCTTACAGAGTCTCACTCCTGATGGCCAGCTCGAAACTAGTTGGGTCATCATCTCATGATGCAATCCTCGCTCCCACTGTCATAGAGAAAACCGAAGGATCTCTCAGGTGGGTGAGGAACCCTATTAGATCGGCGGAGAGGCTGAGGTTCGTTGGAAACTATTGAATCCTTTGGTTCTACCAAATCATCAGCTGCAGTTTGTATAGCTGGAACCTTTCCAGTTCTACATAACAGACCTTGCCTCGAGCTTGTCCGGATTTTGCTTTTAGACATAGGCCGAACAACCCCAAATCTTAACAAACTTAAGATATGGGCTCTTCCCTTTCCATATCACATATGAAGTGGTAGGCAACCGATTTGATTTGAACCCTATTCAATAGGTATGCAACTTCTCAAGTGCATAACTCCCAAAAGGAAATAGGAAACTCAGTAGTACTCATCATAGAGCACACCATATCCCATAGGGTGCTATTGCTCCGTCCCGATATACCATCGTGCTATGGTGTATACGAAGGAGTAATACTGAGAGAGAATCTCATTCTCCTTTAGAATAGTCCAGGAATTCCGTGCTCAAGTATTCTCCTCCTTGATCTCATCAAAAGACATAATACTTATACCTGTTTTTGGTTCTCTACTTCTAACTCATATTCATTGAATTTCTCAAAAGTTTCAGACTTATGTTTCAACATGAACATATGTCCGAATCTTGAGAGATAAACAGTGAATGTAATGAAGTATAAAGAACCGGTCTTGGCATGTGTAGACAGGGGACTTTCATACATCAGCATGTATCAATCCCAAGAGTTCACTAACTCTTTCTCTGTTTCCAATAAACAGAGCTATGGTCATCTTATCTCTGTGACATGACCGGCAAGTTTCACAAGATGTAAATTCAAACTAATTTAAATATGCATCTTTATGTAACTTCAGCTAGTCGGGTCGCATTGATATGACCTAGTCTACAATGCCTCAAGAAGGATTCGATCATTTCTGAACTCTTTCTCTTATGTGTGTTCTGTATACTAAGAACTGTGATTTGATTTAGAACGTTTATGCTTTTAGATAACGTGCCTGAATGGATCAACTCTTGATATAGGAAATGTTCAAAACATTATCCAACAATACAAAATTACATCCTTTCTTTACTAATAAAGAGACTGATATGATGTTGTATATCAGGTTCGGTATCTAATAACATTCGTTCAGAATCAATGTATTCTGGTAATACAGGGTGATAGTGACCAACAGACTTGGCTGCAACACTTGCACCATTTTCTGTCTCATGAAACTTATCACCCGTTCTCAGTTCTCTACCTTTCTGTAGCCCATGTAACAGATTACATATGCGGGATCCTGATCCGGTATCTAATACCCAGGACGTAGAGGATACAGAGAATCAGTTCTTTGTAATGAACACACCCGAAGAAGATGCATCATCATGCACTTTCTTCGTTTGGGCGGCATGGGAATTCTGGTATTCCCCTATTTCCTGCTCGGTCTTATAACAATTATAAGTTGGAGCAGGACCAACGTTCCCCAGCTCAGTATAACAAGCGGGTTCGGTCAATACATCCATATTATTATCTTGATTAAGGCGTGACATGGTCACTACCTGGAGAGAGAGAGAAGAAAACACTCTGCGTGCGCTCTTGCAAGATTAGATTGGTTATATATTTTATCTAATCAGGATGGCTCCCACTGTTTTTATCAAATCCTCCTTCAAACCCTAAAAGGAAAGACTAGCCGGGATTAACTACACTCTACAAGTTCGCCAATCTTTCGGCCAGGCCAGTGCCGGTACTTTGAGGGAGGTTCCCCGTGCTTTCGCACGGACCTAATTAAAATAAACCTCGTTTTTCCAGGGGCGTAACCCCGTTTGACACCTTTCTAGACACCTACTTGATCGGCTAATTGTAAAGTGCAAAACTCTCCCAGGAGTAGCAATTACTCGCAGTGGGTATCGGGATCCAACTATCATATAGAAGGTATGTAATCTCATTGCAAATTTCAACACTTAAAACTCCCGATAATGGTTTTTACCCCTAGCACCTATGACCTTGGCTATGGTCAACAAATCATAAGCACTAGTCAAGTTCTATCCGTCATTTCGTGATTAATTAGACCCACCCACATGACCCTTGGCTAAGGTCAACAAAGTCACATGACTGTCCTAATTAATCGCATCATATGCTATGTAGGAAGACATCACTTAGCTACCGTACACTGTGCCTTGATTATGGTCAACAAACACAGCACGAATACTAAGTACTCTACTTCCTAAAATGACGGAGGGTTGCGGATGGTTTTTAAGAAAACCTTTAACGCTTTGAACTTGATCTCGTTGCAGAATCAAATGGTTTTAAATGGAGTGTTTTTGAGACTTCGGCTAGTTTCGCTAAAGAGGTCACTCCCGGTGAAGGGATCTCGGCTATTTCCTCGTCGAATGAGGTGCAAGATATTCACAATACTACTATGCAAAGCAAGAACTAGAAAAGCAGTCAAAAGACAAACCGAAGATTGTAGCATCTGCTAGTTATTGCTAAAGAGGTCACTCCCGGTGAAGGGATCTCGGCTCTTTCCTTATCGAATAAGGTGCTGGATGTTCTACAAGGAACACCTCTATGCAAAGCAACAACTAGAGCTACCTAATTTTTGAAATTCGATTCCACAACATCTTTTAGGTTTATTTTCTTTCATTAATCTCATTAATGAATGTCCCATCATTTAAGTCCACCTAAACATCACAGATAAATACAATGTACGCTTATGCCATCCGCATTCGCCTCGATGTCCCGTCATGCACCGTTAGTATAGGTAACTAACGGCATAGCGGGGCAGGGCTAGCGCGGGTGAAAAAAATAAGCAACGTCTATATAATATATCATATATACTATATACAGTATCTATCTGAACATATCACATGATCACATCACAGATAACGCAGCAGAAAATATCATATGAAATATTGGATATACTAGGACGTCCGTGTTTTATTTTGAGCCTATATAAAATACGGATTCCACGGTCGTGATGAATAGCCAATCCCACACCCCTAGACCCCTACGAGAGCGGCAAGCGACCCTACCAATTCTAGAGTTAGGAGACCTGGACTCGACTCCTCGAGATGGTCTCCCACTGGACCCTAGAACCCGGTTACTTATGCTCCCCTCCTTGGGTCTATCCTAATACAGAAAAGTAAATAATATACAATGGTGACATCATGCTCAGCCCGGAAGTGCCCCAATAAAAGAATATTACATACAAGTTTTTACATGAATGAAAAAGAAAACACTCATCTCACATAAAAAACCCCGGCTATTCAAACACGACGATCCAATATAACAGATCCAGCAACACATAACATCACATGTCATCAACGTAAGTAAATATGCCCATCCCAATTGTCATTGACATATAGCAACGAAACCGGCGATATCACAAATTACACTTACGGTCGCAGAAAAGAAAGTGTAAAACTAAAACAGTTAGAATCCGCAATTTCCTTAGACATCGCATGCCTAATCATATGAATTCCTTAGACATCACATGCCTAACTATTATAAACCCCGCATTTTAGTCTCATTATCGAAAACTCTTTTCAATAATCAGTCGGGCAATTCAACAAGATTCCCGACATCCTGATCGAATGCTCGTCGCAAACTTTGGTAGACGGCCGCACCCCCGGATGCCGTCGACGAAGTGCACTAAGGCGGAACACCGCTGTTGCGAGCACCCGAACGGATGCTTTTGGCTACGGGGTTCTCCTACAGTCACTTGGTCGGGGCTATGGGGCGTGGCTATCTATTAAGTTTACCCGGCGAGTATCTGCATACGCTACGTGATTGCAACGGACTTTTGATCACATCAAAATCCCGTGGCAACCGATCAAATGAGACTAAAGTGCTAGATTTATAACATTCAAATTAGTTATCTCATAACTACTTGTGGATTCCAAATATTGTATCACATTCCAGATAAATAGACAATGTTAAACTTTCCGATCGAATAATCAAACACCCAAGTTTTCCCAAATAGCTCAACACTTGAAATAAGTTTAAAAACATCCATTTCATGCCACAGTACCAACGGTCCAGCCGTAGAAGGGTCAAGCCAACGCCTCACATGTGGCACGCCGTACTGCCCCAAACCTTAAGGTTCAAAAGGCAGTTCAAGACGGTCACATAATCGAGTTAAGGTTTGTTGTCTTCTAGAGGGTCCATCGCGTTACTTGCACGACTTAGAACGTTCTTAAACTACGGAAAAATCCAACACTTAGAAATTTTCCGGCAGGGGAAAAAGTGTGTTATTGATATCCGGTCGAACTTTTTAACACTTTCTAAAATTACCCGGAAAAACTTAAACGAAGTTAAATTATCCGATCAAATCAATGAGTCCCCAATACACCCCAAAAAACTCAACACTTGAGTAAATATAAAAATATCCAGAAGAATCAGGAATTACAGACGGACATTACTGTGCAAACCACGTGCCATGATTCACCTTTTTGGCCGCGGAACCGCCGCGCAAGCCAGGGTACGGCCGCGGTTCCGCGGCGCATTGATCGAGTTAGGAGCACGTGCTGCACAGTAATTCCTAGAAAACCCTGCTGATTTTTTTGAGTATTTTTAATTCACAAAAAAACACATTTTAAAAAAATTTCCAGAAAACTAGGGTATATCGGGTTTTCCGGGTTCAATCGGACTTTAAACTTCGTCTAGACTTCGCCTAAAGCTCTAGCTTGGCTCTAATACCAATGTAGGGTTCTTAGGCACTCTAACAAGGTTCTACAAGGCATCAACCATGCCCGATTCAAAAAATAGCCGTGTCGAACAACTCTAACCAAGATCGTATACTAGAGATTATGCGAAAACTAGCAAGTTAAACGTTTTAACTACAAGTGAAAAGGGATTACAACCTTTGTAGATCCGGTCCTTCACTTCATTAGCTCCGTGTAGATGTCCCCATCGCTGCGAACGTGAACTCCGGACTCTAGAGAAGCTTCACAAGTAGAACGAACGTGCTTGCTTCGATGACTTCGAGGCCGAAGATGATCTACGTCAGGGAGATACTAACTCAAGCTATTCCTTCACTAGGTCATCAACTTTGTGAAGAGAACACACTCTACTACATGGCAAGTGGTAGAGGATGAAGAAGTAGGAAGTGGGCTCACTTTAGAATTGATTTTCTCACACTTTTTCTCATGGCACCATTAGAGCTAGTAAGCTTTTCATGGAGCTTGATGAAGAAGAGGAAGAAAGAATAATCATCATATGAATTGATCCCTCAATAATGTAACCATGGGTGAGTTAAGCTATCATGCTTAACTCATTTAGAGAATTGACCAAGGTATTAGGTTAAGGGTTAGGTTAAAGAATATCAAGAAAAATGACAAAAGAGTGGACTTTGTCAAAGTTTCTCCAAGCTTCTTCAAGATTGATAACTTTGACTAAGTTCAACTCTTTTGTTAAATCTTAAGATAAAACAATAACCCTAATCTTAAACCTAATCTTGGTACAAGTCTCATACACCCATCTTGTGTGTATCATCAAGTATGACACAAACATATGTACACAAATATATATCACATATACACTTATGCACAAACTAGTGAGAAAATAAATTTTAAGTGAGCTAATACTAGTTAATGTAATGTAATATATCAAATATATAATTATACATTAAATTATTAAATCAACTCTTGATTTAATAATCCGGCTATTGTAGGGTTCCTAGGCATCCTAATGAGGTCTCACAAGGCATCAACCATGCCAATTTCAAATTTTAACGGTGCCGAGAAACCCTAACAAGATCGTTGGCTAGAATTTTAGGCGACAAAGCAAACTAGTTAACATCTTAACTAAGAGAATACGGAAATACAACCTTTGTAGATCCGGTGCTCCACCTCCATAGCTCCGCAATGAAGTCCTCTCGCTGTCCAAAACAAATTCCGGGCTCTAGCGTCGGCTTCATCGGAGAATAGGCGAGCTAGGTCGTCGATGTCCATGCCGAAGATGATCTACGTCGAAGCATCGCTAGATCAAGCTCCAACTTCACCAAGTGATGAAACTTGTGAAGGAAACACACTCTACTACTTGGCAAGAGGTAGAGGATGAAGAAATAGGAAGTGGGTTCACTTTAGAATTGGATTTCTCACTCTAATTCATCGATCACCATTGATGAAGCATGCTTTTCTTCTTGTTAAGAAGAAGAAGAAGATAGCAAGAAGAAGATAAGTGTTATGATAAGTTGATTTAAAATAGAAAAGAAAATCAAAACTTATCATAATCCAACCATGGTTATGTGTAGAGAGCAAACTATAGTTAGGTGAATGGTTAGGTTAGGCATAAAAACAAAAAATGGTGGACTTTATTCAAAGCTTCATGAAGCTTCAACAAAGGACAAAATTAGCCACCATTTTCCTTTTGCCAAAATGAAATAAACCATTCAATAAATGAATGACTAAATATATAATAACCCTAACCATTTACTTAACTAAGGTTTAACTCTTTACACAAACCCTAGCATTCATGTATCATCAAACATGATACAATCAAGTGCACAAAAATATATCACATATACAATGTGCACAAATCAAGTGAGAAAATCCATTTAAAGTGAACCATTACTAGTTAATGTAAAGTGATATATCAAATGTATAATTATACATTAAATCATTAAATCAACACTTGATTTAACGATCCGGTCATATCGCATATAACCGACTAGTTTCAACAGTAACAACTTATCGAATCAACACTTGATCCGATAACCCGGCTATATCGCATATAACCGATCAATGTCACAAATCGCGAGAATCGTATACAGTATCACATACTGGTATCATTCTCGGTCCCGCACATATCTCATATGCGCTCCTATTTCGTTTCGCTTGAGCCAGGAAACCTCTGTGTAGGACTCTAAAGACTCGTCAATACGCCGGCAGCAGGTGATGATCATATCAAACACCCACAAGCCGCAAGCGGTCTGCTAAACGTAACGGCCACCCGGGTATTGAGCGATCTGAAGATCGACGAGCAAGCCCTCTCACACTCCAGTGAATCCAACCAGTAACACTACCGTACAGTCCGGTCTGATCGTCTGATATGTCGCATATCTCGCCTAGGGGTGGTAAACGTCAGACCCCAATAGCTCGATAAGTCGTGTCGATATGAGGTCTATAACAATTCGAGAAACTACTGGTAACACTTACCAGTAAATCTCAGCAACCCTGGCCAGGGATTTCCTGTTATAGCCAATCGAACACAGCGCAACATCAACCCCCTATACCGGGAGAGACGAATCCCCTCCTATCGCTCATTGCCTCCATGTGACTCGGGACTGTACCCAAAAACCACCGTTTTGCACGCCCTCTTGGACGTGGTAAGATGGAAATCAAAGCACAGTGGGAACCACACAAGACTCTATGACGATCTCGGGTCAACAGACTACTCTGTACCAGTGTCACCAGAGAACTGCCATCTGACGTGAGGTGTAATACCATCTGGGAGTCCGTCCAGTGTACCCAGTCTCCACTGAGCACCCGTATATCATCTCTGATGTCAAACACCAATGGATATGGGATCATCCATCGCCCATCTGTATGGGTCGAGAAGGTATACGCTAGTCTACTCTGGTATATCGATGCCCCGTCTCGATACACCCACGACTAGGGACTTTGAAGGATGTACTTATGGACTACCATGTCCCCACTAGTATGATCCGCATCATAGTCCAGGTAGTCAAGTACACATCCTAAGGGCTTTACCAACATGTAACAAAGAGACAAACAGTATACACGTTAAGGTAAAGAGTAACCAGATAGCGTACTATCATGTCGAGCAAGAAAGTCCTCCCTATATATGTCCCAGCATCCACTATAATATACATCCTATGTATAGTAATGGCCTCTAGGGCATACATATAACTAACAATCTCCCACTTGCACTAGGGCCATCTAATAGCAGTGGTTCCGGTATCTCATACTCAACCATCCCATAAAAGTCTCTCTCTGGGAACAGGCCTTTGTGAGTGGATCCGCTGTGTTGTTTTCTGAGTCTACTCTCCTAACCTCGATCACCCTGGAGATCAACTATCTCCATGATCAGGTGATACTGCCTTAGAATATGTCTGGATCACTGATGAGACGGGCGTTCCTTGGCATAAGCCACAACCCCATTGTCACACAATGGGAGGAACGAAGTTCATCTCATGAACCAATATACACCCAGACAGCCACTTTGGTAGCATCTCAAGTAGCGATGTATCCTGCCTTTATCGTCTAGTATGCCACGGTATCTAGCTTGGAACTCTTCCAACATACCGTCCCTTTACTGAGGGTAAAGACAATGCCTGTGACTGATACTCAGTCGTCATTATCACCCTGGAACCCTTCCAGTGATTCTCCCCAGGATCGGTTGATACCATCTCACTACAACTAGTGAGAATCCTATCATCCATCTATCTCATAGATCCAAAACCCAGGATTTAGGAGGTATCATCTTGATCCTATATGGAGAATCATTGTGATAAGCGGAGATTGACCGAGCGTAGCATAGGAAACTCCTTCCCCGTCAAGAGTATGTCATCCACGTACTCTACGAGGATCGTCACCATACTCCCTACTACCTTTTTTGTTTATACAAGGTTCATCTACCATTTTGATGATGTCAAACTCTTTGACTAATTCATCAAAACAGATGTTCCAACTCCGCGATGCCTGCTTTATCCTATAAAGCATCTTGCACACGTTTCCGCTGCTCCCACTGTCTACGAAGCCCTCTGGCTGTGTACTTATAGACGCTTTCTTCCAAATCATCATTTAGAAAAGCAGTCATGACACCCAACCACCAGATATCGTAGTCATGGTATGTAGCCGTGGCAAGTAGTATCTGGATGGACTTAAGCATAGGTACTGGAAAAGGTTTCATCATTATCCACTCCTGGTCGATGACGAAAACCTTTAACAAGTCTAGCTTTGAAAGTCTCAACTTTTCCATGTACACCAAGTAATCTTCTCAAGATATACTTGCTCCTGATGGGAATTTAACCCTTCAGATATAGCAACCAAAGTCCATACTTTGTTGGTGTATAAGGATTCCATCTCAGATCGATAAACATCCAGCCATTCTCACAGAGTCCTACTCCTGATGGCCAGGTCGAAACTAGTTGGGTCATCATCTCATGATGCAATCCTCGCTCCCACTGTCATAGAGAAACAGAAGTATCTCTCAGGTGGGTGAGGAACCCTACTAGATCGGCGGAGAGGCTGAGGTTCGTTGGAATCTACTGAATCCTTTGGTTCTACCAAATCATCTGCTGTAGTTTGTATAGCTGGAACCGTTTCAGTTCTACATAACTGACCTTGCCTCGAGTTTGTCCGGATTTTGCTTTTAGACATAGGCCGGACAACCCCAAATCTTAACTAACTTAAGATATGGGCTCTTCCCTTTCCATATCACATATGAAGTGGTAGGCATTGATTTGATTCGAACCTAATTCAATAGGTATGTATCTTCTCAAGTGCATATCCCCCAAAAAGGAAAATAGGAAACTCAGTAGTACTCATCATAGAGCACACCTTATCATATAGGGTGTGATTGCTCCACCCCGATATACCATCGTGCTATGGTGTATACGGAGGAGTAATGCTGAGAGAGAATCTCATTCTCCTTTAGAATAGTCCAGGATTTCCGTGCTCAAGTATTCTCCTTCCTGATCTCATCATAGGACATAATACTTATACCCGTATTTTGGTTCTCTACTTCTAACTTATATTCTATGAATATCTCAAAAGGTTCGGACTTGTGTTTCAACAGGAACATATGTCTGAATCTTGAGAGATTATCAGAGAATGTAACGAAGTACAAAGAACCATTCCTGGCATATGTAGACAGGGGACCTTACATACATCAACATGTATCATCCCAAGAGTTCACTAACTCTTTCTCTGTTACCAATAAACATAGCTTTGGTCATCTTATCTCTGTGACATGACTGGCAAGTTTCACAAGATGTAAATTCAAACTCATTTAAATATGCATCTTTATGTAACTTCAGCTAGTCGGGTCGCATTGATATGACCTAGTCTACATTACCTCAAGAAGGATTCTTTCATTTCTGAACTCTTCCTCTTGTGTGTGTTCCGTATACTAAAAACTGTAGTTTGATTTAGAACATCAATGCTTTTAGATAACGTGCCTGAACCGATCAACTTTTGATATAGGAAATGTTTAAAACATTATCCAACTATACAAAATTTTATCATTTCTTTACTAATAAAGAGATAGATATGATTTTGTATATCAGGTTCGGTATCTAATAACATTCGTTCAGAATCAATGTATTTGGAATACAGGGTGACAGTGACCAACAGACTTGGTTACAACACTTGCCCCGTTTTCTGCCTCATGAAACTTATCACCCGTTCTCAGTTCTCTACCTAGCTGTAGCCCTATGTAACAGATTACATATCTGGGATCCTGATCTGGTATCACATACCCAGGACGTAGAGGATACAGAGAAACAATTCTTTGTAACGAACACACCCGAAGGAGATGCATCATATGCACTTTCTTCGTTTGGGCGGCACGGGAAATCTGGTATTCCCCAATTTCCTGCTTTGTCTTATAACAATTATAAGTTGGAGCGGGACCAACGTTCCCCAGCTCAGTATAACAAGCGGGCTCGGTCAATATTCCGTATTATTATCTTGATTAAGGCGTGATATGGTCACTACCTAGAGAGAGAGAGAAGAAAACACTCAGCGTGCGCTCTTGCAAGAATAGATTGGTTATTATTTTATCTAATCAGGATGGCTCCCACTGCTTTTTATCAAATCTTCCTTCAAACCCTAAAAGGAAAGACTAGCCGGGATTAATTACACACTACAAGTTCGCCAATCTTTCAGCCAGGCTAGTGTCGGTACTTTGAGGGAGGTCCCCCGTGCTTTCGCACGAACCTAATTAATGTAAACCTCATTTTCCCAGAGGCGTAACCTCGTTAACACCTTTCTAGACACCTACTTGATCGGCTAATTGTAAAGTGCAAAACTCTCCCAGGAGTAACAATTACTCGCAGTGGGTATCGGGATCCAACTATCACATAGAAGGTATGCAATCTCATTGCAAATTTCAACACTTGAAACTCCCGATAATTGGTTTTTACCCCTAGCACCTATGACCTTGGCTAAGGTCAACAAATCATAGGTACTAGTCAAGTTCTACCTGTCATTTCGTGATTAATTAGACCCACCCATATGACCCTTGGCTAAGGTCAACAAAGCCACATGACTGTCCTAACTAATCGCATCATATGCTGTGTAGGAAGACATCACTTAGCTACCGCACACTACGCCTCGGCTATGGTCGACAAACGTAGCACGAATACTAACTACTCTACTTCCTAAAATGACGGAGGGTTGCGAATGGTTTTTAAGAAAACCTTTAACGCTTTGAACTTGATCTCGTTGCGGAATCAAATGGTTTTTAAATGGAATTTTTTTGAAGCTTTTCTAGTTTTGCTAAAGGGGTCACTCCCGGTGAAGGGATCGTCGGCCCTTTCCTCGTCGAATGAGGTACGGGATATATCACATATATCACTGTGCAAAGCGGAAACTATAGAAGCGATCAAAGACAAACCGAGGGTTGTAGCATCTGCCAGTTATTGCTAAAGGAGTCACTCCCGGTGAAGGGATCTCGGTCCTTTCCTCATCAAATAAGGTGCAGGATGTTCTATAATGAACACCGCGATGCAAAGCAAGAACTGTAGCTACCTGTTTTTATTTTGAAATTCGATTCCACAACATCAATTAGGTTTATTTTCTTTCATTAATCTCATTAATGAATATCCTATCATTTAAATTACCTAATCATCACAGATAAATATGACGTACACTTATGCCATCCGTATTCGCCTTGATGTCCCCTCGTGCACTGTTAGGTTAGGTAACTAACGGCAGAGCGGGGCAGGGCTAGCGCGGGTGTAAAACATAAGTAACGTCTATATAATATATCATATATACTATATACTGTATCTATCACAGAACATCACATGATCACATCACAGATATCGCAGCAGAAGAATCATATGAAATATTGGATATACTAGGACGTCCGTGTTTTCAATACGAGCCAGTATAAAACAAGGATTCCACAGCCGTGATGAATAGCCAAACCCACACCCCTAGACCCCTACGAGAGCGGCAAGCAACCCTACCAATTCTAGGGTTAGGAGACCCGGACTCGACTCCTCGAGTTGTTCTCCCACTGGACCCTAGAACCCGGTTACTTGTACTCCCCTCCTTGGGTCTATCCTAGTGCGGAAAAGTAAATAATATACAAACGGTGACATCTTCCGCAACCTGGAAGCGCCCCAATAAAAGAATATTACATACAAGCTTTTACATGAATGAAAATGGAAAAACACTCATCTCACATAAAAACCCCCGGCTATTCCAACACGACGATCCAATATAACATATCCAGCAACACATAACATCACATGTCATCAACGTAAGTAAATATGCGCATCCCAATTGTCGTTGGCATATAGCAACGAAACCGGCGATATCACATATTACACTTACGGTCACAGAAAAGAAAGTGTAAAACTACAACAGTTGGAATCCGCAACCACCTCAGACATCGCATGCCTGACCAAATGAATTACTTAGACATCGCATGCCTAACAATTATAAACCCCGCATTTTAGTCTCAAAATCGAAAACTCTTTTCAATATCAGGTCGGGCAATTCAACAAGATTCCCGACATCCTGATCGAATGCTCGTCGCAAACTTCAGTAGACGGCCGCACCCCCAATACCGTCGACAAAGTGCACCAAGGCGGAACAACGTTACCGCGAGCACCCGGACGGATGCTTTCGGCGACGGGGTTCTCCTACAGTCACTTGGTCGGGGCTATGGAGTGAGGCTGTCTATTAAGTTTACCCGGCGAGTATCCGTGTACGCTACGTGATTGCGACGGACTTTTGATCACATCAAAATTCCGTGGCAACCGATCAAGTGAGACTAAATTGCTAGATTTACAACATTCATTCAGTTATCTCATAACTTTTGTGAATTCCAATTATTGTATCCCATTTCAGATAAACAGAAAATGTTAAACTTTTCAATCGAACAGTCAAACACCCAAGTTTTCCCGATACAGCTCAACACATGAAATAAGTCTAACAACATTCAGTTCGTGCCTCAGTACCAACGGTCCAGCCGTAGAAGGGTCAAGCCAACGCCTCACATGTGGCATGCCGTACTGCCCCAAACCCGAAGGTTCAAAGGGCAGTTCAAGACGGTCACATAATCGAGTTAAGGTTTGTTGTCTTCTAGAGGGTCCATCGCGTTACTTGCACTACTTAGAACGTCGTTAAACTACGGAAAAATCCAACACTTGGAAATTTCCCGACAGGGGAAAAATTGGGTATTTATATCCGGTCGAACTTGTTAACATATTCAAAAATTACCCGGAAAAGCACACCAACAAAATTAGACAGTCCGATCGAATACACCAAGTCCCCAATACAACATAGAAAATACAACTCTGGAATAAATATTAAAAACATCCAGAACACACAAGAAACACCAACAGAAACAACTGAAGAAAACACACATCCTGATCATCACAGACGGCCGCTGAACCGCCGCAAAAGGGGGGTCAACGCCGCGGTTCCGCGGCCGTACTGTTGAATTAGGTTGTCGTTTTCTGCAGTTTTTCTTAGAATTTCCTGCACATTTCTCTGCATATTTTTAATACTAAAAAATCCACATTTTACAGAAAAGTCTAGAGAGCATTTTTCAAGTCGGGTTTTAGGTCGATCGGACTTCTGATTCCGTCGGTACTTCGCCTAAGGCTCTAGCTAGGCTCTGACACCACTGTAGGTCAGGCAGCAACCCCATCCAATGGGGTTGCCGTGGCACCAACGGGTCCCTCAGCAGCTACTTTTTACGCATACCCCCTCGCGAGGACTACAACCCGCCGGAACACCTTCCGGTCTCGGGACACCGTGGGGGTAAGAGCCTATGCTTCGCCACACTGTCACACAGTGAGAACCCCCCATAGGTCGACAGCTATAACCGACTAATATCAAAAGTAACAACTTATCGAATCAACACTTGATCCGATAACCCGGCTATATCGCATACAACCGATCAATGTCACAAATCGCGAGAATAGAATACGGTATCTCATATCGTATCAATCTCGGTCCCGCACATATCACATATGCGCTCCTACTCCATTTCGCTTGAACCAGGAAACCCCTGTGTAGGACTCTAAAGACTCGTTAATACGCCGGCAGTAGGTGATGATCATATCAATCACCCACAAGCCGCAAGCGGTCTGCTAAACATAATGGCCACCTGGGTATTGAGCGATCGGAAGATCAACAAGCAAGCCTTCTAGTACTCCTGCGAATCCAATCAGTAACACTACCGTACAGTCCGGTCTGTTCGTCTGATATGTTGCATATCTCGCCTAGGGGTGGTAAACGTCAGACCCCAGCAGCTTGATAAGTCATGCCGATGTAAGGTCCATAACAAGCATGAAAATACTGATAACACTTACCAGTAAATCAGTGCAACCCTGGCCAGGGATTTCCAGTTATGGCCAGTTGAGCATAGCGCAACATCAACCCCCAATACCGGGAGAGACGAATCTCCTCCTATCGCTCGTTGCCTTCATGTGAATCGGGACTGTACCCAAAAACCACCTGTTTGTACGACTCAGTAGAGCCATGTTAGGGTGGAAATCAAAGCACAGTGGGAGACACACAAGACTCTATGATGATCTCGGGTCAACAGACTAAGCTGTACCAGTGTCACCAGAGAACTGCCATCTGACGTGAGGTATAATACCATCTGGGAGTTCTCGGCGAGTCAGTTCAGTGTACCCAGTCTCCACTGAGCACCCGCATACCGTCTCTGATGTCAAACACCAATGGATATGGGATCATCCATCGCCCATCACATGGGTTGAGAAGATATACGCTAGTCTACTCTGGAATATCGATGCCCCGTCTCGATATTCCCATGACTAGGAACATTGAAGGATGTACTCATTGACTACCCAGGCCCCACTAGTATGATCTACATCATAGTCCTGGAAGTCGAGTACATATCCTAAGGGCTTTATCAACATGTAACAAAAAGACAATAAGTGTACATGTTAAGATAAAGAGCAACCAGATAGCGTACTATCATGTCGAGCAAGAAAGTCCTACCTATATATGTCCCAGCATCCACTACAATATACATCTCATATACAGTAATGGCCTCTAGGGCATACATATAACTAACAACTAGATCGGCGGAGAGACCGAGGTTCGTTAGAAACTATTGAATCCTCCGGTTCTACCAAATCATCAGCTGCAATTTGTATAGCTGGAACTCTTTCTAGTTCTACCTCATGACCACTAATTTCTTCACAAGAAATTCCCTTTTACAAAGGTGGCATGCTGAGAAACAAAACATCTTTTGTTCCTCAGTTTGGTAGAAGATATTCCCTTGCGAATGCTTGGGATATCCAACAAACTTCCACAGAACTGGCCTTGCCTCAAGCTTGTCTGGATTATGCTTTTAGACATAGGCCGGACAACCCCAAATCTTAACTTCTTTAAGAGATGGGCTCTTCCCATACCATATCATATATGGAGTGGCAGGCATCTGATTTGATTTGAACCCTATTCAATAGGTATGCAGCTTCACAAGTGCATAACTCCCAAAAGGAAAATAGGAAACTCAGTAGTACTCATCATAGAGTGCACCATATCAAATAGGGTGTGATTGCTCCGCCCCGATACACCGACGTGCCGTGGTGTATATGGTGGAGTAATGCTGAGAGAGAATCTCATTCTCATTTAGAATATTCTAGGAATCCCATGCTCAAGTATTCTCCTCCCTGATCACACCAAAGGACATAATACTTATACCCGTTTTGGTTCTCTACTTCTAACTCATATTCATTGAATTTCTCAAAAGGTTCAGACTTGTGTTTCAACAGGAACACATGTGCGAATCTTGAGAGACCATCAGTGAATGTAATGAAGTACAAAGAACCAGTCCTGACATATGTAGACAGGGGACTTTCATACATCAGCATGTATCAATCCCAAGAGTTCACTAACTCTTTCTCTGTTTCTCAAACGGAGTTGTGGTCATCTTATCTTTGTGACATGACCGGCAAGTTTCACAAGATGTAAATTCAAACAAATTTAAATATACATCTTTATGTAACTTCAGCTAGTCGGGTCGTATTGATATGACCTAGTCTACAATGCCTCAAGAAGGATTCGTTCATTTCTGAACTCTTCCTCTTGTGTGTGTTCTGTACACTAAGAACTGTGGTTTGATTTAGAACGTTTATGCTTTTAGATAACGTGCCTGAACCGATCAACTCTTGATATAGGAAATGTTCAAAACATTATCCAACAATGCAAAATTATATCCTTCTTTTCTAATAAAGAGACTGATATGATGTTGTATATCAGGTTCGGTATCTAATAACATTCGTTCAGAATCAATGTATTCTGGTAATACAGGGTGATAACTACCAACAGACTTGGCTGCAACACTTGCATCATTTCCAACTCTTGAAATTTATCACCCGTTCTCAGTTCTCTACCTATCTGTAGCCCATGTAACAAATTACATTTGCGGGATCCTGATCCGGTATCTCATACCCAGGACGTAAAGGATACTGAGAAACAGTTCTCGGTAACGAACATACCCGAAGATTATGAATCAACATGCACTTTCTTCGTTTGGGCGGCACGGGAATTCTGGTAATCCCCTATTTCCTGCTCTGTCTTATAACAATTATAAGTTGGAGCGGGACCAACGTTCCTTAGCACAGTATAACAAGTGGGTTCGGCTAATACATCCGTATTATTATCTTGATTAAGGCATGACATACTCGCAACCAGGAGAGAGAGAGAAGAAAGCACTCAGCGTGTGCTTTTACAAGATTAGATTGGTTATCAATTTATCTAATCAGGATGGCTCCTACTTTTTTTAGTCAAATCTACCTTTAAACCCTAAAAGGAAAGACTAGCCGGGATTAATTACACGTTACAAGTTCGCCAATCTTTCAGCCAGGCTAGTGCCGGAACTTTGAGGGAGGTTCCCAGTACTTTCGCACGGACCTAATTAAAATAAACCTCGTTTTCCCAGGGGCGTAACCCCGTTAACACCTTTCTAGACACCTACTTGATCGGCTAATTGTAATGTGTAAAACTCTCCCAGGAGTAACTCTGACTCACAGCGGGTATCGGGATCCAACTATCTCATAGAAGGTATGCAATCTCATTGCAAATTTCAACACTTGAAATTCCCAATAATATTTTGCCCCTAGCATCCTATGACCTTGACGAAAGCCAACAAACCATAGGCTACTAGTCAAGTTCAACCCGTCATTTTCCGATTGAATTAAACCCATTCGTACGATCCTTGACGAAAGCCAACAAAGTCGCATGACTACCCTAACCCAATCGCATCATATGCTTATACAGATAAGCATAAATAGCTACCGCACACTACGCCTTGACGAAAGCCAACAAACGTAGTATGAATACTATGAAGTACTTATCTGAAATGACGGAGGGCTACGACAGGTTTTTAAGAAAACCCTTTGCGTAATGAACTTGATATCGTTGTAGAATCGAGTAATTTTGAATGGAATATTTTTGAGGCCTTTTCTAGTTTTGCTAAATAGGTCACTCCCGGTGAAGGGATCTCGGCTCTTTCCTCATCGAATAAGGTGCAGGATATTTCACAAATATCACTATGCAAAGCAAACACTATAGAAGCAATCAAAAGACAAACCGAGTTTGTAGCATCTGCTAGTTTCGCTAAAGAGGTCACTCCCGGTAAAGGGATCTCGGCTCTTTCCTTATCGAATAAGGTGCTGGATATTCTACAAGGAACACCGCTATGTAAAGCAAGAACTAGAGCTACCTGTTTTTAAACAAGTTTCTACAACATCTTTAGGTTTCTTTTAGTTTCATTAATCTCATTAATGAAGTCCCATTTTAATTATGCTTCACAAGCATCACATTTGAAACGAAATCTGCAATGTAATATATATCTCATATATATAATATAAACATTCGTCTCAGGCTGTAATATGATCTCATCACAGAACATTACAGCAGAAGAACATATATGAAATATTGGATATACTAGGAGGTCCGTGTTTTTAATACGAGCCTGTATAAAACATGGATTCCACGGTCGTGATGAATAGTCAAACCCACATCCGTAGACCCCTACGAGAGCGGCAAGCAACACTGCCAATTTTAGGGTTAGGAGACCCGGTCTCAACTCCTCTAGATGGTCTCCCACTGGACCCTAGAACCCGGTTACTTGTGCTCTCCGCCTTGGGTCTACCTAATGCGGAAAAGTAAATAATATACAATGGTGACATCATCCTCATCCCGGAAGTGCCCCAATAAAAGAATATTACATATAATTAAATTTTACATGAATGAAAAAGAAAATCTCCCATCTCACATTAAACCCCCGGCTATTCAAAACGCGACGATCCAATATAACATATCACGGCAACACATAATATCTCATATCATCAACGTAAGTAAATATGCGTATCCCAATTGTCGTTGATGTATAGCAACGAAACCGGCGATACACCATATATTACACTTACGGTCGTAGAAAAGAAAGTGTAAAACTACAACAGTTGGAATCCGCAACCTCCTTTGACATCGCATGCCTAACCAAATGAATTCCTTAGACATCGCATGCCTAACAATTATAAACCCTGCATTTTAGTCTCGATCTCGAAAACACTTTTCAATATCTAGTCGGGCAATTCAACAAGATTCCCGACATCCTGATCGAATGCTTGTCGCAAACTTTAGCAGACGGCCGCACCCCCGGCTGCCGTCGACGAAGTGCACTAAGGCGGAACACCGCTGCCGCGAGCACCCGAACGGATGCTTTTGGCGACGAGGTTCTCCTACAGTCACTTGGTCGGGGCTAATGGGCGTGGCTATCTATTAAGTTTACCCGGCGAGTATTCGCGTACGCTACGTGATTGCGACTGAGTTTTGATCACAACAAAATCCCGTGGCAACCGATCAAATGAGACTAAACTGCTAGATTTATAACATTCAAATTAGTTATCTCATAACTACTTGTGGATTCCAAATATTGTATCACTTTCCAGATAAATAGACAATGTTAAACTTTCCGATCGAATAAACAAACACCCAAGATTTCCCAAATGGCTCAACACTTGAGCGGAGTTTAAAAGCATCCATCACATGCCACAGTACCAATGGTCCAGCCGTAGAAGGGTCAAACCAACGCCTCACATGTGGCAACGCCGTACTGCCCAAAACCTTAAGGTTTAGAGGCAGTTCAGATGGTCACATAATCGAGTTAAGGTTTGTGTTCTTCTAGAGGGTCCACCGCGTTACTTGCACGACTTAGAACGTTCTTAAACTAGGGAAAAATCCAACACTTGGAAATTTTCCGGCAGGGGAAAAAGTGAGTTATTGATATCCGTTCGAACTTTTTAACACGCTCTAAAATAACCCGGAAAAAACTTAAACGAAGTTAAACTTTCCGATTGAATCAACGAATACAAAAGATCTCCAGAAAACTCAACACTTGAGCAAATATTAAAAATCCCCAGAAGCATCAGGAAATACCTACGGTTATTACTGTGCAAACACTATCCCTCAATCCTTTGTTCTTGCCGCGGAACCGCCGCCAATACCCTGGTTTGGCCGCGGTTCTGCGGCGCCTTAATGGATTTAGGGGGTCGTTTTTCATAGTAACCCTTAGAATTCCCTGCTTAATTTTCTGAGTATTTTTAATACAGAAAAATCAACATTTTTAAAAAATTTCCAGAGAGTGGTCATAAAGCGACGTTTCGGGGTTCGATCGGACTTTAAACTTCGTCTAGACTTCGCCTAAAACTCTAGCTTGGCTTTGATACCACTGTAGGGTTACTAGGCACTCTCACAAGGGTCTATAAGGCATCAACCATGCCCGATTTAAAATTTAGACGTGCCGAACAACCCTAACCAAGATCTTTAAACTAGAGATTAGGCGAAACAAAGCATGTTAAACATAACATCTAAGAGTTTGGGATTACAATCTTTGTAGTCCGGTCCTTCACTTCTAAAGCTCCGTGTTGAGGTCCCTTCACTGCTATCATCGAGTACCCGGACTCTAGAGAGGCTCCACGAAGAGAAAGATACAAGCTTGCTTCCGATCTTCGATAACTAAGATGATCTACCTTGAAGAAACTTTAACTCAAGCTCTCACTCACTAATAAAGTGAACACCCTAATCTAATTGGCAAGAATATATTAGGATGATGAAGTAGGATTTATGCTCTCTTTTGTTTTCTTAATCTCACTCATTTTCATCACTAAAATCAAAGCTAGAAAGCTTTGCAAGGAGGAAGAAGAAGATGAATTACTTTTTGATGAATAATGAATCCATGTGAGGTTAGAAATGCAACCATGGGTTAAGTATGATAACTTAACCCATGTAGAGAATGAACCATGGTTAATGGTTGGGTTGGGTTAACAAATATCATAACAAAATATCTTTACAAAATATCTTTGCAAAAACAGAAACAAAAGCTTCTAGAAGCTTCCAGAAAAATTAACCCAAATCAAACCTTAATCATGTTTAATCTCCACTAATCATGTTGCATTAATAACCATAATATGTTACAATATTATATATCACATATATAATATTTATTGTAACAAAATAAAATAATACAATTAACATATATCGTATATATATCAATGTATTATCCGAGTGAGAAAAAGAATCTTTTAGTGAGCTTATATCAGTTAATGTAATTTAATATATCAAATATATAATTATACATTAAATTATCGAATCAACACTTGATCCGATAATCCGGCTATTTCACAAATAAACGACTAATATAATCTTTATCAGTTCATCGAATCAACACTTGATCCGATGACCCGGCTATATCACATATACCCGGCCGATATCTCATATCACGAGAATCTAATACGGTATCACATACACGTATTGTTCTCGGTCCCGCACATATCATATATGTGCTCCTACTCTGTTTTGCCTGAGCCAAGAAACCTCTGTGTAGGACTCTAAAGAATCGTCAATACGCCGGCAGTAAGTGATGATCATATCAAACACCCACAAGTTGCAAGCGGACAGCTAAACGTAACAGCCACCCAGGTATTGAGCGATCAGAAGATCAACAAGCAAGCCTATACATTCTCCTGCGAATCCAATCAGTAACACTCCCGTACAGTCCGGTCTCTTCGTCTGATATGTCGCATATCTCGCCTAGGGGTGGAAAACGTCAGACCCCAGTAGCTTGATAAGTCATGTCGATATGAGGTCCATAACAGTTCGAGAAACTACTGATAACACTTACGAGTAATTCTCAGCAACCCTGGCCAAGGATTTCCAGTTATAGCCAATCGAACACAGCGCAACATCAACTCCCTATACCGGGAGAAACGAATCCCCTCCTATCGCTCATTGCCTCCATGTGATTCGGGACTGTACCCAAAAGCTACCTTTTTGTACGCCCTCTTGGACGTGGTATGATGGAAATCAAAGCACAGTGGGAATCACACAAGACTCTATGACGATCTCGGGTCTACAGACTAACCTATACCAGTGTCACCAGAGAACTGCCATCTGACGTGAGGTATAATACCATCTGGGAGTTCTCGGCGAGTCCGTCCAGTGTACCCGGTCTCTACTGAGCACTCGTATACCTACTCTGATGTCAAATACCAATGGATATGGGATCATCCATCGCCCATCATATGGGTCAAGAAGTGCATACGCTAGTCTACTCTGGAGTATCGATGCCCTGTCTCGGTACTCCGACGACTAGGAACATTTGAAGGATGTACTTGGTGACCACACTGTCCCTACTAGTATGATTTGCATCATAGTCCTGGTAGTCAAGTACTCATCCTAAGGGCTTTATCAACATGTGACATAGAGACAATCAGAGTACATGTTAAGACAAAGAGCAACCAGATAGCGTACTATCATGTCGAGCAAGAAAGCCCTCCCTATATTTGTCCAAGCATCCACTACAATATACATCGTATGTACAGTAATGGCCTCTAGGGCATACATATAACTAACACCGTGTGTATATTCCGCGGCATACTTACGATACGCTACTCCGCTTAAGAAGCCTTAGGATGTACATTTCCTTGCACTGCATTATATTCATTCCTTTGATCTATCCTCATCATTATCGGTTTACGGTTTGCTTCCACGATTACACGGGCAGAGAGAGCTACGGCTAGAGTTACGTCAGCACGAGCTCGTCACGGATGAGGACTGACCAGGGCGTGATTCCAGGGACACACGATTTCAGAGAGGTGTCATTTTATTGTGTTTTCACGCTATGAGAGTTTGATGGATCGCTTTTACGAGATTTATCGGACGTGCAGATCAGCACCAGAGGATCATGCTACTGCTAAAGGCCAACCAGAATGTGATGACCATCGATGCACCGATTATTTGATGATTGAGGCACTGTTCAGCGTGCGGACAAATGAGCCAGTTGTTGCTGCGAATAACGAGATATCGCCCCAGATGTTTGGAGCTATTGCCGCACGAGTTGTACTTAGAGATATGATAGAAGATCGCTAGTCACCAATGGAGGAAGGACTAGGACATGTGATTCATTGCCTACCCTGATGCGAGGTCATCAGATTGATTGATTCCAGCTAGAGACGACTTCACGCAGGTACGTTGGGCGTCGATAGAGACGATCGAATGTCAGAAACCTATTTTCCAAGTTTAAAGTATTCAGAGAAAAATGCAATTACTGCTATGAACCCTCTAGAAGAATGAAATCCTAACTCGACATAATGACCATGAGAACGCTTTGAATCCTTAGGGTTTGCTGCAGTTCAGCGGTGCTATTAGTGAAGCTTGGGTTTGTCCTTCTACGGTTGGTCCACAGGTACTGTGGCATGTACTCGATATTATTAAACTGTACTTAAGATGTTGAGCTCTTGGGGGATTATGGAACCTTGACGAATCGATCGAAATGTTCGACATCATTCGGATATCATGTGATAGGATAAATTGTTTGGGAGACTCCAGATACGAGTATAGCTGTTGGAGCGCAGTCCATGTATCCACGAAGAGATGAGTCCGAAGTAGTCGACATTAGAGAAAAGTGGAGTAAGAAGTTCGTACGAGATCTTGATGAGATGACGTTCCACTCCGCCGACATCCGAGATGTGATACGCATGCAGAGGCGTTGTATATGAATATATCTTTCAGAAGGAGTCGCGATGAGTATGCAGCCGTTCTGGAACAAGATACAAATTTAGTAAAATATGATAACTTCCGGGCAGTTCGGCAGAAATGAGATTTGGGAGAGACTTCGACAGAACCTTTCTGGAATACTATACGAGAAGACTTGGACCCAGGAGCGGTCATATTGTGCACACCCAGTAGGCCAGAGTTCGGCATCGTCGACGAGATAGTTGGCCAGAGATTTTTAGAGGATGTGCCAGAGCGGGACTGTTTCCGTCGTCATTCCATATTGGGCCGTTGAGCCGAGGAGCTATATATCTAGCAATCTGCAGTGAGAGACGAGAGCCTAAGGGCACCAGACGACAGGCCATGAACAGTAGGCAAGTAGATATCTTGCTCTGCTAGCATTGGATGCACCGACACCTTCTCGATTTTGAAGGTGGACGTATCGACGACGGTATTTATGATTTGTGATTTGGTGATTCGATTATCACGTATCCGTCATTTTTGGATTTCGGTATTTTGGACGATTTGTTTGCATGATTGAGATTTTTGTACACTACGGTTGCACTTGATTTCGATTGATGTCATTCGAGATATTGATTTTGCTTTCATGCCTATGATATGCTTATGATTTAATTTGTACTTTCGGCATAGTTTTCATGCACTTTTAGTATTTGATTTGATTTTGGGCACGCTGATGCACATGGTTGTGGGATTATGTACCACGGTATACCTGATTTGGATTTGGATTGAATGTGTCGTATACCGTCGATTTCGATTTTGATATTCGATATTTGTTTTCATACACTTGATTTGGATTCTTGCGCATGCTTGGGCACTTAATGCAATTTTGGTGCACACCAGATGCACTAAATCGAGATTCCTCGTGCATATCAGATGCACCTGCTATTGCTGTCAGGCAAACCCGTTGTCCTTGACAGATGTTTCGTGCACACCCGATGCACTCATATGTTTTTTCTGTGCACATGTGTGGCACATTCATGGATTTCGATTTCCGTGCGCACCAGACACACGTAGCATTTATATGCACATTTTGGGATTGATTTTTTATGGAGCAGTATGTTTTTATGATATTTGCCATTTGTTTTCGTACTGAGCAGGACTAGTCAGAGGAAAGTACCTGGATATATTTTGCATGCATTTATAGTTATCAAAGGGATTTCCAAAAAGGGAGCTATAGTCTCAGTATTTACCTACGTGTCTGATATGACACGAAACGTTAAAACAAGGAAACCCTTCTAAATTATTTTCAAAAACATTGGGACGTACATATTAAACAAAGGATAAGTATGAATATAATTATTTTCTTACAATAGACGTCCGCCACTGTGCCGCGATACGCGCATCGCACAGCAATATGAAAGGTTTGGCATGCATTTCCTTCAGATGTTTACATGTATAGTTTTGATTTATATCATATTGGTTTTCGTGTTGGATTTGACATTTGTGTCTTCACCTTGACTCCGATGATTGCGAGATGGTTGACGGGGTTTTGATTTGGAGTTATCTGCTCATTGTTCATGCGCGTGCATTGCGCTATGATGCGTCTTATGTATTAATGATTTCGGAGCCCCGACGACTTAGTCTTTTACTGAAATGTTTTAGTATTTGAGGAGTTTAAATTTAAATTCAGGGACCGAATTTTTTTATGGGGGGAGACTGTAACATTTCAGAAAAATAAAATATTATTTTTGGGAATTTTTATAATTAAATAATAAATATAATGAATATTTTAATATTTCGGTATAATTAAATACCGATAAAACAGAAAAAAATATTTGAAAAATTATAGAAATTATTGAAAAGAGGTTGTTTTATTGTATTTAAGCAAATTATGAAATTTTATGATTTATTATACACTATTTAGAGCTAATCGCGATTAAATATTGCTAATCGCGCATTAAGCTTGTTTTGTGCATGACATGCACCGTGTCGTATTTTACCCTTGTGTTATATTTTATAACCATGGTTTCATTTAGGATTTATGTGTTTGGTTTTAAAAATGAAATGAGAAGAAAAGATAAAGAAAAGAAAAGAAAAGAATAGAATATGAAGCATGGGTAAGTGAGAGAGTGAGAGGGGTCAAGAGAGAACCATACCCATTTGTCCCCCTCATTTTCTTCATCTCTTTCTCTCTCCCTTAACTCCATGGCTGCCTCTCCCTCTCCCCCTTCCTCTTCATCCTCAAAACACCTCATTTCCCACCTCAAAACACCTCACTCCTTTCATTAAAATCATGCACAAGCTTATCACAAACCCTTTGGACCAAGAAAAATCCAATTTTGAAGACTTGGGGCAACTCAAGAAAATTCTTGAGTCGCCAAATGAGGTAATTTCTGCACCATCATAATAGTATTTCGATTCCTTAAGTATCCATAAAAGTTTAGAATCGATATTGTGTAGTTTAGCGAACTTTGAAAATTCCAAGTTAGGGATTAGGGTTTGAATTGATTTCAATGGTGCAATTGAGGTGTAATTAGGGACTACAACCCCTGTTATGATGATATAGTGGACTGAAACAGAGACTTAAACCCCAAGTGCACACTTAGAATTCCGCCGATACGGAAAATTATGGAAATTGTGATGGTTTTTTAATATCTGCTAACACCCGGAGACCTGAAAAATTATTTAGCAAACACAGAGGAGTGTGCAGGCACCTAGGAAGCTAACCCCATGACCCCAGCCCCTACACCCTCATCTGGGCTGTAAATAAAACCTTTCTGGCTGCAATTTGCGGCCAGAGCTTGAGCAATAGGCTTCGTGCTTCTCCTGTAGCTCCATCTCTTGTAAACTAGACCCTTTACATATGAAAAATTTGCCAATTTGACCTAGGGTAAAATCTGGGACCTTTTTCATGAGTTGCTGTTTTGATTCGGGGTTATATTTTTTGTATTTGGGATTCTAGATTTTAGTATTTGTGTTTTATCTCGATCACTTGACGTTTGTACGACGATATCGAGGGTTGTTTGGTGGTTTGAAAGGCGTAGTCCGTAGGTTCTAACCTATAGGCTTTTAGCGTGTCGTTTTGGTTTTGATTTGGATTATAATGCGATACGATACGTTGTGACATGTAGGTACCCCCACGAGGACTTCGAGACGACAAGCAAGCGCGTGGCGACGTCGGAAACGGCAAGCGAAGAGCAAGGTGAGTAGATATATATCTACGGGGGAAGTCGGGTGGATGGCGTATAGCAACCCCGCAGTTCGTAGTGTAGTTGATGATATGTTATATATTTACATATGTGTTGTGAATTTGGATGATAGTGTCGTGGTTGATTTCTTAGTCGCGAACCATAGAATAGGTTTGCACACACGCACACACACCCTTGCATGCATTATTATTACTTGTGCGTATATGGGGATACGTATACACACACACACACACATAGGTATGGGACTATGTATATATATATACGTATACCTATACTTGGATAATGAGGATAGTGGATGATATTTGGAGATGAGTCGATGAGATTAGGCTTGATGCCATGAGATCGGTGATATGTTTTGGTTCGTATTATGAGATACGACATGAGATTATAGCGGGCCTTTAGGCGTGTGTTTTCATACACGTAGATATATATAGATGGTATCGGTATGTACTAGACTTAGATCAGTACCCCTAATACAGGATATGATGATAATGGATACCAGATGAATAATGAAATGTGATATTTGACCCGTACCTGGATTTGGGATGCCGTACGACGGATTTACGTACGAGCTATATATTGATGAGAGATCCGCACTCTTGACTCGAGGATGTCATGTGGTATATTGTATCGTATGTGATACTGTTGAGGCGGGATCACCGACTATTATATTTATATGTATCGACTCAGATTTAGGTGGTTTCCTTATCTTTTCGATCAGCCTGTTAGTTTAGCCCTGTAGTTTACTTGTAGATGTTAGACTAGACTCGAGTCATATCTATTTCAAAAACTAACGAATCGTGAGTATTTTAAAGACAGATCAAGGGATACTACGGATATTTTCAAAGGATGTACCTTTTCATAAAAACACCGTAGCCCTATTTTCTAAACACTACGATTCGTGCAACTTTCAAATACAAAAAACTGTATGACTCGTATATAGGATTGTATATTTCATTGTTGATGCATTATTATTCATTTACCATTTATTCTACTGCTCGCATTGCATTGCATTACATGCTTATATGTTATTGATTCACATTCCATTGGGCATATGACATATAGCATACCTGTATACCTACATGCTTACACATATGCCTTTACATAGTTACATGTTCACCTTTATATGATGTTGTTTGAATTTGGAGAATTTAGGAACCGCACGATATATTTTATAACTTGTTGCAGTTAAATAGCGATTTTTCCTTATATGCTCATATTACTGTTTCATGTTACATATATTATATTCATGGGTTTCGCATTGAGATATGGTTTTCATATGATGTTTTCTGGATTGTTTTACTCCTGCGTATATATATCAGTGGTATGGGTCGCTGATATATATATGCATACCCATCGTATACATATATTAGAGGTATGGGACGCTGATATATATATACACCTACATAATATATCATCATAATGATCTATGCAAATAAACTTATTCATTATATATGAGGGGCCTATGTGCGAGGGGCCTATGTGCTCGATGTGAGGGGCCTATATGGTCGATGAGAGGGGCCTATGTGCTCGATGTGAGGGGCCTATATGGTCGATGAGAGGGGCCTATGTGCTCGATGTGAGGGGCCTATATGGCCGATGTGAGGGGCCTATGTGCTCGATATAGTGTCTCTCTCTCTCTCTCTATATATATATATATATATATATATATATATATATATGAGTTTTACTCGATATTGAATTATATGAGATTGACTTGATATTGGATTCAGGATATATGAGATTTACTTGATATTGTACATTCAGGATTTATGAGACTTACATGATATGAGAGCCAATTTGGGGGCTGATTTGAGAAAATTGAGATTTGGATTGTCTTGATGGATTTTGGTCATACCACGAGGTCAGGATTCCATGGGAATGACATGTTTTATTCCATACTCCGCATTTATTGTTTATGCACTGCTTCATATATTAGTAGTACCTGATAGAGTACCTTTCACTTTTATTTTATATGCATTGCTTCATGTATTAGTTGTAACTGCTAGAGTACCTTTCATGATTGCTGCATATATATATTGTCATATCATTGCTTCATGTATTAGTTGTACCTGCTAGAGTACCTTTCATGACTGCTGCATATATACATTGTCATATCATTGCTTCATGTATTAGTAGCATAGTCACAAATTCGTGATTCGGCAATAATTCGCCGAGGTCGAAAATTCGGATTCAGAGAACTATTCGGAAAAAATCGGCAGGTATTCGGGAAAGATTCGGTAAGTGTTGGGGAAATGTTCGGGAAGGATTTCGAGCAAAAAATTAATATAAAATCAATATATGAGACGCTAGATTTTGATTTCGTGAATTATTCGTTTTTTTTTAATAATTCGCTTTTTTTTTGAATAATTCGCGAATAATTCGGGAATTATTCACGAATAATTCGGCGCGTTCGGTGATGGCGAATAATTCGCAGATTTAATCGGCAGTCACATAATTCGCAAATTATTCGCGATTTCGCCGAATAATTCGCGAATTATGTGACTATGATTAGTAGTACCTGATAGAGTACCTTACATGATTGTCGCATACAGATTTGTCATATTATTGCTTCATGTATTAGTTGTAACTGCTAGTGTACCTTTCATGACTGTTGCATATACATATTGCCATTTATTGCTTCATGTATTAGTAGTACCTGATAGAGTACCTTTCATGATTATTGCATATACATATTGCCATTTATTGCTTCATGTATTAGTAGTACCTGATAGAGTATATTTCATGACTGTTGCATATACATATTGCCATTTATTGCTTCATGTATTAGTAGTACCTGATAGAGTACCTTCATGAATGTTGCATACATATTGTGTGGATATATGAGATTTATTGATATTGGGATATTGAGATATATATTTTGTGTCGATACTTAACACTGATTTTCTGATGATTTCATTGATGATACTTGAATGTTTATACAAAAATCTCACTATATTAAGAAAACGGTTTTCTCATTCATGATATATTCTGTTTTCATTTTACCGCATTCATACCTCATAATTGCGATATTTTGCTACCGAGGCATTGACACGAGCACATGGGATTACACTTATGTTTAGATGTTTATCCTTGCCTTTTTATTATGCTTCAGAATTTATCATATTGAGGAGATATATATATATATATATATATATATATATATATTACTGATCGTTTGACCTAGGATTTAGTCATACATACGATTTCTGCTCTGTGATGTTTTCTACTCACGGGTTGGCAACTCACTCCCGTTGTGCCACAGTTTCTTGCAGGTTTTGCCGTACAGGTTTCATTGCGGCTTTCTGGCACACTGCTCCCATTCCGGGTGATTGCTTTGGTAGGTAGCTTGACTCGCATCGTGACCACCATTGTACTTATTTATTTTCAGTTGTATCTAGCAAAATTCCATCAACCAGACATGTATATGTATTTGACTTAGAGACCAGTTGTACATTCTTTCGACCTTAGAGTCGCGCGTTGTATTATTATGAGTTTTTATATTGATTTGAGTTTCCTTTTCAGTTTTGATCCTCGCCTTTCGGCGTTGTATATTATATTGCTTTCGTGGTTGTGACCGTCGATTGACGAAGAGCTAGCTCCCGCTTCGGGATACCTTTTTCATTGTTCATATATTATTCATGTTGTGCCCCGTTTGGGGCCAATATTTACAAAGGAAACTCTGCCGAAATTTTCTGAAAAGACTTGATATTTTAAAATGCAATACTTAGGTGTATGTTATTTAAAAACCACTTGTTTTACAACATGTTTTCTACACTTCTTCTTTAAAAATGGTTTAGATTTCTGGGCTTTTGGTTTACTTGAATTAGATGGGGTCATATGGACTTCATATGATTCAAGGGCCAGTCACGTACTACTTCGGGTCATGACATCTATGGTTTGTTGACCTTGTCAAGATCATAGATCGCTCGGGGCAAAACATTATCGGGAATTTCATGTGTTGAAATTTGCAATGAGATTGCATACCTTCTATGAGATAGTTGGATCCCGATACCCACTACGAGTAAGAGTTAATTTTGGGAGAGTTTTACACATTACAATTAGACGATCAAGTAGATGTCTAGAAAGGTCTTAACGGGGTTATGCCTCTTGGAAAATGAGGTTTATTTTAATTTGGTTTGTGCGAAAGCACGGGGAACCTCCCTGAAAGTACCGACACTGGCCTGGCTGAAAGATTGGCGAACTTGTAAGCTGTAATTAATCCCGGCTAGTCTTTCTTTTAAGGGTTTGAAGGAAGATTTGACTAAAATAGTGGGAGCCATCCTGATTAGATATATTAATAACCAATCTAATCTTGCAAGAGCATACGCTGAGTGTTTTCTTCTCTCCCTCTCCAGGTAGCGACCATATCACGCCTTAATCAAGATAATAATATGGATGTATTGACCGAACCCGCTTGTTATACTGAGCTGAGGAACGTTGGTCCCGCTCCAACTTATAATTGTTATAAGACCGAGCAGGAAATAGGAGAATACCAGGATTCCCATGCCGCCAAAACGAAGAAAGTGCATGATGATGCATCTTCTTCGGGTATGTTCATTACCGAGAACTGTTTCTCAATATCCTCTACGTCCTAGGTATGAGATACCGGATCAGGATCCCATATATGTAATATGTTACATGGGCTACAGATAGGTGGAGAATTGAGAAAGGGTGATAAGTTTCAAGAGTTGGAAACGGTGCAAGTGTTGCAGCCAAGTTTGTTAGCAGTTATCACCCTGTATTACCAAATACCTTGATTCTGAACGAATATTATTAGATACCGAACCTGATATACAACATCATATCAGTCTCTTTATTAAGTAAAGAAGGATATAATTTTGTATTGTTGGATAATATTTTGAACATTTCCTATATCAAGAGTTGATTGGTTCAGGCACGTTATCTAAAAGCATATACGTTCTAAATCAAAGCACAGTTCTTAACGTACAGAACACACACAAGAGGAAGAGTTCAGAAATGAACAAATTCTTCTTGAGACATTGTAGACTAGGTCATATCAATACGACCCGACTAGCTAAGTTACATAAAGATGCATATTTAAATCAGTTTGAATTTACATCTTGTGAAACTTGCCAATCATGTCACAATGATAAGATGACCATAGCTCTGTTTATTGGAAACAGAGAAAGAGTTAGTGAACTCTTGGGATAGATACATGATGATGTATGTAAGTCCCCTGTCTACACATACCAGGACTAGTTCTTTGTACTTCATTACATTCACTGGTGATCTCTCAAGATTCGGACATATGTTCTTGTTGAAACAAAAGTATGAACCTTTTGAAAAATTCAAAGAATATAAGTTAGAAGTAGAGAACCAAAATGAGTATAAGTATTATGCCCTTTGATGAGATCAAAGAGGAGAATACTTGAGCACAGAATTCCTGGACTATTCTAAAGGAGAATGAGATTCTCTCTCAGCATTACTCCTCCGTATACACCATAACACGTTGGTATATCGGGGCGGAGCAAATCGCACCCTATGCGATATAGTGTACTTTATGATGAGCACTACTGAGTTGCCTATTTCCTTTTGGGGGTTATGCACTTGAGAAGCTGCATACCTATTGTATAGGGTTCCAACCAAATCAGGAGCCTACCACTCCATATGAGATATGGTATGGGAAGAGCCCATCTCTTAAGAAAGTTAAGATTTGGGTTGTCCGGCCTATGTTTAAAAGCAAAATCCGGACAAGCTCGAGGCAAGGTCAGTTCTATAGAAGTTTGTTGGATATCCCAAACATTCGCAAGAGAATATCTTCTACCCCACTGAGGAATAAAAAGTGTTTTGTTTCTCAGCATGCCACCTTTTGGAAAGGGAATTTCTTGTGAAGAAATTAGTGGTCATGAGGTAGAACTGGAAGGAGTTCCAGCTATACAAACTGCAGCTGATAATTTAGTAGAACCGGAAGATTCAATAGATCCCAACGAACCTCAGCCTCTCCGCCGATCTGGTAAGGTTCCTCACCCACCTGAGAGATACTTCGGTTTTCTCTATGACAGTGGGAGCAAGGATTTCATCATGAGATGATGACCCAACTAGTTTCGAGCAGGCCATCAAGAGTGGGGACTCTGTGAGAATGGCTGGATGCTAAGCGATTTGAGATGGAATCTATGTACACCAACAAAGTATGGACTTTGGTTGCTTTATCTGAAGGGTTAAATCCCCATTAGGAACAAGTATATCATGAGAAGATTACTTGGTGCACATAGAAAAGTTGAGACTTTCAAAGCTAAGACTTGTTGCAAAAGGTTCTTGTCATCCACCAGGTGTGGATAATGATGAAACCTTTTCTAGTCCCTATGCTTAAGTCCATCCAGATCCTACTTGCCATTGCTACATACCATGACTACGATATCTGGTGGTTAGGTGTCATGACTGCTTTTCTAAATGGTGATTTAGAAGAGAGCGTCTCTAAGTACACAGCCAGAGGGTTTCGTAGTCAGTGGGAGCAGCGGAAACATGTGCAAGTTGGTTTATGGGATAAAATAGGCATCGCGGAGTTGGAACATCTTTTTTGATGTGGTAGTCAAAGCGTTTGACTTCATCAAAATGGTAAATGAATCTTGTATATACAAAAAGGTAGTAAGGAGTATGGTGGTGATCCTCGTATTGTACGTGGGTGACATACTCTTGATAGGAAAGGAGTTTCCTATGCTACACTCGGTCAATCTCCTCTTATCATAAGAATTCTCCATATAGGATCAAGGTGATACCTCATAAATCCTGGGTTTTAGATCTATGAGATAGATCTAAATGGATGTTAGGATTCTCACTAGGTGTAGTGAGATGGTATCAATTGATCCTGGGGAGAATTACTGGATAGCTTTCAGAGTGATAATGTCGACTGAATGTCAGTCACAGGCATTGTCTTTACCCTCAGTGGAGGGACGGTATGTTGGAAGAGTTCCAAGCTAGATACCATGACATACTAGACGATAAAGGCTGGATACATTGCTACCAAGGATGCTACCAAAGAGGCTGTCTGGATATATATAAGTTCATGAGATGAACTTCGTTCCTACCATTGTGTGACAATGGAGTTGTGGCTTAGGCCTAGGAACCCCCATCCCATCTATGATCCAGACATATTCTTAGGCAGTATTACCTGATCATGGAGATGGATGATCTCCAGGGAGATCGGGGTTAAGGAGAGTATACACAGAGGAGAACATGGTGGATCAACTCACAAAGGCGTATTCCCAGGAGAGACTTTTATGGGATGGTTGAGAATGAGATACTTCAACCACTGCTGATTGTTGGGTATGGGATACTACAATAGATGGCCCTAGTGCAAATAGGAGATTGTTAATTATATGTGTGCCCTAGAGGCCATTGTTGTACATACAATGTATATTATAGTGGATGCTTGTACATATATATGGAGGACTTTCTTGCTCAACATGATAGTATGCTATCTGGTTGCTCTTTATCTTAACATGTACGCTGATTGTCTCTATGTTACATGTTGATAAAGCCCTTAGGATGAGTACTTGACTACCAGGACTATGATGTAGATCATACTAGTGGGAACATAGTAGTCGCTATGTATATCCTTCAAATGTTCCTAGTCGTGGGTGTATCGAGACATGGTATCGATATACCAGAGTAGACTAGCGTATAGCTTCTCGACCCATGTAGATGGGCGATGGATGATCCCATATCCATTGGTGTTTGACATCAGAGATAGTATACGGGTGCTCAGTGGAGATTAGGTACACTGAACGGACTCGCCGAGAACTCCCAGATGGTATTATACCTAATGTCAGATGGCAGTTCTCTGGTGACACTGGTACAGGTTAGTCTGTAGACCCGAGATCGTCATAGAGTCTTGTGTGATTCCCACTGTGCTTTGATTTTCACCTTACCACGTTCAAGAGAACGTGCAAAACGGTGGCTTTTAGGTACAGTACCGAGTCACATGGAGGCAATGAGCGATAGGAGGGGTTTCGTCTCTCCCGGTATTCGGAGTTGATGTTGCGCTGTGCTCGATTGGCTATAACAGGAAGTCCTTGGCCAAGGCTGCTTTAGAGATATACTGGTAAGTGTTATCAGTAGTTTTCGACCCGTTATGAGCCTCATATCGACACGACTTATCGAGTTACTGGGGTCTGACGTTTACCACCCCTAGACGAGATATGCGACATATCAGACGAAGAGACCGGACTGTACGGTAATGTTACTGATTGGATTCGCAGTAGTGTGAGCAGGATTTCTTTTTGATCTTCTGATCACTCAATACCCGGGTGGCCATTATGTTTAGCAGACCGCTTGCGGCTTGTGGGTGTTTGATATGATCATCACCTACTGCCGGCGTATTGACGAGTCTTTAGAGTCCTACACTGGGGTTTCCTGGCTCAAGCGAAACGGTGTAGAAGCACATATGTGATATGTGCGGGACCGAGATTGATACGATATGAGATACCGTATTCTATTCTCGCGATATGAGATATCGGTCGGTTATATATGATATAGCCGGGTTATCAGATCAAGTGTTGATTCGATAAGTTGATTCATATGATATTAGTCGGTTATAGGTGATATAGCTGGATTATTAAATCAAGAGTTGATTTGATAATCTAATGTATAATTATATATTTGATATATTACATTACATTAAATAGTATTAGCTCACTTATGATTTCTTTTCTCACATTTGTTATACTTTGCATATTTGTGATATATGTATTGTTATCTTATTGGCACAAAATATATATGTGATATATATAAGTGCGTCATGTTAGGTTAAACTTGCAACATAGTTTGTATGAGACTTAAACCATGCTAGGTTAAGTTAGGGTTTTATTTTTCTTAAGGATTTTAAACATTTGGATAATGAGTCATGGTTCAAAGCTTGTAGGTTTCATTGACTAAGTCCACTTGTTTGTCAACCTTAAGATATTTGTTAACCCAACCCTTAACTCATAGCTATGGTTTATTCTCTGCATGAGTTAGGCATGACACTAACTCACCATGGTTGCAATTCTAACCTCACACAATAATTCATTCTCACTTGATGAGTTCATTCTTCTTCTTCCTCCTAAAAGGCTTTCTAGCTTCAATGGAGATATGAGATAAAATGTGAGAAAATCAATTCGAAAGTGAGCCCACTTCCTACTTCATCATCCTATACTACTTGCCATTTAGTATAGCGTGTTTGCTTCATTAATTCCATAATTAGTGAAGAAATAGCTTGGGTTAGTGTCTCCTCGACGTAGATCATCTTCGGCCTTGAAGTCTTCGAAGCAAGCATGTTCATTTCCTCAAGGAAGCCTCTCTAGAGTCCGGAGTTCATGATCGTAGTGAAGGGGAATACTACACGGAGCTATTGAAGTGAAGGACCGGTCTACAAAGGTTGAATTCCTTGCTCACTAGACTTGTAAAGTGTTTGCATTTATATTTCCGTCAATTTCTAGGGTTAGGGTTAGCTAGAATGGCAAAATTTTAATCTGGCATGAGATATGCCTCCCGAAACCTTGATGCCGTGCTAGGTAACCCTGCACTTATGTGTTGCTGTGATATGTTATATTGGATCGTCGTGTTTTGAATAGCCGGGTTTTTTTATGTATGATAAGAGTTTTTCATTTTCATTCATGTAAAAGCTTGTATGCAATATTCTTTTATTGGGGCACTTCCGGGTTGAGGATGATGTCACCATTAATGTATATTATTTACTTTTCCGCATTAGATAGACTCAAGGAGGAGAGCACAAGTAACCGGGTTCTAGGGTCCAGTGGGAGATCATCTCGAGGAGTCGAGACCGGGTCTCCTAACTCTAGAATTGGCAGGGTTGTTTGCCGCTCTCATACGGGTCTAGGGATATGGGTTTGGCTATTCATCGCGACCGTGGAATCCGTGTTTTTTACTGGTTTAATTTGAAACACGGAATTCCTAGTATATCCAATATTTCATATGTGTTCTTCTGCTGCTGATATTCTGTGATGTGATCACTTGATATTCTGAGACGAATGCTTATATTATATATATGATATATAATAAATATTGCTGCTTTCGTTTCTTCTGTGATGATTAGGAAGCATAATTGATAGGACTTCATTAATGAGATTAATGAAATAAAAGAAAGCTAAAGATGTTGTAGAATCTTGTTTTATAAACTGGTAGCTCTAGTTCTTACCTTGCATAGCGGTATTCCTTGTAGAATATCTAGCACCTTATTCGATAAGTAAAGAGCCGAGATCCCTTCACCGGGAGTGACCTCTTTAACGAAACTGGCAGATGCTACAACCCATTCGGTTTTGTTTTTGATTGTCTTTTTAGTTCATGCTTTGTCAAATATCCAGCACCTCATTCGATGGGGAAAGAGCCAAGATCCCTTCACCAGGAGTGACCTCTTTAGCGAAACTAGTAAAACCCTAAAAAAACACTCCTTTTCAAAATCACTCGATTCTACAACGATATCAAGTTCATTATGCTCATAGTTCTCTTAAAAACCCGCGTAACCCTCTGTCATTTCAGATAAGTGCTATTTTAGTATTTGTGCTACAGTAGTTTGGCCTTCGTCAATGCGTAGTGTATGGTGGCTGATTAGTGCTTATCTGCAGCATGAGATGCGATTTGATTAGGGTATTCATACGGCATTGTTTGGCCTCCATAAAGGGTCGTGCGGATGGGTCTAATTCAATCAAGAAATGAACGGGTTGAACTTGACTAGCGCCCTATGGATAGTTTGGCCTCCGTCAAGGTCATAGGACGTTAGGGGTAAAAACTATTATCGGGAATTTCAAGTGTTGAAATTTGCAATGAGATTTCATACCTTCTATGAGACAGTTGGATCTCGATACCCACTGCGAGTAAGAGTTACACCTGGGAGAGTTTTGTACATTACAATTAGCCAATCAAGTAGGTGTCTAGAAAGGTGTTAACGGGGTTACACCCCTGGGAAAATGAGGTTTATTTTAATTAGGTCTGTGCGAAAGCACGGGGAACCTCCCTCAAAGTACCGACACTGGCCTGGCCGAAAGATTAGCGAACTTGTAGGGTGTAATCAATCCCGGCTAGTCTTGCCTTTTATGGTTTGAAAGAAGATTTGATAAAAATAGCAGGAGCCATCCTGATTAGATAGAATAATAACCAATCCAATCTTGCAAGAGCATACGCTGAGTGTTTTCTTCTCTCTCTCCTGGTAGCGACCGTAACATGCCTTAATCAAGATAATAATATGGATGTATTGACCGAACCTGCTTATTATACTGAGCTAGGGACTGTTGGTTCCGCTCTATCTTATAACTGTTATAAGTCCGAGCAGGAAATAGGGGAATATCCGGATTTCCACGCAACCCAAACGAGGAATGTGCATGTTGATGCATCTACTTCAGGGGTGTTCGTTACCGAGAACTGTTTCCCAATATTCTCTACGTCCTAGGTATGAGATATCAGATTAGGATCCCACATATGTAATCTGTTACATGGGCTACAGAAAGGTAGAGAACTGGGAATGGGTGATATGTTTCTAAGTGTTAGGGAATGGTGCAATTGTTACAGCCAAATCAGTTGGCAAATATCACCTTGTATTACCAAATGGTGAATACATTGATTTTGAACAAATGTTATTAGATACCGAACCTGATATACAACATTACATCAGTTTCTTTATTAAGTTAAAGAAGGATATAATTTTATATTGCAGGATAATGTTGTGAACATTTTCCTTAATCAAGAGTTGATTGGATCAGGCACGTTATGAAATGACATATACGTTCTAAATCAAACCACGGTTCAAAGTATGTAGAACATACACAAGAGGAGTAGTTCAGAAATGAACGAATCCTTCTTGTGGTATTATAGACTAGGTCATATTAATGCGACACAACTAGCTAAGTTGCATAAGGATGAATATTTGAATCCGTTCGAATTTTCATTTTATAATACTTTCCAGTCTTGTCTCAAAGGTACAATGACCAAAACTCCGTTTATTGGAAATGGAGAAAGAGTTGCTGAACTCTTGGGACTGATACATGATGATGTATACGGTCCAATGTCTACAAATGCCGAGGTTGGTTCTTTGTACTTCATTACATTCATCGACGATCTCTCAAGATTCGGACATGTGTTCCTGTTGAAACACGAGTCTGAAACTTTTGAGAAATTCAAGAAATATAAGCTTGAAGTTGAGAACCAAACGGGTAGAAGTATTAAAGTCCTTCGATGAGATCGAGGAAGCGAATACTTGGGCATGGACTTCCTGGATTTTCTAAACAGAGAATGGGATTCTCTTTCAGCTTACTCCTTCGAATACACCACAGCACAACGGTGTATCGGGGTGGAGGTATCGCACCATATGAGATATGGTGCGCTCTATGATGAGTACTGCTGAGTTGCCTATTTCCTTTTGGGGGTTATGCACTTGAGAAGCTGCATACCTATTGAATTGGGTTCCATCCAAATCAGTGCCTACCACTCCATATGAGATATGGTATGAGAAGAGACCATCTCTTAAACGAGTTAAGATATAGGGTTGTCCGGCCTATGTTGAAAAGCAAAATCCGAACAAACTCGAGGCAATGTCAGTACTGTATAAGTTTGTTGGATATCCCATATATTTGCGAGGGTATATCTTCTACCTATCTGAGGAGCAAAATGTGTTTTGTTTCTCAGCATGCCATCTTTTTAGAAAAGGAATTTCTTATGAAGAAATTAGTGGTCTTGAGGTAGAACTGAAAGAAGTTCCAGCTGGACAAACTAACAGCTGATGATTTGGAGAAACCAAAGGATTCAATAGTCTCCGACGAACCTCAGCCTCTCCGTGAATCTGGTAGGGTTCCTCATCCACCTGAGAGATACTACAGTTTCCTCGATGATGGTGGGAGCGGGGATTGCATCATGGTAGATAATGACCCAACCAGGTTCAGGCAGGCCATCATGAGTGGGGACTCTATGAAATGGATGGATGCTATGCAATCAGAAATGGAATCCATATACACCAACAAATTATGACTTTGAATGTTGCACCTGAAGGGGTAAAACTCATCGGGAGCAAGTGGATCTTGAGAAGATTCTTGGTATAAATGGAAAAGTTGATACTTTCAAAGCTAGATTTGTAGTAAAAGGCTATCGTCAATAACCAGGTGTGGATTATGATGAAACCTTTTCTCAAGTGGTTATACTTAAGTCCATCAGGATTAAAGCAGGCATCGTGGAGTTGGAACATCTGTTTTGATATGGCAGTCAAAGAGTTTGACTTCATCAAAAAGGTAGATGAACCTTGTATATATAAGAAGGTTGTAGAGAGTAAGGTTGTCTTACACGTATTGTACCTAGATGACATACTCTTGATAGGAAATGACTTCATATGCTACACTCGGTCAAGCTCCTCTTATCATGAGGATTCTCCAAAGAAGATCTGGATGATACCTACTACATCCTGTGGATTATGATCTATGGTGATAGATCAAAGTGGATGTTGGGAGTGTCCCAAATCCAGGTACATTAACACCATACTAAATGGGTTTAGTATAGAGGATTCTAAGTGTGGTGGTTTGCCCTCTTACTCATGAATCACTCTCTCCAAAAAGATGTCTCCCGAGACTGATTTGGAGAAAGCTCGCGTGCAAGGGATACACTATGCTTCGGCAATAGGCTCTATCATCTATGCGATGTTATGTACCAGACCATATGTAGCTAACTTATTAGGTGTAGTGATTAGGAATCAATCGGATCTTAGGAGAATCACTGGAAAGCTGTGACGGACATTCTTAAGAACTTGAGAAGCACTAAATAAATGTTCTTGGAGTTTGGTAATAGTAAACTCCAGTGGGAGTCCTTTACCAATTCCGTCTTCTAAAGTGATAAGGTCGACTGAAAGTCAGTCACAGGCTCTATCTTTACCCTCACTGGAGGGATGGTATGTTGGAAGTGTTCCAAGCTATATACCGTGGCAAACTAGACGATAAAGGATGAATACATCGCTACCAATGATGCTACCAAAGTGGATGTCTGGATAATTCTTGTTCATGAGATGAACATGGTTCCTACCATTGAGTGTCCAATAACCGTTATTGTGACAACAATGGGGTTGTGGCTTTGGCTTAGGAACATCGGTCTATTGGCTATAGTGCCCTCAAGGCAATTATCAAAGTCGCAGGTAGGCGATTGCGATGATTGAGGGAGGACCTATACCGGTGGAACAGTCTTACTCAAGATGATAGTATGCTATCTGGTTTATCTTTATCATCATGTACATGTTGATAGAGCCCATAGGATTCTTGCTTGACTACCAGCATTATGATGGCGATCATATACATGGGAGCGGGGGTCTATAAGCACATCCTTAAATGTCCCTAGTCGTTGGAGTTTCGAGACTGGGCATCGATACTACAGAGTAGACTAGTGTATACTTATCCAGACCCTGACGAGGGGCGGTGGCCGGTCTCACAAGCCATTGGTGTCAGCTGTTCACCTAAGATAGTATACAAGTGCTCATTGGGTTATGGGTACACTGGACGGACTCGCCGGGAATCTACTAGTTGGTATTATACCTATTGTCAGATAGCAGTTCCAAGGTGACATATGTACAGGTTAGTCTGTCGACCTAAGATCGTTTTTTGTCTCGTGTGAGTTCCTACTGTGCTTTGATTACTACCCTACCACGGCTCAAAGGAGTCGTGCAAACAGGTTTTAGTTGGGTACAGTCCCGAGCCACATAGAGGCAGTGAGCAGATCATCGGGGATTCGCCTCTCCCGGTATTGGGGGTTGATGTCGCATTATGCACAGGTGGCCATCACCAGAAGTCTTTAGAGTCCCACACAGAGGGTTTTCACGATTCAGGAGATATGGTGTAGATGACGTATGTTGGTACATACAGGTGTCCGATTAAATATGTGTACAGGCTGCACAGACTTTAATCGGACGGTTGATAATACTAGCGGCTTAGGATTTCGGATTATTAAATTAGGTTTTGATTTAATAATTTATATATATGTATTTATATATATGTATTCTAGTAGTATTGTTCACTATTCATTTTCTCTCTTGGCTATTCGTATTTTCATACGAATACGCGTATATGTATTTCGATACGTATACTGGGTTGTCTTCCGTATTTATACGAAATAGCTTCTAGAAGATTGGATGGAAATGAGGTGAAGGGTGAGTTAGCATGAACATGGGTGATGGCATGCAGAGAGGTGTGGCTTGCTTATTTTCTTCACTTGATTCTTCACTTGCTCACTCTCATTCTCACATCAAGAAAACACTTAGCCAATTTCTTTAGTTGCTCATGCCACATGTTTCCTCACCTCCTCTTGATCTTCTATGGTTGCTCATGGAGTATTTGTGATGAGAGAAAATTATAGTGACTCATTTCTACACCTCCACTCTCCATTGCTAGCAACTTTGGAGCGTCGGTTACTTCGCTTGGCGAGGTTGAAGCTTGCGCCGTTTCCCTCAGGTGGATCATCGTATATGGAGGAAGACCAGCAACCAAATTCGATCAAGGAACCACTAGGAGCTTGGAATGAAGGTTGAAGACCGAAGGACACGGATCAACTCAGTATAACCATTCCTAACTCTTTATATTGCTTGCTAGTATAGGGTTTAGGGTAGATCCGGGTATCGGGTTGTGGTAGCGCCAGTTTAGTAAATTTATGTTTCGCATTTGTCCACGGTTTGAAGGCCGGGGCGCTACCATAACCCAACACGGTCCTATCAGCGATCCAGACATATTCTGAGGACAGTATCACCTAATCAGGGAGATGGTTGATCTCCAAGGGATCGAGGTTAGGAGTTGACGCGAAGGATAACACGGCGGATCCACTCACATAGGTCTTTCTCTAGAGAGACTTTTATGGGGCGTTGGGTATGAGGTACTACAACAAATGGCCTTAGTGCAAGTGGGAGATTGTTACTTATATGTATGCCCTAGAGTCCATTATTATACATGTGATGTATATTATAGTGGATGCTTGGACATATATTGGGAGGACTTTCTTGCTCGACATGATAGTATGCTATTTGGTTGCTCTTTATCTTAACATGTACATTTATTGTCTCTTTATTACATGTTGATAAAGCCCTTAGGATGAGTACTTGACTACCAGGATTATGATGCAGATCATACTAGTGGGCAGAGGTAGTCGGTAAGTACATCCTTCAAATGTTCCTAGTCGTGGCAGTATCGAGACGGGGCATCGATATTCCATAGTAGACTAGCGTATACGCTTCTCGAGCTATATAATGGGTGATGGATGATCCCACAACCATTGGTGTTTGACATCAGAGAAGGTATATGTGTGTTCAGTGGAGACTGGGTACACTGAACGGACTCGCCGAGAATTCCTAGATGGTATTATATCTATCGTCAGATAGCAGTTCTCTGGTGACACTGGTACAGGTTACTCTGTCGACCCGAGATCGTCATAGAGTCTTGTGTGATTCCCACTGTGCTTTAATTTCCACCTTACCACGTTCAAGAGATCATCCAAAAATGTTGTTTTTGGGTACAGTCCTGAGTCACATGGAGGCAATGAGCGATAGGAGGGGATTTCGTCTCTCCCGGTATTGGGGGTTGATGTTGCGCTATGCTTGATTGGCCATAACAGGAAATCCCTGGTCAGGGTTGCTGAGATCTATTGGTAAGTGTTATCAGTAGTTTCTTGAACCGTTATGGCCTTCACATCGGCATAACTTATCAGGGTATTGGGGTCTGACATTATACCACCCTCAGGCTGTGATATGCGACATATCAGACGAAGAGACCGGACTGTACGGTAGTGTTACTGATTGGATTCACAGGAGTATGAGTAGGCTTGCTTGTTGATCTTCTAATCGCTCAATACCCGGGTGGCCATTACGTTTAGCAGACCACTTACGCCTTGTGGGTGACTGATATGATCACCACCTACTGCCGGCGTATTGACGAGTCTTTAGAGTCCTACACAGAGGTTTCCTGGCTCAAGCGAAACGAAGTAGGAGCAAATATGTGATATGTGCGGGACCGAGATTAATACGCGTATGTGATACCGTATTCTATTCTCGCGACATGTGATATCTATCGGTTATATATGAGATAGCCGGGCTGTCAAATTAAGTGTTGATTCGATAAGTGATACATATGATATTAGTCGGTTATATGTGATATAACCGGATTATTAAATCAAGTGTTGATTTAATAATTTAGTGTATAATTATATATTTGATATATTATCTTACATTAACTAATATTAGCTCACTTAAGATTTCATTTTCTCACTAGTGTACACTTGGTATATATGTGATGTATATTAATGTACATCTTTTGTGTCATAGTTGATGTCGCATGCTACATGGGTGTATGAGACTCACACCATGCTTATAATAATGATGGTTTTTATTTATTTAAATTAAATCAAATTAGTTGGAAATTAGTCACATGGTTGAAGCTTGTAGAAGCATGTGGAACCATTGACCAAATCCACTAATTTTGTTTTACTTGAAGATATTTATTAACCTAACCATTATTGTTTAGCCATGGTTTAGTCTCTATATGAGTTAGTATATGATACAAACTCACCCATGGTTTCTATTCTCACCTCATGAGTTTCATTCTTCACTTGCTTCATTCCATGGTTGCTTTCTTCATCTCCTTCCTCAAGCTTTCTAGCTTCATGAGAGGTGAAGAAAAATAGTGAGAAAATAATTTCTAAAATGAGAAAAATTCGTACTTCATAAACCTCTTCTCTACTAGCCATTTAGATTGGGTTGTTTCTTCACTAGTTCATCACTTAGTGAAGAGGTAGCTTGAGTTAGTGTCTCTTTGACATAGATCATTTTCGACCTCGAAAACTTCAAGCAAGCTTGTTCATTTCACCTTGTGGAGCCTCACTAGAGTCTGGGAGATCACTACTTGGAGCGAAGTGACTACTTCACGGAGCTATTGAAGTGAAGGACCGGTCTACAAAGGTTGTATTCCTCGTTCACTTAGATGTAAAGATGTTTCATGCTTGTTCGTCTAATTCTCTAGTTTAGATTCTAGCGTTAAGGTTCTTTAGCGCGCCAAATTTTATAAAATGGCATGGTCGATGCCTCCCTAAACCCAGCGGCGACCTAGAGAACCCAGCAGGTGCATTAGTAACTCCAAATAGCATCTTTAAGTACTCATAATGCCCATATCGAGTTCGGAACGCTGTCCTGCAAATATCTTCGAATTTCTTCTAAACTTGATGATATCCGGATCACAAATCCATCTTCGAGAATACTCTCGCGCTATTGAGTTGATCGAATAATTCGCCGATGTGAGGGATTGGGTATTTATTCTTAATAGTCACCTGATTCAATTCTCGATAGTCTATGCACATCCTCTGCGTGCCATCCTTCTTCTTGAGTAGAAAAACTGGAGCTCCCTAGGGTGAATTGCTGCTGCGAATCCAACTCTTCTATAGTAATTCAGCAACTTGTTTCTTTACCTCTTTTAGTTCCACCGGTGCCATTGGATAACAAGCCTTTGAAATCGGCGCTGCTCTAGGAATAAGATCAATCGCAAATCCCACATCTCGTTTTGGCGGTAAACCTGAGATGTCCTCGAACACATCCATAAACTCCCGAACTACTGCTGGCGCTTCCTCCTTATTTACTTTTATCGACGAAAGAAGGGCGTTAGTCGGCCTAGCCCTAAATTTGACTGGCCCGACAGATCTGCTACCTCCTAGAAATATGAACTCCGGATATCCGGGAATCTGGAAAATCACTTTCTTTGCCCTACAATCAATGTGAGCATGGAAAATGCTAAGAAAATCCATTCCCAAGAAAACATTATAGCAACCAGTATCAATCATTAAGAAATCCGTGAACAATTCTCATCCACAAATAACAATTGAGCAACCCTTACACTCACTACTAGATATAAATTTTCCAATTCCAGTGTGTATGTCCCAGCAACTAGATAGGGCCGTGTGTGGAATAGAGTGTGCACTAATAAACTTGGACTACATAAAGCAATGGGATGCACCTGAATCGAATAATGCCAATGCGAGAAAATTATAAACGAGTAGGATACCTGACACAACGTCATTTGATGCCTTGGCCTCCTCGGCCGTCAAAGTGAAGGCCCGTACTTGATTAGGCCTCTGAGTAATCAGCTTCTACCCATGAATCTGCTTATGCGGTGGCTTTTGAATATCGTCTCTCAATCGTAACTTTGAAGGGAAAGCACTGATGGTATGGTCAGCTGATCCGCAAACTAGAAAGAGTCCAAGCCTCCTTCGACAGTCCTTCTGTAGGTGTCCGGGTAGATGGAAAAAGTCGAAAATCATGCTTCTTTTCTGATTGGATACAACGGGCTACTTCATGAGTACAATGCCTCGCTTGTTCACCGGAATGCTTCTGCATACAAGAGCTCTGTTTGGCGTAAACGCCGGCTTCCGCACTACGACGGCTTGCTGTTGAGTACCTTTCGCTTTCATCGATAAACTCTGCTGCTCCCTGGCTGCCTTGAGAACTTGGGAGAAGGTGGTCAATTCCAGAGATACGATGTGTCTCTGAATCTCCACATCTAAGCTACGCATAAACCTCCGTGCCCTATTTGCCTCGTTGCTAACCAAAGGCCCTACAAATCGACTGAGCCGGGTCCACTCAGCCGCATGTGCATCAACGGATCTGCCATTCTGCTTCAGGCTAATAAACTTCTCTTCTATTTCCTCCCGAGCAAATTGCGGAAAGAACTTCTCTAAGAAACTTCACGAAAATGTCGCCCAACTGATCGGCTTGGGCAGACGGGTCTCCTCTATGAGCCACCACTCGCGAGCATAATCTACTAACTGGATGCATACTACATTTACCCTTTTCTCATCAGGAATCTGCACGGCTACAAGCAGGTTCTCTGTATCAACTAGACACTGTTCCGCTGGTAATGGCTCCTCCAAACCATTAAATGTGGACAGACCGAGCTTTCTAAAGTCCGCCACGTTGCCTTCATGCTGTGCTGGCCTGGGTGCTACTGCAACTATGGACTGCTGGACTGTCCGCAGACCCTCCTGGAAAAGCTCAGCCTACCCCTGATTTAGCTCAGTTTGCCGCTTCTGGTTTTCCAGCATACCACGTATAACTCCAAGCACTGTGGCGTTATCAACACGCCTCTGGTAAGACCGCAAATCTTTATCTGCTATGATTGTGAAGTCAAGACCCTGAAGAGGATTAGCAATGGTAAAAAAAATTCAATAAACAAGATAGCTATAGATTCAAGAGTGGCAAGATAGTATTGTGGAAGGATATGTTCCTGATTCCGGGTTTCCTGATTAGTGTATTGGGTTCAATACCCAACTCCAAAAGAGCCAAACCCGACTAACCCTAAATCATATGGCTCTGATACTAAACAAACCCTGTCACACCCTGCTTCCCAAGATACGTAAACACGGCATATGACAGAGCCAACCATGCTACCTGTTGTTGGGGTAAAAATTTACACCCCGGTTGACCAAGTCAAAATCAAAGTCAACCCCAAGCCAAGTGAGCCCAAGCCCAGATCCAGTGGGCCCATGCCCGGGTCGAGCCCGAACATGAAACGGCCGGCCTCCCCATTTGCCAAGATAAAAATTTTGTAATAAATAATTTTGTTGTATTTCTTTTATTTTATTTTATGGACAAATGTAAGAAAAATAGGCATAAAGCCAAATTTTTGCAGAGCCCATGGCTTATGTGCAAAAAGAAATGGCACATGAGCCATGGGATAGGCAAAATGCCATTTTGTGAAGCCCAAGGGGCTATGTGTAAAGTGTATAGCCTATAAAGGCAAAGATAATGAAAAAATCTAACAACTTTTTCTCTCTCTCTCAAAATTTTTCAGAACTGAGATATTTTCTCCTTCTTCAAGGTTCCAAAACCTTCCTTTTTCTCTTGAATTAAATCAAGAGTTTTACTCTTCTTTTTATAAAACAAATCAGTTTTTCACCACAAAACCCATAAAGGGGAACTCAGATCTTCCATTAGATCTCAAAAAGAAGATATTTTTAGAAATCCCATATTCTCTTGATCTTCAAGATCCAGCCAACAGAAGAGGAAAAAGAAGAACCCCATTCATTAACTCAAAGCATCTTAGGAGTTTAAACTCCTCCCTTTTTTTTTCTCTTTTTAGAGAATTTCCGGGGCTAAAAGCCCCCTTTTCCTCGCCGGCGCGCTAGCGCTCGAGCGCAAATCGCCCACGTGTCGACACGTGGCGCGTTTGCGCTCAAGCGCCCAGCGCCCGAGCGCAAAGCGCACGTGCCGACACGTGGCGCGTTTGCGCTCAAGCGCCCAGCGCCCGAGCGCAAAGCGCACGTGCCGACACGTGGCGCGTTTGCGCTCAAGCGCCCAGCGCCCGAGCGCAAAGCACCCACGTGCCGACACG